>OY101450.1:148638030-148725792 GCA_956483635.1 Panzeria rudis
CAACATTACTACCCAATCACAGCTCAGCACAATAATTTACCTGTAAAAGGGTAGGAGAAATATCTAAACTCTATAAATCTTAAAAAAAAATATTATAAATATCGGTTTCAAAAGATGATCCACCATTAATTACTGAACAGAAAATACGATTTCAATTACTAAAACTGCAAATTCAATTAATTGTGGCAAAGACGAAAATTTGTATATTCAATTACTAAAATTAAAATTTTCAATTACTCAAACTTTGTAAAAAAAAAATTTTAGAAAATTAGGATTTTGATCACATGAGTAATTGTTGATTCAATTACTAAATTAATTGAGAGCAATATTAATTTTTGATAAAAGCTCTGTTCAATAACTGAAAACTGTTAATAGTTATTACTAGAAGTGTTCGGCACGTGAACGCTTTTCAGTGAAAACTATTAACAATTATTAACAATTTTCAGTTATTGAACAGAGCTAAAGACTTCTTAAATTAATTACAAAAGAATTTTAAAAAATTTCGTTTTATTAAACAAAAGTATTTTAACATTTATTATAAATTAACATTAAATAACATGGGCGTAGAAAAAAGCATGGGAAATATTTCTAATTAAACAATCAATCGATCAATAAAAGCTAACGACTTTAGCCTCTCACTAAAACTTCATAGTCATGGATGCGTACCTCTTGGCCGGCAAAAGGTATGTACAAACAACCATGAGATGGATGTATTTTACCGGGTGTCAAACTTCCACTCCAATGACCGCGACCAATGTACAATGGTTCGCCATCAGCAGTGCGGCCACAAACAATAGCACCAGGTGGCACACTGCCATTGGAATCGGGAACCCAACCATAACCGTAACCAGCCAGCAGCTCAAAGTCATATTTACTATGCTCTTGGCCTCCATAGGCAATATAGGCGCAACCTTTGTTAGGCACAACCTTGGCCGGTAATAAGTCACCGTTGTGGTAGGCACGACCAACAAAGATTTGATCACCATCAGAATCATGGCCGGCAATGACGGTTCCAGGTACGACATTGCTACCCGAAGAAGACACCCATGTTTCGGGTTGTACCAAAACTTCATAATGCTCCAATTTGTGTTCACCGCCACCGAATGGGATATACAAGCAACCGTGGGAAGGATGAATTTTGCCAGGCGTCAAACTGCCAGACCAGTGGCCACGACCCACATATAAAGGTTCACCATCGCCTGTTTGACCCACCTGCAAAGCATGTGGAGGTACACTGCCGTTACTGGCAGGAATCCAAACTATGTAAATAAAACAAATTGATAAGGAGTGATTATTGTTTGAATTCTATTTTCCGTTTTTAGAAAAGGACATGCTGCAAGTACTCACCGTAGTGATGACCAGTTAAAATTTCAACATCGTGTTTGTTGATTTCCTGACCGCCCCATGCAACATAAGCTTGCTTTTTGTTTGGTACTACTTTGGCGGGCAACATGTCACCGTTGTGATAAGCGCGTCCAACGTAAATGGGATCGCCATCGGAATCGTGACCGGCATGAATGGCGAATGGAGGCAAATCTTCGTAAACATTTCTGGCAACCCAAGTGTGATCTGTAGAAAAAAATAACAGAGTTTTATCAATAAAATAAACTGCAGGTATTTAATAAAATAATGTTTTTTTTCAAACACAAGAAACTAGTGAACTGATAGCAAATAGCTGATATAATAGACGATTGAAAAGATAGTTACAAAAGACAGGGTGAAAGTAATTTGATACGAGTTAGAGAATTCATAGTACAAACAATTTTATAAAAAGCGTTACGAAAATAGCGTTACGTAATAAGTGAAAAGCCACTTATATACTTCTAGAGCATAAGTGCCAGTTTTTGTAAAACAAAACGAAAATTTCATGTGAGAATTTATGTTGAAAGCAATAATAAAATACGAAAATTTGTTTTTTTTTTTGTCAATATACTTTTTCTCACACGAAATTTTCGTTTTATGTTACAAAAACTGGCAGTAAGGCAGATTTAACCAGTTAACCCTATTAGGGCAGCTCAGTGTTAGCTGGCTTTAGTAATCTGTCAAATTGCATACAAAAAAGGAATAAAATTTGTACTCCAATTATTGAACTCCAAACAAAATGAACTCTACAATTTTGTGTGTACTAATAAGGCCACCTAGTTAGATACGCATTGATAGAGCAAATGACTTTCAGCATGCTTTTGGCTGAATTAGCTAAGGCGTTGCCTATATAGCATAGACGCTCATACTGGCACCAGTGTTCCGAACATTAATCGGCTCGTATATGTATACAGCCGAATGAGAACCAACTCACAAAGAGTAAAAAATAAACAACAACTTTATTCAGTTGTATGAAATTTTGTTGTTTTCTTATGTTGTAATTTTTCTTTTTAATGGGCACTTGGTGGAATACTTACTACTAACACATTCTCATAAACACTAATACTAAATTAAAATAAAATGATGAAAATCAAGAGTCGGAGTTTGATATTGTAATCGGTCCTCTATATTGAAAATTCTTTTGATGTTTATTTATATTTGTAGCGTTGAATTGTCAAAAAATTAAAACGATCAATAAAACAGTTTAAGTTAATGAAGTTTTTAATAACGATATAGTTTCATTAAAAAAATTAAATAATTTCATTAAAATACGGAAATTACTTAATTAAAACAATTAAATAATATCATTAAACTAATGAAATATGTAATTTCATCAAACAAAAATTAAATATTAACATTAAAATAATAACATAATTTCATTAAAATAGTAAAAGAACTTCGCTTAGTTATTTAAATAATTTTTTTACTTTAAATATATTATTTGATTAGAATAATGAAATAATCGGTCATGTCACAGAGTTCAATTCCGTTCGGAAACGGAATTCAACCTACTCCATTTTGTAGCAGCTGAATTCTAAAAAAGAAAAATAAAATACGCAAATTTGTCAGGTGTGTCCAGATTGTTGGCGGCGCTACTATGCTGCGGTATGCTCCAGCTAGGGCTTGACATATTAGACTGGATTGAATTCCGTTTCCGAACGGAATTGAACTCTTTGACATGGCCGAATAATTTTTTAGTAACAATTTGTAATATTTGTAAATAATGGCGACCTCAAGCCGAATCAGCAAATTTAATAATTAATAATGAAATAATTTCATTAACACGTTGAAATAATGTCCTTAATTAATTAGTACAATGAATTATGCTCATCAGCATTGCGAACTTTTTACATATGACCAATGAAATTTTTCATACTTGTACGCCGTACATACATACATATTTACTAAAATTGTCATAAACATAATTTTAACGAAACGTGTATCATTATTCAAACGATGACATTGGTTGAATTTTAATAAAGTTTTTCATTAGATTAATGTTCAAATTAATAGAATTTATGAAGGAAATTTTTTCAGTGCATGTACATTTGGGGTGGAGCGTCAGATTTTTTTTTTGCGAATTTCAAATTCGAATAGTAAAATAAGGTTGCATTTTATTTTTAGACACATTGGAAAAATACTGAAAAAAATATTGGGACCTACTTTTAGCCCTCTACCGCAGCATCAAGATTTTGAATATGAGATCAAATTGATCAACGTTATATATTCTTTATAACTGCTATAACTCATTACACTAAAAATATCCACTATTTTGTATATACAAGGTCAGATTTGAGACAAACTTAAGATGAAATAATGAAGGAGATTTTCGAACTTCTAAGTCTTTGTCATATCTTGCAAAAAAAAAAACATTTTCTAAGATAATTTGAGGTCGCTGAACACGAAAATGATTTATTTTTCTTTATGCGAGTTTTACCGATATTTGCAAAAAACAAGTTTTTGTATTGGTTTTTTCCGAGAATTCCGAAAATTCCGAGCACACGGCTTATCAAAATAAAATAATTTGCACACTGTTGTATAGATATCTCTCCATTCTTTCATTCAATACACTGATTGTGCCGATAGTATAAAAAAAGTATAGAGTTACAGGCCTTAAAAGTTTAAAAAAGTATATTTTAGACCTTTCCCAAAAAACTATCATTTTAAATTGCTCCATTAAGATGAAAAAATATACTAAGTATTTTTTTTTCGGGCTGTATTTCAAAGATAATTTTGTGATTATCACATGATGGATGCAATTGCTAAATTCTGACAAAAAATAAGAAAGTTATTAGACCTCAAGCGAAAACAGCCATATTATTTTTTAGCTATTCTTCATACAAAATTAATTTTAATCAGTTTGTATTCAAAAAATGTCTTTTTATTGAAAATAATTTTGAATGGAAAATAAAATCAACTTTTTTCATATAATTTCTCTAGCTTCCAGCCGTGGTAGAGGGCTAAAAGATATGTCGCAAAAAATTAAAAAAAGTTTTTTGTATATAATTTAGCTAGATGCATCATTCCGGAGGTATTCGAAATTTATTGGATGACTTTTTTTTCCTTGATACAACAACGCTCCACTCTAATGTACATTGTACAATATACGTACATATACTCTCTTTAGAAAATGCCTTATTTAATCATAAAATATTCAATCAACAATACAAATAATTATATTTTCACAACTCCATTAACAAAAGCTTGCAATTAATATAAATTTCAATAATTGAAATGTTCTGCAATAAAACCAGGAATTAATATCAATGACAATATTTTTAATTGTGAATTGTTTAATAAATAAAACACATTTTTTCACCAAACAATTAAATACTTGTTTACACAATTTTATTTTGGTTTTTGTTTCGCTTTCTTTTCATTCTTCGCAAATAAAAGACAACAAATAAGCAAAACTATTGTGAGAAGATATGTGCATACACATGTATTTAAATATCTTTATCGCACTTAAGTAGTATCTAGGTATAGATTCTAGAAAGTATCTAGTACATGTGGTACATCCAAACATACATACTTACACTCATTCGCATTTGTATAGTATGTATCTTTGTATGTATGTATAGCAAACAGACCTTATAAAATGACAGCTTTTCAACTCATCCATTTAAAATAAATAACAATAATGAATCATTTTTCTTTTTTTGGACAAAAACAATCCATAAACAACAAGGGTTTTGTTTAATTAATACCTACATTGTTTTAAAAATTAAGGCCACTCAATGTGAAATGACGGGCGGCATTTATAGTTAATAGTTTAAAACTTCAGTTAATTCCTGGAATTCATTTTATATTTTTAGAGGTTTTTAAAATAAAAACAACAATTATTATCATTATCGTTATATGTAGTTATATAATATAATAAAAACGAACATTCATTTATGATACTAAGATTTAATCGATATAATAGGTTTCATAATCAACAAAATAAATATATTGATATTATAGGTAAAATTTCAAATTTCCTATGAAAAATATACTGAAATTGATGTTATCACTGCTACTAATGGATTCAATAATAAATGTTACGCCCGGGTACAGGGTTGACAAAATATATCAGGGAATTATTGAGAGATAAGACAAAGAAAATGTGCTTTTAAAAGCCACAACTTTGTTTGTTTATATGAAAAAAGCGCTTCTCAAGAAGTCAATAAGATCCAGCAGGGAGTTTGTTCTGCAATTGGAATCGAAAAAAACGTGTCCGGATAGCAATTTGTATAACATACAAATTCGAACAATAACCCCTTAAGCTTGTGATGCAGCTTTCGATCATTTCTGACTTTTAGATGATTCGGATTTGTCTATTTTGTATGACTGATGTTATGTTTATAATGCACATAGGGGCAAAAACCGATATCTTTTGATAAGAAAGATTGTTACCAATGCAAAGGTAATTTTCTATAGATATCAAATATATAAAGATATCATAGCCTTTAGAAGAAATTTATTTAAAAAACCACAAAAATAAAAAAAATATATATATAAAATATTTTTTAATTTTTTAGTGTACACAGCAAAAACTATAATTCGTATTCTATTACTAAATTCATAAATTCACACATTTATTTTACGGAAATGGGACCTATCACAAAATTCGTAAAATTAAACACTAAAATTCGTAAATATTTAATAAGAAAAAAAATCGAATTTTTTTTCTATCAAAATTTTGTATTGGAATATTTAAAAACCAAAGAAATATATAATAAAATTTAGCACATGTGTGTTAAAATAAGAACCTATGATAATTTTTTCAGTATAATATTATTTTTCAGAGCTTTTATTTAGAGTTAGTTTTGTTTTGCTACAGCTTTTTTCTACTACTTTTGCCACACCGATTTTTATAAAGCTTAGCTCCAAGTTTGAACTCCTGGGGTAATACAACATGATGACAAGAAAGTTGGCCTATACAAAGTAAATATTCTTTTGCATCTACTACTTGCAACTGAAACGACTCTTTTAAAGCTTTGCACATACATTAGCTTTCTGTGGGAATAAAATTTGTTTCGATGAATAAAGTGGGCAGCACCACACCCATAGCAATTAACTATTATTTTTCATCTACTTCCACTTAACCGATTCTTATGAAACTTTGTACAGGCGCACAGAAAACATTTCTCAAATATTATTTTCAGACAAGCAGTTGTTGAAATTCACTTGAAATTCAATAAATAATTTATCTGATTCAGTAAATGTTTTAATTTGAGCTCCTATTCAGTCTGTACCCATACGGGCACGAAGTTATCCAAACTTACCCAAAAGCTTTTTTGTATTGAAAAGAGCTTTCGGTTAAGTTTGGGTAGCTTTGTGCACGTACGGGAAGAAACATATTTACATTAAAAAGTAACAACAATAACCAGTTTTATTTTGAGTAAATGTGTTGTTTGATTTTACAAAAAACATTCGTAGGACCCGTTTCAGTAAAAACTTTGCTTGGATTTATATATCCTTTTACTAATTACGAAAAAAAATTTCAAAAAATTGTATTATCTGATTCAGTAAATTATTTTGTTTGACTTTATTTTTGTAAATTTAGTAAATATAAAAATTTTTTCATTGGACCTTATTCATCATAATGAAGTTTCATTTTTTCTATGCATTGAGCTCGTCTGACAATAAAATTTCATGATTAGAAAAGTGGACATCGCCACGCCCATGCAAATATCTCAAGAGCCACATTAGCTTATCAATCGAAATTGATTAATGAATATCGTGGTACAAAATTAGTGTTCCCTTCCTTGCGTGTGTATGTTTTTTTTTCTGTGTATTTATTAAAAGTGTTATTATTTATTATTATGCTATTAATTCAATAATATGCAAAGCAAACGATAACATGTATCATGCTTTTCCCTAACGTGTGACATGTTTTATAAAAATTGTTAAAGTTACAACTAATTTGATATTTGTCTTCGCATTTTTTTTTTATATACATATTTTTCTGTACTAGCGGGAAGGCTTTCGTTTTTCAGCACAGATACTATTTAATTAAGTAATTTATTTCATTACAAAATTTCTAAATTCTTTCTGAAAGGTCAGTTTTTTTTAATGCAGTTTTAATAATAATGAATAAATTTACATATAAATGATTAATTGTTACGCTTATTTGTTCAAAAGTTACTCTACAAAGTTAAAGTGACAAACCACCACTTTCATACACACACTCGCACATGTGTATTCATTAAATACCAAAATGGCATAGTTGTACTTTCCCAGCAAACACACAGGTTTGATATCAAATTGAGAATAACAAATTGAGAAGATAAAGAATATAGCATTCTCAATACAAGTGAAGTGTTGCATGTATATTACACAGACCTACTTATTTGAACTTTTTTCCTTTTTGAGAAAAACTGCGACGACTTTAAGTAGTTTAATGCGCTTAATAAAACTGTGCTTTCTGGTTTTTTTTCTATCAACTACAGATTTTTTTATGGGCATATCTAATATTTCCATTAGGTTACCAGTAATTTTCACCAAAGTGGAGAATATTATGACCGATTTCGATCAACACAACATCAAGAGATGTATCACAAAATTAAATTCACACTGCCTTCATATGTTATCTTGATCAACGGTTTCTTAGTTGTTCACTAATTAGTATCGAAAAATAGTCTTTTTTTTGTGTAAAACTAACAAATATTTTCTTTCTAAAAGCTCAAAAAAATTTAAATTTTCTTGAAGACATGTGTATTATGAACAAAATAAGCCATATATAATGAAAATCGATGAATAAATGTTGATTTTATTAGCAATTAAGTAAATACACCCAGACACTTGAAAGGTACTTTCTTATTTAATTCTTGTTTTTTAAACGACTTCAAAAAAGAAGATTTTCAAAATTCTTTTTTTGATTGAAAGCGTTTGCCTGTAGATTGCTCCCATAATTTTTTTTCGAAAATCGGAGGGGAGAAATTTGCTCCCTCCATTGCATAACTCTGTCATTTGTGAACCAATTTTCAAAAAATACACTTTTTAACTGTTTGCCTGAAGTTTGATCTCTTAAATTTTTGTTCGAAAATCTGTGGGCGTATTTTACCCCTCTATATCGCCGTTTGAAGGGAGTTTTTTGCTCCTTTTTTAAAAAATATACAAAAAGACCCATCCAGCGAAGACTTAGCGCATTAAAACATTTCACAAAAATGTTCCGCGTAGTATTTTACACAAAAGTACAGAGCACATCTTATACCTTAAATGTAAGAATTACAAAATTTATCAATTCACTATAACAATGTGCCAACAAAAAAAGAGAAGGGGGATTTTAACACCCTCTAAAACGAGTCCCAGACGGAAACTTTTAAAACTTCAATAAACGTATATATTTTGGTGGCTTTTACCAAAAACAGTCGTTAGAATCTTGTCATTTTGATTTTGATTGATGATTTTGTTGTTTTTCTGTTGAGATTTTAAATACATGTAGTTCCACTTTAAGGTTTGATATTAAATTGAAATTAGCACTTGATATCAAATTCAAAACATTAATTTACAAATCAAATCTTAATGCCAAGCCTCTGTTTGGGTCGTTTGATATCAAACGATAAAATCCATCACATTTCAAGCGATTGTGCTTGTGTTTGTTGGGAAAATTTCAGTTTTTTATTTGATCATCGATATCGTTTCAAATTACACAGAATTTTTAATTAAATAAATTGAAAAAATTTCAATTTCACTTTAGCAATTAATAATTTCAGCGAATTCATTTCACTAATGAAAGGTAGTGAACAGGGCGGAGTTCAGTTAATACTCCTACTTAAAAACCTTCAGAAGTCAAATCGAAAGCAAATTTGCGAAATTCTACGAAAAATAATCAGCATTAAATTTAAGGGCTTAGTGCAATAACTCGGTAAGCCAAATTCCAAAACCCATACAATTTCAAACTTCGTTTAAACTTAAAAGTCGATTTGTTTTTGTGGCTTATCGAGTTATTGCATTTTTATTTTAATTTTTTTTTTTATTTATTTACAAACTTCCTAGACAAGCGAGCATTCGAATTATAGAAACCGCACTTAAATTTATGAGTTTTTTTCAAACTAATTACTTTTTGTTATTAAGTTTGTCTTTCAAATTTCATTCCAAGAACATCTTCATCAAGTACTTCATATGTGATAGAACTTTTTTCAATTATGTCAAGTCTTATCAGCGAATAATAAATAACTTGAAGGGCTTAGTGCAATAACTCGGTAAGCCACATGAAATCAAAAAATTTTTTTATGTGTTTATTTCCTTGCTAGATGCCTTAGCTATGCATCGTAGAGAAAATTTTGGATAAATTCTAGTATTTTCCAAATAATTATGCTGCGTACTTAAAGTAGAAAAAACCATTCAATTAAAATTTTTTTTTAATTTAAAAGTCGATTTATTCCATATTTTATTTTTGGGGCTTACCGAGTTATTGCACTAAGCCTCTCACTTAAACACTTGTTTTATTACAATCATTTTCACTTACCCATTTTACTAATATTTGTTTAAATAATTTAAATACTCCTTGAGTACTTCAGTCTTTGAGGTTTTAACTGCAACTGATACGTTTAAAGTGAACGAATTTATTTATCAAGTTTGTTTTTTTTTTTTTTGTTATTTTCTTATCAACTTCTTTTACTGATATTCGCACTTGTTTTTCACCAACACCTGATAAAACAATTGTTACCGGCTTTTAAAGGGTGCCAAAGCAAAATTGCACACAATAAATACTATAAGAATAGTCAAAAGTTCATCACGAAACAATAGCTTTTGGAAACTTGTAGCACCCTGTATTATATCTAAGCTGTTTATCTTATCTCCCAAGTTAAATAGTGTGTTTAATAAACGCATACAATTAAACATTCAGCTAGTAAAATTGACGTGTTTTTTCGTTGCTTTTCTGGAAACCACTCCAGTGACTAACAGGTAACAATATTCCATATTATTCCAGTTGAAACATTTTGCAATGGACGGGGGTGGGAAGATCTGGTTAGGGCCATTCACATATTGGGTAACGCTCCAGGGGAGGGTGGGTTTCCTATTTGTTACGGATAGATAACACAGGTCAACATGATTTCTAATACTCGTGTTTTCTTAGTCAATTTGTGTACATCTAATACTGAGCTCCAATGCCTATAAATTACTTTTTTTGAATTGACCACGCTTTCCGTTTTGCTGGGAAAATTTGGTGGAAACTTAATTTCCCACAAAATTGTTATAGAGACCAAATTGCTTAGATTGAGATATTAGACTTTAACTTATGAGTAGTAGAAAAAAAATACTTTTCCTATTCTGAAATTTTGCTCGATATGTTGAAAAATAAGTACCCTTAAAGTTGTAGCCCTCAATATTAATTTTAAATACTTTCCCAAAGTGTGAAAACATTTTCCATCAAAATACACGTACAAGTATTAGACCAATTCACAATCTTGTGCAAATGGTTCATGCATCGTAGTATTTGCAAATTGGTATAGTATATTGATAATCACCACTTAACAATTGTTAGCGGTGAGTATCAATATGCTATACCATTTTGCAAATGCAACGCTGCAAGACCATTTGCACAAGATTGTGAATTGAGCTATTGTGTTTTTCTTAAAAGATCTATAACTCAGGTGAACTTTATGTAATTACATTGTACTTATTCTTGATTTACTCGGAACAAAACGATCTTCAAAAGCATCCATAGCGACGAAAGTGTAGCTTGTACTGGTGAGTTGGTAGGGGTCAATGAAGTTAATTTTTACCTAAAATTCTGTTTTTTTTGCTGTTATCTCCGAAATAATCAATTGTATTAAAACTTTAATGCAAAATTAAATTCAAAATTTGTTGGGAACTTAATTTTCTACAAAATTCTTATATAAACTAAATTGCTTAGATAAAGATTTCTTGAGATATTAAACTTTAACTTATGGGTAGTATAAAATTTATACGGTTTATCGAATCAAAGAAGTAAAAAAAAAGTTTATACTAGTCATAAGCTAAAGTCTAATATCTCAAGAAATATTAATCTAAGCAATTTAACCATTTCTGTAGGAAATTAGGTTTTCAACAAACTTTCCATTAGCATTATTTTGGTACAGTTGATTATTTCAGAGCTAACAGCAAAAAAAACGAGAATTTTAGGTAAAAATTAACTTCAGTGACTCGTACTAACTCACCAGTACAAGTTATACTTTCGTCCCTATTAGCACTTTTGAAGATTGTTTTATTCCCTGTAAATTGAGATCAGATACAATGTAATAGCATAAAATACGGCTCAGCTATATAACTTTCAGGGTACTTATTTTTCGACATATCGAACAAAATTTCGGAATGGGACTAAAAAAAAGTACTTGAAAAAAAATAATTACCCTAAAGTTTTTAACTTCGTTCACTTGAACGAAGGCATGGAACGAAAACAAAACACTATAGCACATATAAGTATGTAGAACATGCACTACATGCATTTCACTTCATTTTATTTAGAAATGGCCGAGATAAGACAAAAATATATTTAAATTTCAACATTGCGAGTACTAAATAGAATAACTTTTCAAAATATTGTTTTTGTTAAGCATACACTTAAAAGGCAACTTTGTTCCGGCAGAAAATAAGAAACTTATTACATATTAAATGAAAAAATCCAAATTTATTTTCATATAAAGCTTGTTTTGATATTTGTTTTATTTACTACAAACTAAATTTAAAAAATTTGCATGAAAGGCAATTTTTGCTTTTTTCACTTAATGGTTCTTATTCTTAACTCTTATACATAATTTTGTCGGATTTTCACGGCTTTTGCCTCGTTTGTTTGTCACAAAACTATATATCTGATTCCTATAGCCGTAAAAAAATGTGTTAATTTTTTCCAGACATAACAATTTTTTTAATAGTTTTTAGTACCCCTCAAAATAGCCATCCTAGTAAATTTTGAGATTTTTTTGATTACTCGCTCAAAAGATATTATATTAAAAAAAATCGCTTTTTTTAATTTTTTACTCATAACTTTCTTAATAATGGTCCAAATTGGAAATTTTTTTGTGAAATCAGCATCCGCCAGTATTCCAGTGAGAAATGTTGGAAGTAATTTTTAAGAAAGTATATACATACATATACATATGTGCTTTCGACATCTCTCGATGTAATTAGTATTAACAACTTGCAGATAATAAAAAAAACATTCTGCTTCCGCAATTCTCTCTGCCAAAATCATTTACTCTCTGAGCTAGAAAAAATTTTCACAAAAAAATTTTCAAACAAAACTTTGTCTAAAAATAAATTTAATTTTCAGTAAATGTTCTTTACTGAATCAATGAATTTTTTGTTTGACTTTTATTGAGGACGCAAACACCAAAAACAACAAAAAAAATAAATAAAAACAACAACAACAATGATAGCAAAAGGAATGTGATTGTACCAAGTTTGTTTACTGATGATTTTTGAGTGAATCAATTCGCTAATACCATTGCGTTAATTCTCATTCATTTGCTTAGAGTCTTCGATAAACATTCAGACTTGAACACATTTAACAAAGTGAAATTTCATAAATGTTTAATGGTTGATGATGATGACCCAGGCATAAATTTTGTTTAATATATTACAAAAAAATCCAGTAAATATCTTTATTTGATTAAGTAAACTATTTTGTTTAATATTTGTTAGTATTCTTAGACTAATTGTTTTATAAATTCTAATATTTTTCATAAGATCCAGTAAATCCTTTTGTTTGATTTAGTAAATTGTTTTGTTTACAATTTATAAATATTTTTAGACAAATTTTAGTATAGATTTAAGCAATGTTTTTACTAAAAAAAAACACTTCTTTTCTAATGAAATTGTTGAGATATTTTGAAATATTTACTATTTCATTGAATTCCCTTACTGAAAATTAAATTTATTTTTTTTTTTCTGTGTATGTTAGATTCGTGCTGTTGCTTTTGATGCTTTGACTATTAAACAATTCATGAACTAGAATTCCTTTTTGCGAGATCAACTTTTGTCAGTCGACAAAATATCAATAAAATTAATTAAATTATGTGAATAAAAATTAAATATACGGGCATGTTCAGTGTTTCCCAAAAAATAAAATTATATGTATTTTCATGGCATTGTTGTTATAAATAAATTTTTTATAACAACAATGCCATAAAAATTCACATTATTTTATTTCACATGATATACTATACATAAATAACAATGAAGATTGTACTCTAGAACAAATCACATTTGTAGCATTTCAAAAAAATAGATTTTTCTCAACATTGTGAAAATTACTTCGCATCCATTGAATAGGAATCTAATAATTCTGCCAAAAAACCCGACTTCAATCCAAAGATCTTATTGAACAGATTACAAAACGGACGCAATTTTGCGTTAGTTCAATGGTGTGTTTCTCTACAAATGGAGTGTGCGCAATTTTCCATAGTAGCTAAACTTTCACGTCCTTTCAAATGAACTATTTTGCGAATCGATCAAGAAACGGCGATAATTAATATATCGGGCTACCACTTAGTCCACCCGATTTTTACTTCTATTAAAGCAAACTTCAAGCAAACCCTTTCAAATAAATAAAGAATATTGAAAATCGGTTCATAAGTGGAAGATTTATGCGCTAATCAATATTTCCATGGTACAGATTTTCGAGCAAAATTTACGGGAACAAAATTCAGGCAAACACTTTCAAACTCAAAATAACCGATTTTCCAAAAAAAAAAAAAAATTATGCGACCAAAATGCAGGCAACAAAATAAGAATTTTGAAAATCTGTTGACAAATGACAGATCTATGCATGGGGGGAGCGAATTTCCCCCTCCGATTTTCGAAAAAAAATTTATGGGACCTCCCTACGGATAAACCCTTTCTAACAAAAACGGAATTTTGAGAATCTGTTCACAAATGACAGAGATATGCATGGGGGAAGCTAATTTCCCTCTCCGATTTTCGAAAAAAAATATGGGACCAAACTGCAGGCAAACCCTTTTAAACAATTAAGAATTTTTAAATTCGGTTGACAAATGACAGAGTTATGCCTGTGCAACAGAGAACTTCTTGCAATAACAAGCCCATTTAAAAATCATTAGAAATGATCCGGATTGAAACCATTTGCGGCTTACAAGTTAAGAATAATGGCCCTAATCACGATTGTCGTAGTCCTAGTCAAAATTAACCGACTCCAATGTAAAACATATAGCGAACGTTGCCACATTTTACAGATTTCGACACGACTACGACAACCGTAATAAGGCTGATTAATAAATTCCTTGGAAGCTTATTTTTCCCTGGGTGAAAGCTAACTTCCATTGTGATCAAGCGACTTATGTTCTTTCCAAAATAACAATTTCAATCGTAATCTTTATGCCATTTTTTTAATCTGATAATCATAAATTTAAAATATAAAATAAAAAGTTAGTACCACAATTTTTCGATGCCAGTCTAAAACTTCCAGACCACTAACTGACTCATTATTCTAGATTTCTTTTCTTTGGAAATTGAGCTTTTTTTATCTTCAATTCGTTGGAAGTAATTGTAAAATTTTTATTTTATTTTTTGTTCTCCCAAAATAAAGCTGATAAATAAAAAAGAATTGTTTTTTATTCCAGACACATGAATCAGCTTTAGCATTTTGCCATCAAATAACAACAAGTTAAGAAGCCGAAGAGCGATAACGAATAAATATAAAATATTGCCGCAGGGTGTCATTTATATTTTATTGAAATTAAATAAAACACAAATTTAAACCGAAATATGGGTAAGTTTTGTTGGCAAAAATATAATAATTATAAAATAAATACATAGTTCACAATAATAAGACATGTTTGAAAATTATGAATTTTTAGAGTTTTAGCCAGAAGAAAATATAAAATAAGATGTTGCTTTATTTCAACTGTATTGAAAATTTAATTTTCAGTAACGAAATGAATTAGTTAGTAAGCATAAATAATTGTATTTTTAAACATTTCAAACAAAAAAACTTATCTAAACCAAACAAAAATATCAGAAGTAAACAACATTTTGGACTGGAGCAACGGAAAGTTGTTTCTTATTTTATTTGGGGCACTGAACTCGAATCTGCGGTCAGTTTCTCCAAAGGCATTCCATTTTCCGAGATATACTGTTATGTTAAAACTGAAGCAGTTGCACGACAAATATTAGTATAACTGGAGAATGGTTTGTCTTCCTATTCAGTTAAATAAAAAAGGCGAAAATCGACAGCAATATTATCTGGAAGTCGTCCCAACATAGTTTTAAACTGGAGATATCATGGAACTTGTGCCAAAAAATATTGATAAAAATTTTGGCTTAAGAAAATTTTTAAGAAATAAAAAAACAACTAAAATTCTGTTCCTTTTCCGCTAGCGTATACTAAATACGTTCCAAACAAAACGAGACATATTTCATGAAATTCGTGATTTGTATAAATTGAGTTCTCTCACTTAATTGTAAATAAAATCAAAAGTTGTACATTGATTTTAATAAAATAAAACTCTAGAGGCACATAGTAAAAAATATGTTAGTTAGTTTCCCTTGTAATACGGATAAAACAAAACATATGTAAGCCCTAAGAACTAGAGAAAGGAGTGAGGTGAGAAATATAAACAAAAATCACAAGTGTGGTTCTTGATTAGGATAAGTGCCAAGTATGGTAAATTTCTAAGCCACCATAAAATAAGCTTAAAGCCAGGAACCATAGATCTTTAATGCAATTTGGTTTAATGCCAGGTATTTACCGCTTGACTTTGGAGGCTGAGTAGCCTAGAGTATAGAGAGCTCTGACGATGGGATTGTGGTTAATCCCGAAAACATCGATGTTCAGTTCGACCTTTACAAAAGTCAAGAAATTGGTCTTTGTACTTTTCAATTGCCACATGTTTTGAAGAATTATTTCTCAATAAAAAATGATTTAATTGCAAAAAATTAAATTGAACGAATTAAAGCCTGAATAATAAATTTCTTTGGATAAAACCCATATAGTTCGACTAAATACACACAGCTTCAATTAAAACTCCTTTTGTTGGCAACATATTTACGTATACGGGCCAGGCCACACGGGCGTTTTTAAAACGCGCGTTTCTGCTTTTTTATATTAAATTTGAAAGTTCTAAATTTTATAAAGCTTAAAATTTAATTTAAAAAAAGCAGAAACGCGCGTTTTAAAAACGCCCGTGTGGCCTACCCCTAAGATAACAGAAAGAAAACAAAATTTTTCAACGTACACAGCAGAACAGAGTAGCGCCACTTTCGGAACCCGATACACTTCCATCGTCAGTGCTCACGTGTATTTACTATCACCACTTGTCAGGTGGCTCTGTTGAATATGATTTTAATTCTTATATATACAACTTTTTCGTGAAAATTGAACACGAGAATTAAATCACTCCCAAGCTGATATTAAAGTGCACTTTCCCAGCGTTGCTATCGGTTTATTTTTCTTCATTCCCATTTTTCTGATTTTTGTTCTAGTCGAAATAAGCATACTAATAAACAATTAGCTACTGGCTTGAGCTTTTCACATGTTTACATGTTCATATATACTTAAGTATAAAATCAAACTAAAAAAGTTTGTCTTGAGTAGAACAAAAATCAGAAAAATGGGAATGAAGAAAAATAAACCAATGGCAACATTGGGAAAATGTAGTTAAAATCGACTTGAAAGTGAATTTAATTCTCGTATTCAATTTTCACAAGAAAGTTGCATATATAAGAATTGAAATCACATTCAACAGAGCCACCTAACAAGTGGTGATAAGCAAAATACACGTGAGCACTGGCGATATTAATTTTTCCCTTGTTCCTTGGAATATTAATCATACCCAATTCTTTCTGAATTAAAACGTTACGAACCTTAGCCTAATAATCAATTTGGATTCACTTTCAATTTAATTCTTCTTTTTAATATTTTAGCCGCAAAATGGGTGCAATCGTCTCCTTATGCTCCACTGCCACCCAATGCTGTTGTGGGTGGTTACGATAGTGACGACAGTGTCATATACGTGGGACGATCATATCATGAAGGCAATCACTTGCCAGCCAAGGTGATACCCAGTAAAAAGTCTGCTTACGTCTCGTGGGCCGGCGCCGAGCACTCCAAAACTCATTATGAACTATTAGTGGGTGAAAATTACACTTGGCAGCCGTGCTTTGGTGCAAACATACCACCGAACGCCATAAGAGCGGGTGAAACAGTAAATGCTAGTGAGCCATTGTTTATTGGTCGTGGTCATTTTGGCAACAGTTTGGTTGTGGGTAAAATACAGCCCTCTCATGCTTGTCTTTATATACCATTTGCTGGTGAGGAAAAAAAATTGGAAAAATATGAAATTCTAGTCTATGGAGGAGCACCTGGAGGTGAGGGTGATCTACTAAAATTTGAAGGTATGTTCCATATACTCGTACATATTTTTTTAATTAGAATTAAAACAGATTAATAAAACAAATTTGTTTTTGTTAAAGACCACAAATGGATTCATTCCACTGCCTACGCAAACATACCGCCTAATGCTGTGGTTGGTGGCAACGATATAGATGGCGATATGATCTATGTGGGTCGCGCTTTCCACGAAGGTGACATGTTAGTGGCCAAAGTTTTGCCGGCCAAGCAAATAGCATTTGTTTCCTTTAGGGGTGCGGAAATACCAAAAGATAATTTTGAAGTTTTATGCGGCAACAATTTAATTTGGCGCCATTGTTATAATCACATGATACCACAGAAGGCAGTTCTATGTGGCAAAACGGCTCTGGGTCAACCCGTTTATATTGGCCGTGGTCATTACGAGGGCAGTTTGACGGTTGGAAAAATTTCATCTGTTCACAAAGCTTTATTTATACCATTTAAAGGTGTGGAGAGACGTTTAGAAACTTATGAGATATTAGTAGAGGAAAAATTGATACCAGGATGGCAAGTGCCAGCCTCAACGGAACTATTGCCATCACCAATAGCACCAGGACTGCCTCCACCTCCACCACCTTTTCCCACACCATGTCCTTATCCCACTTTAGAAAAGCCTAATGCTTGTCCAGAAATGAAACCAGCAATGACAATGCCGCTTGATCCACCACCACCTTATGCGGCTGTAGCCACTCCCTTACCTATGCCAATGCCAATGCCAAGCACATTACCAAATTGTCCTCCTATGCCTGTTTGTCATTTTCCCAAGCCTACACATAATTATCCCCCTCCTACACCAGCTGCAACATATCCAGGTCCAACGCAACACTTCCCAAGTCCACCGCCATCATCACATGCACCCTCTACTTCTCGCCCTTATAATATATGGCTTCCCGGCCATTCCGGTAGTATACCCGGTAATGCAGTGCATGCAGGTCATGACATCGATATGACCACAATTTATGTATGCCGAGCTCATCATAACGGAAACCTTCTGCCCGGAAAAGCATTACCTGGCCGTTCGTCTGCCTATATTTCATATCAAGGGCAAGAAATTCAAAAGACCAGTTACGAAATGTTGGTGGGTGCAAATTACATGTGGGTACCAGCTATTAATTGCTTTGCAGTAGGAGCCGTGGAGGCTGGGCGAACCACTAGCGGGGAGCTGCTATTTGTAGGTAGAGCCCATTACAATGGCAGCTTGACTTGTGGTAAAATCCAGCGGTCTCATAACTGCCTTTACATACCATTCGGTGGTCGAGAGGTGAGAATCGGTCATGGCTATGAGATTTTAGTTGACAGAAATCTACATAATCGTGGTCAAACAGTTGGCTTGATCTATTAAAAAAAATATTGTTTTTTACAAGGGCTCAAATATATTAACCATGACTCTTATATTTGTATTAAAGTATATGTACACAAGCGCGAATCCAAGGGAGGGGAAAAAGAGGTATTTGCCCCCACCCCTTATGTATAAAATATACTCCATTTTATTGGGTTTCTAACCGAAATTTTACAAAATAGTATATTTCATTTGAAAGCTCACCTCCCAAAAGCTTAAGATAGATCCGCGCCTGACGTACATGTATGCACGTATGTTCGTACATATCGCTCTTTTATTGCAACGTAGTCACAACTCAAAAAAAATTAAACTTGACAAAACGCGTTTAAAGTTTTAAAAATGTTAATAAGTATATGGGCGGTGTTAGCTTTTTAGCGGTTATAGCTTCGGTTTAGATAAATATATGTTTCTGAAATGTTGTTTACAAATGTATAAAGAAGGTCTTACTGAATGCTTTTTCTTAAGTAACTGAAAAATTTGGTTTTTTGAGATATGAGTACGTTGCAATAAAGGAGCAAAATGTAAACATAAAATGTATTATTATAAAAATAAATAATTAAATAGCAATTAAAATTTAATGCTTAAGACGTTTTAATATAGTTCTTGCAAAAAAAACCAACTACAAAATAGGCGTGGCGCCGCCCCCATATTTTATCATAATGTACTTTTACGAGAAATAATTGTGTGTGCGAATTCTCATAACAATTGGATAAGTAGAAGTAGTTAAAACGAATATTTACTTTTTATGGGCGTGGTGGCACTGCCCACTTTTCCAAGCATAATGTTGTATTGTAACGATAACTAAAGATGTATGCAAATTTTCATAATCCAAATTGATTATTAGGCTAAGGTTCGTAGCGTTATATGTCTTCAGAAAGAATCGGTCATGATTAATATTCCAAGGAACAATGGAATCGAACTAGTTTTTGACTTAGGATGGCGTTTTAAAGAGAAGTATACATCGAAAAAACATATGTACCGTTATCTGAACAATGGCTGAAACTAAAATTCTTTTTATTTTTCTCGTGTTTAGCACATCCCAATTATCATAAAAATTCAAATGTATACCTTTTGGTTGTAAAGCAGTTTTATTCAGGCTCTTGAGTTCGTTCAATTTAATTTAATTCAATTAAATTATTTCTATTCAGAAAGGAATACTTAAAGCATAACAAAAAAGACAGAAAAGTTTTTGACTGCATAAGGATCGAACTTCATACCATGATGTTTTCCAGATCAAAGTATTGCATGTTTAACTACTTGAGTTCACCACAGTGAAAAGGTAAAACAAGAACTCGTGGTTCAACTCGAAAACATCATAGTGTTAAGTTCAAACCTTATATAGTCTAAAAATTTTCCCTGCTTTTTTTTAATAGGATTTAGATGAAGACTTTTTAGCATGATTTTTTAGAGTAGTTGATGGTCGAACGGTGTAAAGATACGTTCACCCTAGTAACAAGTCCAAAAGATTTTGCCTTAGAAAGTAAATTTCCTTTGGATTTGATATGCCACTAAACGCCTTTACACCCCGTTTGACCATAAACTTGAAAAAATCAAGATAAAAAGCCTTCGTCTAAATACCGTATTTTATTACATGCTTTAAATATTCGTTTCTGAATCAAACTAATTTAATCGAAAAATTAAATTGAACGAACATATGACTGAATAATAAAAAAATAATTTTGATTTTTTTAGGTTTAATTTGTTTGTTGAAATGTGTCAAATTGATATTTTCCATGACGCCACAACTCGGAAACTGAGTCAGAAAGAATCTGAACAATGTCGTGGGAACTGAATATTTACCGTGGACGCTATTTGTAAACTTTGGGCGAAAACATAGAGCCAAAATGTGTGGCGCTTGTTTTACTTAACCGCTCGCTTTTACAAGAAAAGTTAGCTTTTTAAAGCTTTTAGTCAACTTGTTCATGTTTTATTAAAGAGTTTTCGACTTCGAATTATCTTTCTTATCTGTTGTGTTCGAACGTATTATTTGCTCTTTGGTACAGATAGAAATAAAAATGATTGCAAACCAACGGCTGGTTAAAGTAAGTTATTTAGTTTCAGTCTTATTAGTGCGAAAAATTTTATTATAACTTAAAATATCTACAATTATAACAAACATTTTTGGTATGTATTTTGTAACGAAATTTTCTTGTTCGCTGGTGAAGTTCTCAGGATCTATTTACGGGTTATCACTTTATTTACATGACATCTATAATTTCAAATTGCTACTATAATAGAAAACCTTAATAGAAAGTTGTCCTTTCTTTATATGCTTATTTTTCCTGCTCTTAGTACTACATGGTTGAAAGTTGTTGGCAGGGATTCGATTTCTTTCGATTTACCACTGACTAGACCGGGGGGGAGTAAAATGATTACTTCAGTGATAATCATCAGCAAATGGTGTTATCGTAGAATGTATCTTAACACTAATAGCACTAAAGCACTTTTTTTTAACACATAAAGCTAAAGTCTTGTGTCTCTTACTTACAAACAAAACCGCTTAAACTTAAGCCACAATTTTTACTGGGAAAAAGAGTTTTTTTATCATAAAATTTTTATTTTTAAAAATGCATTTATTTATTGTTCAATAATATCAATTTATTAAAGTACATTAATACAAATTGTAGATTCTTATCTATAATTTTTTATTAATACAACTTTCTTTGTTGAAAGAAATTGTACTTTAAAATACAATTTAAATAATATGCAGCATTTTTTTTGTTGAAAAAATAATAAAATACCAACAAGACTGGGTGAGAGTGAAATTTCTTTTTGAACAAATCTAAAATATTTCTAAGTAGTTGAACGAATGTATCAGAAATATTGTGTCCTCAGTTTTTCTTATCACCTACAGATTTTTGTATGGACATCAGAGTATCAGCATGGCCGATTTCGATCAACAAAACACACAAAATTACCTTCAAACTGTCTTAATATAGTTTACGGAGCTATTCACAAATTAGTATCTTGCTTTTTCATGCAAAGTTAGCAAAAAACATTTTTTAAACTTATACAAAATTTTAAAATTCAAAAACTTTATCTTTTAATATAAAGTCTTAAGGACAGACGTCTTACGAACAAAAAAAGCCATATATCATGAAAATCTATGAAACAATTTTGATTTTACATTAATTTTAATTTTTAACGTGCTTTTTCCCAAATTAATATTTTACTTTTTAAGTAAAATATTAAATTTTTATTAAAATACATTGAATGTTCATTTTATTATCAATTAAACCAAACCCAAACACTTAAAAGTTACTTTCGGTAGCAAACTTATTTTTTATTTTTTCCTCATAAAAGAATCTGTAGATGATAGGAAAAAATTAGGATACACTATTTTTTAGCGTATTAGGATTGTTGTAGTTCTGTTCAAAAAGGAACTCATAAAACAATGTTGACTTGCAACAATTAATTTTGTACGCAGACTTATGAGGCTGAGTGTATAATAAAATTTCATGGCAAATCATTTTGTAGGACATTTCAGCCCGCTATATCGCTGTTTGTGAGGAGTCTTTTTCAAATTTTTCAAGACAAAAAGTTTAAAAAATTTATTATATATAAGAGATATGTGGTTATTCATAAAAACCACATTAAAGCATAATCTATTTTATACCGGGCAAAATTCACGCACTAATTCTACTCATTCACACTCTTCTACGCCTAATATCTTAAGAATCAAATTTAAGCGTTTCTGAGTGGTTCAAGGAAAAATTTGTGATAATAACAATCACGCGAGTGGATCGGACCGCATATCTATTTAAAACAAACTTAACAAAATATTTATAAAACTATTTGCACGTGTGAGATAGTGTTTATTTTTGCTTAGCGAAATTAATTTAAAATAGAACTTTTTATTGGAATTATACTTGATAGTTATTTTTGGCAGTTTCGCGATTATATTCTACAATCTCCAATATCTGAAATTGCAAACAAAATATTCTGATTGGCATCTTTACTAGTGCTGTGAATTATTCGGGTTTTATAATCGTATGAAGAAAATGTCAACCTTTTTCTTGTTCGAACAGCCGAATAATTTTAAACAATTTTAAACTCATATTCGAATATTCGAAAGAATAACGAATTTTATTTTAATTACTGAGCTAAAACTAGAATCATTTTTTCCTCTATCGATGTTTTGATACCGGCTATATATGACGGTATATGACGTAATTGTATTAAGTATATCTTTGATACAAAAAATAATAATATTAGAATTATATAAAATATTCGGGCTAAGTCACATTGTCAATACTACAGAGATAGAATCGTTTGTGATTTTCAATATATTTTTGTGGTCTCCTATAAAATTTTGAAAATGTGACTTGGTGTAGTTTACCTCCCATCTACAGATATATTCTATCACTAGCTTCGACTTTTTAAAGGCGGTAACACACATTTCCACCTTCAGCCAAAGTCCTTCCTACATTTTATTTCTTCGATTGAATTAAGCAAACTTTCTTTATTTTGTCATTGGGTCGATATTATTCTTGTCAGATCCCAGCAAAAACTTTTGTTATTTTTGTAATTGGTAGTACTTTAATAATGGGCTACAAAGTAATGAGTGGTACTTATTTATCAACTACTACTTAGTTTTTAATAAAATTAAGTGAATATTCGAAAAAATTTTATTCGAATGACAACAGTAATCTTAACGTATGACGAAATATGATTTGTTGATGACGAAAAACTGGAAAAATATTTAAATATGTTACATAAATTGGAAAATTTTTTATTAAAAAAAATTAAGCTAACACGTTTTTGTCGCCTAACGACTGATAATGAGATAACATTAAGTTATCTATTTGTCTTATAAAATATCAACTCTACAATTTAAGTGTTTAAAAAAGATAAGGAAGACTCTTCGCAATTCTTTTTGCGAATTACGAAGCAAATTTGTTACACTTATTTCTTTGATACGGAAAACAATATTTGTTTATCTTTTATAAATAAACAAACACTCACAATGTTAGATTAAAGTTTTAAATAAATATTAAAAAATGAAGTGTGCAATCTGCTGGATTCCTTTCGTCTACTACAGATGAAAGCCATATACATGTGTATAATGCAGTGACTCTCATAACTGCTTTACGGGAAGTTTAAAACAATTGCTTACCAGTTACATATTTCCTTGTACCCAAATATAAAAAGAAAAATACCCAAAAATCCCCAAACATCATAAAACTATTTTTATTAAAACTCAACATAGAATTTTTATTAAATACTAGATGTGCCCGCGCGCTTAAAGTTCGCGTTATGACTATAAGGTGTCTGTAAATATTACAGTGTAAAATATAATAATATAACGTTCTTTACATATTGTTTAAAGTTCCTGTTATGCAAAATAAACAGTGCAACCAATTTTAAAAAAGCAAAAACGTCTTTCTAATTTCCAATAACATTTATATTAGTAAAATAGGGTATATTTTCGTTTTTTCTATTTTAACTTAGAAATGAGATATTTTATCGCGGTGAAAAGTACCCTAAGTTTTAATTAGGACTCTAAGGTACCTCCATACCAAATGTCATGAAAATCCATTAAGTGGCTTTTGCGTGAAGCGTGTTCGCGCAGATAGACAAAAATTCCAAAATTTGGTGTTTTGTTCTCTATAAAAATTTTCAAAAAATATTTCGTGTATAGACAATACCATCTCATTTCTAGGCAACCTGCAAGCTAGGCAGCATTTTTCCCATAATTCTTTTCCATATTAGATAGCCAAAAAAATATTGCCAAGCTACCAAGTTGCCTAGAAATGAGATGGTATTGTACCTATCAAGAACTTGGTCCTTATTTTGATCCCAGTACTTCTTACGGCCGAAATTTTTGGATTGAAACTTGGCCTTATTTTCTCATTTATGTTTTCGTGCAGATCTCAGTTCTTTTTTCTAAGCTTTTATTTGGTACAATAAGTGCTCCATACAGATAAGGGGCACCCTAAAACCGGTTAATTTCAGTCGATTAACCGATTAACCGAAGTAACTAAATTTTTAATTTTTTGTAGTATTATAACATATTATTTTGCATAGATTATACGTAGATAGACAAGTGAGCTTCTGTAAAAAAAATTGACAACTTTCTTCACACCTATGGGTATTTTGTTATCCAACACACTGAGAGAGGCAACTCAACACTCATCAGAGAGCGTAATTTTTGCACATGAAAATGCACTAAAATTTATTGTTTTGCACACACAAACAGGGTTGTCAGATATGGAGATTTTTCGCCAAACGTGGCGATTTTTCAACTTATTTGGCGTCAAAATTTTTGTTTTGGCGACATGGTGATTTTTCTGGCGATAAATAAGTTTGTTGGCGATTTTTTGGCTATTTTTTAAAAAAATTGAGCTTCAAAATTTTTGTAATTCAGAAAAATTAGTTTGTTGAAGGAGTATTTTCAAAAACAAATCCCAGCAATGCGATTCGATGATTTTTTTATATTAATTATAGTCATTAATGGCTTTTGAATTTGGATAAGAGAAATTTACAAGAAATAATTTTTGGCGATTTTGTTTTTACTTTTGGCGATTTTCTGCCAAATTTTTGTACGATTATTTTATAAAAATTTATATTAAAAAAAGTATTATATAAGAACAAATTTATTATCAAATATATATTAAGAAAAACTACATAAAATTGATTTTGGCGCCTTTTGGCGATTTTTTAAATCAATTTGGCGAAATAGGTTGGAAAATATCTGACAACCCTGCACACAAACACTATTTTATATTATTAAATATTTTTATTTGCGATATAACAAATTTTGTGTTTCTTCTTGCTGTAATTTTAAAATATTTGTTTAATTTTGTTGACATTTGTGTGTTGAAATTTATCAAAGTTTTCAACCGTTTTTTTCATTCAACAGTATTGCATTTTTGGTACTATTTGGGACAATTTTTTTTAGTGCCAAATAGAAAAAATGCAAAAAAATGTATGGCGAATCAAAATTTTTTGAGCTCAATTGCATTAAAAATGATTTTAGATTCATATTTTCATTAATTAAAGCAAAATTAATTGTATATAACAGCTAAAAATCCGGGTTTAAAAAATATAAATTTTGTTAAATACTTTTTGTACAACTAAGTGTGGTTTGGTAGCTGTGGGGAATATTTTATTTTAAACCAATACTAAAACAAAATTTTCTTCTAACACATTCTTACTTAGCCTTTACACATGCAAGTGCAAGTTCGAAAAACTCAATACACTCAAACTTTTCTACTAACACACTTTTGATTGAGCTATGAGAAAGAAAGAGAAATGAATACTATTTTCTTTTCGTTGATAATACGTACACAGAACTTGCATGCAAGTACTTGCATGTCTAAACACAGGGTTAGACTTAGGTTTTTGACAGTGGACTTAGGCTTTTAAAGTTTTAGTTGACTATCTACGTATAATCTATGTTATTTTGTATGTCTAATTATTTCTTTCGTTTCATATACAAAAGATATGTGTTTAGAAATCATTTTTTCATACAAACAAAGAAATGTGTTCAGAGATCTAACTAAAGTGAAACTTTAAAACCTTTAAAGGTGGCTTAATTATTAAGCTTTTGATTAATAATTTAATAAACGCCAATAATAATATTACCAACGATTTAATTAAAAATATAAGGATTATATCTAATGAGAGACGAATTCAAGTTTTAAATACTCTCATTTTATACCTCAACTAAGGAATATTTTCCTCTAGCGACAGTGTTTTAAAATAGAGTACAAAATCGGAAACTATAGAGTTCGGAAATAAACATTTTTGCGGAAGGAATGCTCAGCATTGCCAGGGTGAGTCAGATGATAACCTGACAACAGAAGAAACTGTCGACAGTAATACATACAAACAAACTTTTAACAGAATTAACCGAACCAATTAGAAGTCTAAGAATTTCAAAAAATTAATACAGGACTCTAATGGCCTAATGGAAGATTTTATATGTTTAGAGAAATCCAGAAAATGGACTGATAAATTAGATATTCTGTATTATGGACTGCTTTCGATTTCTCCAACATCTACGATGAGTGAAAGGATTTTTTCCAAGTCAAGTTTTATCAAAACTAGAGAAAAGAATAGCTTAAATCCTAACATTTAAACCAAATTGTTCTGTTAAAGATTATTGCAATAACTAATAAAACGATGTCACAAACTTCTTTATTTTTAATTAATACATTTTTTTTATTGATTTAGTTCATGAGTTGTTATGTTTGTTATGTTGTTTTTTTTAATAATAAACTCAAAATAATAAATAGTTTATGCATTTTTATTTATTGAAATTAATTAATTTATGAAAAAACTTTATTAATTGGTTAACCGATTAATATCGATATTAACCGATTAAACCAAAACCTCGATTAATTAATCGAGCAATTAACCGATTAAAGCATTAGCCCGATTAAATGAATACCCTACAATATACGCACTGTGTGGCCGGAACTTGGCTAGATAGTTCCTGCGTGCTGAGTGAGTATTTAATGCAAGAGTCACACAGAGAGAGAGAGAGAGAGAGAGAAATTTTGTATGGATCTTTTGGAAGAGTAAAGCACACTATAGTGTGTACAACTTTATAACACATTTAATTAACTATAGTTAATTAAATGTTTTATAAAGTTTTGCTAGTCACTGTACACATACATACATACAGTCAATATTTCTGTAGATTTTTTATTATTACTATCATTTTACGATTTCATATCATTATTATGAGCCTTTTAGTATCATATCCATTGAATAAATTGTTTTATGACCCTTCCTTCGGCAATAATAAAAACAAACAAAATTAAGAATCTGATGAAATTGCAAACTGCCAGCCAGACAAAATAGAAAGATTCGGCAAAAATCAAAATTAGTCGGGTGCGATCATTGTTGAATCACGGATGGACTTATCGGTTTCTTTACAAAATCCAAAAAAGAAAGATTGTTTGTAAATATTTCTGTGTTTAATCGTACTCGCTCGTGCGTGCAATTTTATTTTATTAATTTTGTTTATTCCTGGTAATATTTAAATGTTTTCTTTTTGGATTATAACTATATATTATAACCTACCTGATCGTACATAAGGAGCACAAACTTTATTCTATAAAGTTATTTTTATAAATTATAACAGACATATTAATTTGATCAAAGGTTTATTAAACAAATTTTGTATGGAAAATTGTTTTACAAAACTTTGTTACATTTTTATGAATAAGGAAGATTTTATTCCATTAATTTATTAGAATATGTAAATATGTATGTTCCGGTTTGTATGAAAAACTAATTGTTTTTAATTCAAAAATGCTCAATATCAATAAATTGAATTGTTATTCAAACAATAGTGATGCTTTCCTTAATTTAAAGAAATTTCTTCTTTTGTGGATTGAGACAACATACTTGTGCTTATAAATTAAAAGACTGTTTGAATGTTTTCAAGAAAATTAAAAAAAAAAACAGAAATCAAAATTATCTTTATTGTGGCGACTGAGATAACACAGATGGAGTCTGATACATGAGCGTAGTTGAGGGGTGTGCATTATGGATCAATGTCCTACCTAAAAATGGCAATGACCTGAATACTTACAGACATACAATATTTAAAAAAAACACCATCAGCTAATATAATAGACTAAATAACAAACACTGTACAACAAAATCAATTTTTTTCTTTCTTTTGCATGGTGACCTATAGTGAAACTTTACGTAAGACTTACTTTTAATACACTAAGGGCCAAATTTACAGTCTAACGACGGTGGTTTAATTAACGATTTGTCATATAAATATCATGGGTTAACCACCATCATTAATTAACTACACTGAAAAGGAAAATCAATCCATCCGTACTTAAATTAATCCCAAGCGGTGTCAAAAGTACGGTAGCCCCGGTTTTTCTGAAATCAATTACAGGAAGATGGATTAAGTCGGACATTCAAGTGCAAGGCCTGATTGGCCTTTATTCATGTAAAAAAATTCTTATTTTAAGTCCGAATATGTTTATAAACTTTATATACAGTCATACTCGGAATGTGTTGATTTTTGTTTGCTTCATGATAGCCATAAATCACTGCTGTGCTCTTGTTGTTGTTTATTTTCATTGCTCGGGCATAGCCGGACAAGTAGCTGACAAACGTCGTATTACATGTAGATTTAAGCCCACTGTATACTTGAATCAATCCCGCTGCGTACTCTAATCAATCCCGCCGCGTACTTGAATCAAGCCCGAATCAGGCTAACTTTTACTTATTTAATCCTGGAACAGAACAGACTTGAGAATTTATATTTTTACTACTTATATAAATTTAATATTTTTACATACTTGTTTTCATTTAAAATTTTTTTTGTTCATTCCTAGTATTGAACTTAGCTCATCATGTTTTTAGAGCAACACCTTAGACCACTCAGCTAACTCAGTATAGAAAGATCGACAGCTAAAATCCAGTATAAGCCAGCAGCATGTAATACGACGTTTGTAGGCTATTAGTCGGCACTGAACGAACAAACAGAATAAACAACAACAAGACAACAACATAGACACAACATGCGACTGAAGCTACCCAGCTAGCATTTGGAAGATTGTTTTAGCAAAAATTACCAAACTGAGTCTTTTAAGACCATCTAAGATGATCAAAAACTGATTAATCAGTTGTGCGCTTTAAAAAAGACTCGAAAATAGCTCCCACAAATGATTACAACACGACTTATTTAAAAAGCAACCACAAAATGTACAGATTGTGCGCAATCACAAATTGATCATGCAGATGCTCGAAATTTTACACATTTAAGTCTCGAAAATGAGTCGTAATTGATTAGAAACGCGAGTCATAAAATACTATTTCTGAAGACTACCGGCTAGTCTAACAGAACAGTCATAAAAGACTGGCAAATGGTCAATAATTTCATAAAATACTGACTGGTTAGGAGTAAATTTATATTAACTTTGTGCTACCGTCGTTGTATAGAGTGCTTTAGATGAATGGTTGGTACGTGGGCTGCAAACGGAAAGGAGCTTGGTTCTTCGATTCCCAGTAGATTTAAGATACAAACAGTAAGTAAAAATATAAAATCAGTCATTAAAATACCAAATAATAAATATTCAACATGACGTAAGCGCATTTGGAATACATCAATCCATCACCCTCTCAATCCACATTGGATAAATTTTTACTCGCAATGATTATAAATATGACTTAAATATGATTCGAAGATGACTCGAAAATGATTACAAAAAGACTTAAACATGACACGAAGAAGACTCGCAACTGATAAAACTATCATTTATGATCAGAAAAAGAGCGAAAAAGACTCGAATTTGATTAGAAATTTTAAAAAATGCTAACTGGGTATCAACAAGCAAACAAATGCCAACACACTGCGACTGTATAAAAAGTTTATACTAATAGTAGTGCATAAAATAAGAATTTTTGTACACAATATAAGAATACTCAAAGTAAGTAAAAAATACTTGAATTTAGTACGGTGTTTTTCTTTCTGTGTAAAGGCTGTGATTTTGTTCCTTAGTGTATGCTTTATGGGTCTTCTCGTACCTTCTTTTTTTTAAGGGGCAAAAAACTCTACTTCAACGGGAATGTAGTGGGCTGAAAAGTTTTACAAATATCTGTTATAAAATTTTACTAAAGGTCTTCAAAAACACTAAAACTCAAAACTAATCTTGAACGACAGAAATCATTCAAACCTTAAATTATGTTTAAGGGTTAATTTCGTTCTAATTGACTATTAGTCATACAATGTCCCACAGAAACCGGATTTTATGGGACTAATAGCCAAATTCACAGTCTGTACTTAACTAACGCCGGTGGCTTACTAAAGATTTTTTATATAAATATCATTGGTTAAGCCACATTCATTAGTTAACTAAAGAACGTGAATTTGCTCCTTAGTGTATTAAAAATAAACCCTTCGAGTCAAATTCACAGTCTTTAGTTAACTAATGATGTTGGTTTAACCAATGATATTTATTATTGTGTTTTATTTACATAAAGAGACTTAGGCGGTGCGGTATTAGCTCATTTTAAATAATTTTTTTTAGAATACGTTGGCTACCTACTGCATGCAAGCAATCAAGTAGAATCAATACGATTCCGTTTTTTTAGAATACGGCCGATCAATTTTATTGTGATTATTTTAATATAAGGCTGGTCCTGAGCGATTTTTTGTCAACTTTCTTTTACTCTAACCAAACAAGAGGGTGAGACTGGGATCAATCCAATTTTTAATTTCAATGAATATAAACAACAGCAAAAAATACCCCGCTTTTTATCTTTCAAGGCACTTAACTCAATGAAAGATCAAAAATATATATTTGAAACAGTTGTTCAATTCACAAGCTCAGTCGTATGTCTTATCGTTTAAAAAAAGACGACACTTGTTTATATGCTTGTGAACAGACAAATTTGTTGTATCGTTATTTTGTCGTATCTTAAATGTCAATTTAATTAATACCAAGGCAAGGCGAATTAATGCCAGGTGGCCTCGAGAGATCAGGTGACTAAGAAAATGTTTCTATATTTGAAATATTAACAGTGTTAATATATCAGCTTTTTGACATTCCAAATATAAATTCGCCGCGCAGTTGGCAGTTCAAATATGGTAAACAATTCGTAGTCACCTGATCTCTCGAGGTCACCTAGTATTGATTCGCCTTGATTTGATACCATGAAATGAAACCAGGTATGGGAGTTTTAATTTGACACCAAATAGAATCACTTTTTTCGCGACAAGCAATTTTGATTAAAATAGTTTGAAAATTAAATTGAAATGAATCAATTATATATTTATTATTAAGAAGAACGTATTTTCTGGTCTTACTTATCACATATATAAAAGATTTTTACAAATTAATCGAACAAATAGAATATTCCCAGACCTGGCCTCAATACAACTAATTGAAGAACATATGAAATTCAATCGTATAATTATAACGCACTTTTGTATGAAAATTACTAACAACAAAAATACAATATTGTATAATTAGACGATTACACAACACATACGACGTTAATACGAGCTTGTGAATTGAACAAGTGTATTCAGTTGTACCGTTTTCGAGATCTGTAGCAAGAACTAAAGAAATTTCAAAGAAGACGCTTTTCGCGAATATCCCGAAAACGTTGCTTAACAAAATAAATTCAAATCATATTCGTGCTTAGCAACCGAAATTGGTTTAGAAAACAAATTTTGTTTTAATTTTCGTAAAATTTTGGCAAATTTTTTGTCTATTAAATACAGCTAAGAATTGTGCGTGCTTTATTTATTAGGCTGCTCTTGCGATGGGATTTGAATTTGCAAGGCAGCTGCTGCTCTCTTTGGTGTGGGTGATGGAGAACACTACACAAAATGTCAAAAATCGAGTTTCAAAGCAATATTGAGCTTAAAAGAAAGATTTTTATTTTGGCGTAATGCAAGTGAACGATGTTTTAATATTTATGGTGGGGTGTGCTAACAATAGGTGTGTTTCTTTACTTTTCGTGCAAATTTGGATCCCGCGGGATCCCAAAGTAGAGTAAATAAACACACCCAATGTGATAATATTAAAATGTTTTCTTTAATTTTTTAATTTAATTTCAGTTAACTTAAATTATTTTATGATATTATTAAATAGTATTTTTAAATAGAAAAGGCAATAAACCACTTTATTTCTTGGAATATTTTTGTTTTGTTAGAAATTTTCATCAATTACTAAAAGATTAGAGCAAAGCAAAGTAAAACAATGTACGTAAAATCAGAAACAATATTTACAAATATTTTGTTAGATTGCAAAGATAAGAGCACACAAATGAAGCACTATAAAGTTTTATTATAAAAAACAATAGAAGATTTACTGACGAATTCATAAAAAAAAATTATTTTGATCTACATACTTTTAAAACAAAATTCTCATGCAACAGTGTCATGTACATATATCACCACTTTTTAGCTGGTGCTGGTTGTACATAATTTAAAGTCTTATTTTTATTACATATGAAAAAAGAAGACGAGAATTATAATTTTTCCAACATATACAATTTCTCAAATGACTTCAAAATATCAAATTGACCATCACCAATTAAGGTTTTTCTGTTCAGCCATGTAGATTGTAATTAATTAGCTTTTCCGTTCTTCCTTGGAAAATTATCTCATGCACAATTCTTTCTGGCTAAAATATTACGAATCTTAGCTTTTAACAAAAATTTCTTTGGATTAGTTGAACAAATTTATATCATCTTTATTTAGGTGAAGAAACCTCAATAATCTCACATAATGGCACTTGAGGGGATAGAAGCATCATCCATGTATGGTACAAATAAGAACACAACAGCAGCAGCAGCAAAAAAAGGCGAACATTATTTGCCAAAACCGAATGATTTTCAAATACCAGAGGAATCGTCAAATGAAACAAATAAAGTTAATAAATTTTCATATTTTCAATTGGTAAGTGTTAATACAATTTTCATATTCCATAATATTGTATATCCTTTAACCCTCTCTCAACAAAACTTGAAAGTGGCAATGAAGAAATCAGAAGAATAATTATTTTCTTCGAAAGCTTTTCTAACCACATTCGCAAGTCTATTGGCCAATTCACAATCGGTTGTACGTTCTGTAGATCGTATAAATGTTGATGATAATTTTCACATAAAGTCCCAATTCACACTATGCAAGTCTTATTGATAAGATTCTTATTCAGTTGTGAGAAAAACAGAGAAATAATACACATTTCTGTCTTTCAATAAGACTTGCATAGTGTGAATTGGGACTAACATTTGTTTATGAACATGCATGCTTATATGGATTTTACCAACAATTTATACAACAGGTTGTGAATGGAACACATTGCCCATTTACTCAAACAATGTCACAACTCAAAAAATTAAATTTTTAAGTTACTTATGCAGAATTAATCGTAAAAATATATTTTATACTCACCTCTTATTTTTCCATTAAGTTGTATGCAAATTAAAAACTTTAAAGTCGTTATCTCCAAAACTATTTTTTTTAGTTATGACATTCTTTGAGTTCGATAGTGGTAAATTTTATCCTGAAATCAAATTGATGAAGCGGAATACATCTATTCCCAATTAGTGTGGCAGTCAACTTGGTAATAAATAGTTCCTAAAATGGATTTGACTCAATCGAATAAAGTATTCCAAACAGTAGAAATCTTTAATAAAATTGTTTCTTGATTCTTAAAATTCTTTGCAGTTTCGTTATTCCACAATCGGAGAAAGATGCCTGATTATAGTTGGCATAATATTAGCATCGTTAGGCTCCATTGGTATTCCCTATTCCATAGTTATATATGGCGAATTTTCATCATTATTAATTGATCGCACTGTGGGTGTCGGTACATCATCAAACACTTTCATATTAAAGATTTTTGGAGGCGGGAAAAGATTGTAAATATATTTTAATATTCCAATGTTACTGTAAAAAACTATTTCGCACTTTTTCCCCCCAAGAACCAATGCCTCTTATGAAGAAAATATGCAAGCTATAAGAGATGATTCTGCTGCCTTTGGCTTGGGAAGTTTAGCCGGAGCTTTGGCCGAATTGTTATTGTTAGCTATCGCTGTGAACATTTTAAATAGAGTGGCCCTAAACCAGGTACGGATAGTGAGTGTTAGTCTTAATTCGAAGAAAACTATAATATTTTTCTTTTCAGATTGGCAGAGTACGAAAATTGTTTTTAGAGGCCATTCTTAGGCAAGATATATCTTGGTTTGATACATCTTCGGGAAATAATTTCGCCAGCAAAATGACTGAGTAAGTGCAACTTATGAAAGGAGTAAGAAAAAACAAAGAAAAAAAAGTATGTTTAATGTCATAAGTGTATCCTTTTTTTAATCCCATTAGAGATTTGGATAAAATGAAAGAAGGACTTAATGAAAAAATCGCCATCTTTGTATATCTTATCATGACATTTGTGTTGGCAATTATAGCTTCATTTTTATATGGATGGAAACTTACGTTGGTTGTGCTCATTTGCTGCCCTTTCATTATAGTCTCAACGGCAATGGTAGCAAAAATTCAAAGCTCCTTGACTCAAAAAGAACTCCAAGCATATGCAGGAGCCGGAGCTGTTGCCGAAGAAGTATTTGCTGGCATTCGCACTGTATTCGCTTTTAGCGGCGAACGCAAAGAAGAAGAACGCTTTGCAAAACTATTAGTACCTGCCGAAAAAACTGGTCGCAAGAAAGGTCTTTATTCAGGTATTGGAGCAGGAACAATGTGGTTTATCATCTACTGTTGTTATGCCGTTGCCATGTGGTACGGTGTAAAGTTGATTGTATCCGAACGGTATGATGAGGATAGACACTATACCCCGGCTGTGTTGGTGATTATATTGTTTGGTGTTATTATGGGAGCCCAAAATTTGGGATTCTCTTCACCTCACGTGGAGTCATTTGCTACAGCAAAAGCTGCTGGACAAAATATATTCTCAATTATTGATCGCAAATCAAATATTGATCCTTTCGACACCAGGGGCGATAGGCCCAAACAAGTAGTGGGCAATATAGAATTTGATGATATTTATTTCCGTTATCCAGCGAGACCAGATGTCCAAGTCCTTAAGGGACTTTCTTTGACAATAAAACCAGGCCAGACTGTGGCTTTTGTAGGACCTTCTGGTTGTGGAAAATCCACAACATTGCAATTGATGCAACGATTTTATGATCCTCTGCAGGGAACAGTCAAGCTGGATGGTCGTGATGTTCGAAATTTGAATGTATCATGGCTGCGTTCCCAAATTGGCGTGGTGGGTCAAGAACCTGTTCTATTTGCTACCACTATCGAAGAAAACATACGTTATGGTAAACCCGATTGTTCAATGGCTGATATAGAAAATGCTGCACGAACTGCCAATTGCCATGACTTTATTGTCAAACTACCCCATGGCTATAAGACTTTGGTCGGGGAACGTGGTGCTCAAATGTCGGGAGGACAAAAACAGCGTATTGCCATCGCTAGAGCCATTGTAAGAGATCCAAAAATTCTATTATTAGATGAAGCCACTTCTGCTTTAGATCCCACGTCCGAAAAACGTGTACAAGATGCTTTAGAAGTTGCCAGCAAAGGTAGAACGACACTCGTAGTATCTCATCGTCTGTCGACCATAACAAATGCCGACAATATTGTGTTTGTCAAAGATGGTGCGGTAGCTGAACAGGGCACTCATGATGACCTAATGATGAGGCGGGGTTTATACTATCAGCTCGTTAAAATATCGCAACGTACTGAAGATAGTGAAGGGGAAAAAACTGGCAAATATCTTAAAAATATAAACCAACAGGAACAAAATAGTGATGATGATGATGACGATGATGCTGATGAAGATATCAGTGAAGTGGAAGAAGATGCTCAGCAAAGAGATAATGAGTTAACGAAAGCAGTTGGAGAAACAATTGGGAAAAGTATGTGGCATATTGTATAAGTTGTATGTTTTTCATATGTTGTTGGTAGCTTCCACATAAATATTTGCTTAGAAATATATTTATGTGGAAATTACCAACAACATTTATACGATATACAACACCTACCACACGTTGTAAATTGAACAAATATTTTCAGAAAAGCGTAAAAAGAGTAAAAAGTTTAGAAAGGAAAAGGAGGAAAAGTACAACATCTCCATTAGCCAATTGATGAAGTTAAATGCTCCAGAATGGCGTTACATTCTGATCGGATGTATAGCATCCATGCTGCATGGTGCCACATTTCCGATATGGGCTGTTTTGTTCGGTGATTTCTTTGGTGTAAGTAAAAACATAATTTGTAGAAAATTTATGAATTGCTCTTTAAAAATTCTGCTCTTTTAAGATTCTATCCAGCGATGATGATGAGTATGTTAAATCACAATCGATTTACTTTTCGTATATGTTCCTTGTAATTGGTGTATTCGCTGGCCTGGGCACTCTAATACAAACGTATGCCTTTAACACGGCCGGTGTAAAAATGACCACTCGTCTGAGAAGAACCACCTTTCAAACGCTCCTAAAACAAGAAGTGGCGTTTTTTGATGATGAAAAAAATTCTGTTGGTGCCTTGTGTTCCCGGTTAGCGGGAGATTGCTCTCAAGTGCAAGGAGTAAGTGCAAGAAACTACTTTTGCTTTGATTTTATTAGGAAACTAATCAAGTTTTTGCTTCAGGCAACTGGTGCAAGGATTGGTATTATCATGCAGGCTTTGTCTACGTTGTCTGTTGGTATGGTGTTGGCTTTTATTTATTCATGGAATTTGACTTTAGTAACGCTGGTTACCGTGCCGTTTGTTTGCCTATCGATATGCTTAGAAGCCAAATTTATGGAGTCTAGCGCTTTGGCCGAAAAGGCAGCCGTTGAGAAGGCATCGCAAGTGGCTGTAGAAGCTATATCGAATGTTCGTACAGTTGCTAGTTTAGGCCAAGAGAAAAATGTCTTGGAACGTTACTCGACTCACATCAGTTTAGTGGAAAATGCCTGCATCAAAAAGTTAAGATTTAGGGGCTTTGTATTCGGCTTGGGCCAAGCTTCTCCATTTTTGGCATATGGACTGTCGCTGTATTATGGAGGCATTCTGGTCGCAAATGGAGAAATAGACTATGCAAATATTATAAAGTAAGTATTAAAATAAATCTTTATTCAATATTGTATGTGTTGTAGATCGTATAAATGTTGTTGGTTATTTTCACGTAAATATGTTTCTAAAAAAAAATTATGCGGAAATTAGAATAGATTGTGAATTGGCCAATTAAATTTATGATTTAACACTTTATTATTTTCGAATTATTTTCAGGGTTTCCGAAGCATTAATTTTTGGCTCTTGGATGTTGGGCCAGGCTTTGGCATTTGCTCCTAATATTAATGAGGCCGTCATTTCTGCTGGACGTCTAATGAAATTGTTCAATCGCATACCCAAGATGCACAATCCTCAAGAAAAGCCTTTTAATACTGCCGATGTAAGTGTAAATATGCTTTTTTAATTAACTTTTTATTTATGCATTTATTTCTCTTCCTTCCGTATTTAGAAAGCCGAGGGTAATATCACTTATGAAAATGTGAACTTTGAATATCCCACCCGAAAAGGTATACCGATTTTACAAAATTTCAATTTAAAAATAGAAAAGGGCACAACAGTGGCCTTAGTGGGTCCTTCAGGCTCAGGGAAATCTACTTGTGTACAACTACTACTGCGTTACTATGATCCTGTTAGTGGAGCAGTAAACTTGGAACAGACTCCGACAACAGACTTTTCATTTGATACGCTGCGCTCTAAAATGGGCCTTGTTTCACAAGAACCAGTTCTATTCGATCGTACTATAGCTGAAAATATAGCATATGGCAACAATTTCCGCGACGATATACCAATGGCTGAAATAATAGAAGCTGCTAAAAAATCAAATATACACAATTTTATTACATCCTTGCCACAGGGTTATGCCACTTCATTAGGCAGCAAAGGTACACAGTTGTCTGGTGGACAAAAGCAGCGTATTGCAATAGCCAGAGCTATGGTTAGAAATCCTAAGATCCTCATCTTGGATGAAGCCACTTCGGCTTTAGACATGGAAAGTGAGAAAGTAGTACAAGAAGCTTTAGATGCAGCACGAAGTGGTCGCACTTGTGTAACTATAGCCCACCGTTTGACAACGGTACATGATGCCGACTTAATTTGTGTCTTAAAAAAGGGTGTGGTCATCGAACAGGGTACCCACGATGAATTGATGGCACTTGGAGGAATGTATTATGATTTGTACATGATGCAACAAGTTGTCTAAAACAGCTTCATACATAAATCACGTTTTGTGATATAAGCAAACGAACGAATTTAAATAAAAATGAAACTCTTGCATTTTAAATAATAAAATGGAATTTATTATTCATGTAGAGAGAGAGAGAGAGAGAGCCGTATTCATAATAAAAAGTTATACACTGCATATGTACTCAACTTATTCTCTGAATAATTAAAATACGTATTAAGCTTATATATTCGTTATGTTGGAGTTTATTCATAATATGTTTATATCCATTGTCTAAGAAAAAGTTTAACATTTTTGTTTAAATTAAAAACAACTCTGAAATGTTTTATGTTATGGATTCAATCTACTTATTGTGTTTTTGACATAAATTATTTTCAATTGAGTTGTGAATCTTAGTCGAACTCTATGGTTTTTTATCCAAAGTTATTTAATTCGTTTGGCTTAAGTTCGTTTTCAAGTTAATCTTTCGATTAAACTATTTTTATTTTAGAAAGAAACTATAAAGCATGCAAATATTGAACAATCAAAGAAAAATTTGGCTGTACGGAAGGTTGAACTGACATCAGATGTTTCTAGACCACCACGCCTTCTTATCAGAGCTCCTAGACGACACTGCCAGCGAAGGCAGCAACAACCAGCGAGCGAAAATCCTAGTTCTTTATACCAATTAACAGATGAGTCGCCCTCTCGAGACTATCTCCGCAAACAATGGTTCGCAACTTCACTAAGTATTTTCTCATCATGTTCAACTTTTTTAAGCTTTTTGATTTCTGTCGACTCATCTGTTAATTGATCGCTAGTTGTTGCTGCCTTCGCTGGCAGTGTCGTCTAGGTCGAAAAGAGCTCTGATGGGAAGGCGTGGTGGTGTCGAAACATCTGTAGCCATGCTCTGTAACTACCGCTAAGAGAAACTTTTCACCTGAAACATGTAAAATGAAACAAAAATGCAAAAAACAGATATTTTTCGCACGATAGTGTTTACGAGGGATTCCACGTAAAACGGCCCTATGCAAGGAAAAAACTATTTTCTCATTTTTAATAAAAATCTCTCAATTGATGTTTTTTAGAGAATGACAATTATAGAAAAAATAAAAAATACACTATTTAATACTTTTTAATCAATTTGATACACTTTTGAATGATCATGCAGAAACATTTTGCTCTCCCTCTTTCAGATTTTCTTTCATTCCCTTTCTCATTATTAATAAAAACCGTTATCTCTGAAAAGAATATACTTTTTTTGCTTTTTATTGAATTTAAAAAAATATTAGCTAGAGTATTCCGCTGGGTATAATAGAACGGGTAGCAAATAATTTAATATGTTATTATTTTCTTATGAGTTTATCTTTATATTTTTTATATTAATTAAATCAATAAAAAGTTTTATTTCTTCGAATTTTTTAAATTTTCGTATTAGGTCACACCCGTCACATTTTAAAAATAGTTTTTTATAAGAAAAAAAATTTTTTGTCAAACAGTAAAGACATAATACAATTAAAAACAGTTTGAACAGATGTTCAAAAACATTCCAAAATTATTGTGTACCTTATAGTAAAAATTTTACAGAATTTATACTGAAAGTCATAATTCTTTAATAATTTTTAATAAATAATTCTTTAAAATTTGTAAGGTCACACCCGTCTCAGCTTTCCGACGACCATTCTGGGCAGAAATCGTGTTCTATCAGTATCTACCAGTTATTCAACGACTGTAAGCTTAATGTCCTTGCGACCAGCAACGTTTTTTAAGTAAAAAATTTTATATTCTCGATTTATAACAAAAAATGTGTGTAAAATGGTCACACCTGGCTAAATGGAATTACTCTTCTGTAACTTTTTATGTGGGAATAGCAGGTAGTTGCAGTTCCTTGAAAATGTCAAATTATTAAAACACATACACAACATAACTTGTGTATTTTGTTGCAAAATTGACAACTGCAAATAAAAAAAGAGTAAACAGCTGTGGAATCAATATTACCTGGTAAATAAATCTACCTTTCGCAAGTTGTGAGAAAACTGTTTCTGTAAAATCTCTCTGCAAGAAGTTTTCACTTTGAACTGTCAAAAATAATCACATTTTGAAACACCATGAGATATGAAACAATAGAAGATAATAAGATATTTCGCGACCTCAGTCCTGCTTTGGCCCACCGACCATTTAAAAAAAATTGAGTTAAGTATGGGGTATATATTCTAGATACCCTCTTTCAGAATCCTAAAACTGTTTCGCGAAATTGTTCCTGGTTTCTGAGATACTTTTTAAATCATTTTCAAATAAAAGAAGAAATTCAAGATTTGTTAAACAAATGGGACAGACGAAAGAAGAGGGGTCCACTACCTGAACCCCTTAATAGTGTGGAAGAAGAGTTGGTGTCACGTCTTCCGAACCATTTTAAAGTATCCATCAATCAAAAATTAATTATGTATTTAAAAAACAGAAGGCAGGATGTCAAACTGTATATAAAATATAGAGAAAAAACGACACGTTTCATATACAACAAAAACAACACTTTTCATATGATTGACATTCATCGTACACCAGCGAACCTGCTGCCATCTAAAAGAAATGAATTCGTCTTGGTCACTTCTTATTGTTTTAAATTTTTTGTTTTGACATAAATGGATCAAGTATCCGAGATTATAAATTCACCAAAAACCAATAATTCACCAAAATCAAACGGTGGTCTGCTTCTTTCGCCTTTCAGAAAAATGTATAAAAGTCAGATATATTACATTCTTTCGAAATCCGGAGTTTAGTAAAAACATGATGAATTTTAAAATCAAAGTTATTCCATTTCAAATTAAACAAAAAAGTCGAATTTTAAATTGATATGCGATTTTTATGAAGCTTGAAATGATTGATTGCAGCAAAATAGCGTAAAAAAAGTTATATCTTATTTGATAAAACCCAATATAACAATGAAGGTGCCTTAAAATTGAAAACATTGATATTAAAACTATTCAAATACAATAGCTCATTGATTAATACTTTTTACAAATACATACATACGTATAAAAATGCGCACATAACGTGATTCGGTAGATACAATCTTACTATAAAACTTTCATTACGTATATTTTTGAACCAATTACATATTTATACTCATATTACAGCCATGATTTTAGATCGCTAGTGAAATACAAAAGACCTGTGACAATTTTCCATATTTTCTGTAGTTATATACAGGCCATCAATACGCATCATTGTTCAAATTGTATATGATAAAATTGTCGGTTAGCAGTCAGCCTACAAATGTGAATCCTTTATTATGCCAGGATTAGCAAGGGCATTTTTACGTTCTTGTATGGCAAAACTTAATTTACGGAATGGACCCAATGGTAAACCAAGAGATTTCAAATCAGCTTCGGTTAATAATAATAGCGTATCCAAATCAATTTGTTGTTTTTGAAAACTAAAATGTAATATTAAATAAAGTACACTTTAGCTTGAAAAACATTACACAAGAATTATTAAAAAAAAAATAATCTTACATCGATAAATATTCTTCCAAGCCCCAGACACATAGAAATCGTTGTATAGGTCCACCGGCTACATCTTGATCGTCATCGTCGTCACTGTACGCTTCGGCATCATCCGAATCGGAATCGGTAAGATTTAAAAATGTTCTTTGTTTACCTGAACGTGATTTGGAGCTAATTGAATTAGTTCGCGTTGAGGGTTGCGTCGTAGTTACTTGATCCATGGTATAAGCATCGTTATTAAGTTGACTAAGAGCAGCCGTTACGGATCTACGAAAAGCGATGCTACCCAGCATTGGACGATCAAACAAACCAGTGGGTCTCTGTAAACTCATTTCAGATCTCAAGTGATCACTTGACTCATTGTCAGCCAAAATGTCAGGTTGTGAAAATGATCTCGATAGTGTACCATAGCCCGGTTTGCCATTTGTGAGTTCTGTATCAGAATTTCCAGTTTCTTCAACATCAAACAGACCACTTATCTTCCCACGCTTGCCATTGTCATCGTTTGAATTAAAACTACCCACATAGAGAACTTCAGAATCTCTTTGTACGCCACTTAATGAGGTAATAGTACGTCTGCCGTCCGCTTCAATTTCTCCTATTTTAAAACCACTATCCATTCCAGTACAGCTGTTCAATTTTGACACGGATTTTCCCTGGCAATTTGCAACAGAACCACCGCAATTTTCCGAACCAGTTTGAACCAATTCACTAAACTTAACACCGCTGCTACTCACTGAACCACCTGGGGGACCTGGCGAAGGCTCTTTGGTTATCTTGTGCAGATTTCCTTGACTGGACCAAATTTTTTGTTTAAGTGTGGACAACATTCTGCCCGATTTACCAACATTTGCTGTTGATATAGATGATTTAAGCTCTTTAAAATCTTGATCCTGTTTCTGTTGGCGTTTCATGTATTCTTTAATACGTTTTTCGCAGTTTTTTTCCGCTACATCTTTCATAGCTTTGGCCTTTTTCCTGCACAGAATTTATTATTAAATGTTAGAAATTACATTTAATTGCATCTTTAAAATTTATTTCACCTTTCGCTTGCCTCAAAATTGGCTGTAGCTGCATCCAAATAACGTAAAATTTCATCACGGTTATTTATTGCAGCCAAATCTTTAGCACTGTGCTTGTCGATATCCAAAGCATAGATGTTAACGCCAAACTTTACCAAAAAGTCTACACATCTCAAATGTCCCTTGGCCGATGCCAAATGCAAGGCCGTATTGCCGAACTGATCGCATTTGTCGGGATCACCACTTAAAAAAAAAATTGTTAATGTTCAACTTGAGTGATGGGAGTGGAGCTATATTTTACTTACCCTCTGCCACATAGCAACCGTAATGCCTCCAAGTGACCTTCAAATGAAGCCCATAATACTGGAGTCATGGAATCGTCATCTTTTGAATTGGCATCTTTGCGTGTGGCTTCTTTCAAAACATCCAAGAGACCATCTTTGGCCGCTCTAAAATTTACAGATCACAATTTTCAAATTAAATATATACAGTGGGTCAGAAAATTGTTAAAAGCCCCTTAATTGCAAGGATCTATGATTAGGAGTTAACGAGAACCTAGCGACAAGTTTTGTATGCCCTACTTGCCGTTAAAGTCCACGTTAGCTTTTAATCGTATATTGTGAAAATGGCCGTAAAACCGTTAAAACTATAATTACAGGCCAAAGTATTTAACATATTTGAAGTTAGACGAGATACTTACTTGTGAAACCGATCAGAAGACATTCCCAGGAAAAGATATTTACATGCGTATTTGAATAATGACACAAACTGCAAAAAACAACACGATTGCAATGAAAACATGTAGCTTTACCCTGTACCTGATATATTTTTATCATGACAAAAGTCAAACTTTATATTGAAAAAAAAATTTATTTTAGCCGTTTTTTCTATATGGAATTTGACATTTGTCATGATAAAAATATATCAGGTATAGACTTAGGGTTAGAGTTTCCAAGAAGCAGGCGTGTCCAATATTTGACATTTTGAAGGGGTGTTTACGGCATTTGTTTTATTTTAAATAGAGTTGTGCTTATCAGCTCTTTTGAGTGAGCGCTCTTTTCCGCTCAGCTCACTTCACTGAACTATTTCACTTAGTTAGCTCAGTAGCTCTCTTGCTTAGAAGGCAAATTCCTAAAGAAACATTTCATCAAGGCGAATTCATAACAAGTAAAATTGAAACACAGTAGTCACAAACAAAATGGCTTGTTGTTGACCTGTTGATTTTTTTGTGTATTTATAATATTTAGTTGGAAGTCAAAGTTTATGTGTTTGTTTTGATAACATTACAAATAATACTGAGAATGAAAAGAAGTGATTCAAAACCTTAAGAAATTGTGAAATAAGTATTATATAAATAAAAAAATGGACCTTAGAATAGGGTGTTGTCATATCGCAGCGTTGTCATATCGTAAATAACTTACGACATGACAATACAGTGTCATATAGTTTTTTGTTATATCGTAAAAAAGAGCCAAAGTTGGCATCAATGAAAAAATGTAATGTGTACTAAAAAATAAGATCTTTTCTTTAAAAGTTGTTTGAATTAGCTTTTTGCATGTGCTACGTTATACATAGTCTAAGTAACATTTCGGTCCGTGGTATTTGTATTGGATACGTTTTCAAGGCAAAATCGGCATGATGCCACTAGTTTTAGTTCGCCGTGAACTATGAAGCAGCAGACACAAGAAAGAAAGATGAAACATTCGCTTTAAATTCGCCTTATTTATTTCATTAGAAAGCGCTCACTGCGCTAAAAAAGCTCAGTAAAGTGAGCATTTCACTTCGCTTAAGTGAATGAATGATTCAATTGAACTAGTTCGTTCAGGAGCCGCACAAGTCTAGATTCAACCACTTGCACAACAGTAACGTACAGATACCGTAAAGCACCTTTGAAAACTTTTTAAAGGCTTCCAAACATTATACAAGCTCAAAAAATAATTTTCAACTATTCTTCCAATACACAAATGTCTTAAACGCGCCATCAAAACATCCTCTGCAGACCTCTAGTATGTAAACCTCTCATAACTATTGAACATCTAAACTAATCGAAACAATATTTGCGGAGTTCTAAAGTTACATTCACATCTATCAAATATTTGACGAAATAAGCGTAACCAATAATTTCTGGTTTATTTTTTTTAATTTGGTAAAAAAATTCAATACACAATCATCAGTTTTGTCTTTTATCGTTTCATTTGTCGTACATACACCCGAAATATTAAAGAAACGTTTGTAAAACAAATAGTGGTTACGCTTATTTCGTCAAATATTTGATAAGTGTGAACGTAGCTTAAGAATTTTGACTTTACTTCGATATCGCTTGATATCGCAACATATTTTGATTGTTATGATCAGTGGCAAGATCAATTAGCCAGCCAGTGTTCCCATAGATCCAGACTTTTTTATAAATTATAAATTTTTCGACTAATAACACTGTATTAATACCTAAATTCGGTGGTTCCCGGACTTTTTGTACATTTTATTTTATAACCGTATCTGCGGGTGTTTTGTTAAACAGTTTTGGTAGCACTGCGCCCACTTATCCCACTGTTTTTATTAATTTCTTAATTATTTGAAAACTTAGAGGTTTTTTTGAATTTTGTTGTAAAAAATTAAAGTTAACTGCCATCAATTTAATATTCTTACAGTGTGCAGCGGTAAAGCCGCTGCTAGACAGATCTATATTTAGCGTCAATATATGTGTTTGTGTGCGTTTGTTATGAAAATCAAAAGCACTTTGATATTCTTCAATGTAACAATATTTTGTAAGCAAACGCACACAAACACATATATTGAAGCTAAATATTGTACTGTCTAGCAGCCGCTTAAAATGTTTAACAAAAACAGCAATAAATAATAACAAAAACATCACCGACTCGATTAGTTATGACCACTCTCTCCACTAATTGATTAAGTTGACTGTCTTCTTTTCAAACATACTCTCCAACAATTACATATGAATTCGAGCATGTTGGTTGTAAATACATATAACCCTCGATTTACACATTCCGTTGGAACTGAATCAAAAATGATGGTCATATAAAATTTTATTTGGGATCCAAGTAAGATCCGCCGTAAATGGCATATTTGGACAAAATTGATAATGATATTTTGATGGTACGTCTTGCTTTATCAATAGCCGTCGGTGACTTATTTAAAATAAGAGATTTGTCTCAAGTTAGAGAATTTTCTCTATTTGCTACACCATTAAAAATTCATGTGATATCGAAAAATAATTTTACTTATGCTGCATCTTAATATTGGTGCAGTTTACTCGTTAAATTGGTAAAATTGTTAACATATTTGTTGCTGTAAAATTTATTTTTTACAACAAAATGTATGGGAAATTTTACCAATATAACGACTGTACCATTATAATAATAAAAACGCAAGTTACATTTATTTAATTAAGTTCTAGTTCGGTACTTTTCCTTCTGCCCTTTAGTTAACAAGTTCGCGTAATTTAAAAATAGTTGATACCGTTGTGTCGCGATGTATAGTATCAGTTGTATGAACTACCGCGTAAATCGAGGACCAACTGCAGTTGATCTTTTTTTTTTCTGATTTTGATTTTATTATAACGTTTGTATGTTTGTCTGCTCTACAGCCTTAGATTTGTTTATGTGTGCTAAAACCAAGGCAGTATCTCTTAATCGTTTTCAAAGATCTAATGTATTTATTATCTTTTAATTGGTAAGTCGTCCGATTAATTAATCGGAGTTGAAATTTAAGTTGTTAATTTTAATTTATGTATGTATGCATATTAATACTAAATTTCAGGTTGATAATCGGTTAGCCGATTAACGGGTAATCATATTAATATCCTAGTATTTACATGTAAATGCATACGTTTATACATATGTATATAAAGGGCATCTTAAACCGTCAGATATGTACATATATATGTATGACATAAAACCCACGTTATATAGATTCCCTGGCTGCGTAGAGCTAAGATGCTACTATGGGCGCAATGTAACGGTTTTCGTCGATGTACTGCAACAAAGCCATAGGTAAATAGTCATATGGAGTTATTTCTCAACCAAAAAAACTGACAGGATTCGTGTGTGTCATGCATATCTGACAGTTTTAGGTAGTGTCCGACCGAACGTTCGGATTCTGTGTCGGAGTTCGGCTAAAAGTTGTGTTCGGTTGATGTTCGGCGTTCGGTACAATTTTTATCGAGCAACGAACTTTGTATAATTTTTTTATATACGTATTTATAATCATCAAACATACACAAAAATGCAGTCCTATAAAATATTATCGAAAAAAGCAACGTACTGCGAATTTGTTAATTTTGTATTTATTAAATAAATGAGTTATAATTATAAAAAAGTTAAGTTAAAATTCTTCTCTTCAATAAAAAAGTTCGGTTTCGCGTTCGGCTTCGGCTTCGGTCTGAAGTTCGGGTTCGGGTTCGGGTTCGGTCTGAAAAAAGTGCGTTCGGTCGGACAATAGTTTTAGGTAACCAATCACAGCAGAAATCAGGTGTTTTTGTCGTACAGATGCATAGACATTATTAATCGGCCTTTTATGTAATCAATAATTTCGACTTGAAGAAACGATTTTGTAGTGTGCCAGCCAAGTCTACAATGTATGCATAATGCATATTTAACAAACAATTGATAAAGTATCAATAACAATACAAATCGTTCTATGCATGGTGGTGTACTGATAAAACAAATATTTGAGTAACACAAATTTGATTTAGTGCATTCCAAATATGTATGTACAGAAAAAAACAAAAGATTAAACGCTATTTCAGACTATAATACAAGTATTAATACTTTTGACGAAAATATATCCCTGATATAATTTCTGTTTGAAAAACTTAAGAAAACAATAACAACACATCATGTCAAAGTTTCATTTTCCTCAAAAATATTAATACTTGTATTATAGTCTGAAACGGTCTTAAGTAAAATAAGTTGGAAAGGGTAAGATAAATTTTCATATGTAAGTAGTATAAAACCAGGTCCCTTGTTCTGTAATTCGCTAACGCTAAAGCTAATTCTCGATCGCTAAAATGCTGAACAAATACAAAATTAAAATTTTTGGCGATGACATAAAACACTAAAATTTCGGCAGATTCAATTTTTCAGACATTCCCTAATTTAGCAACACACGTTGGAAAATTGCATTCGCAACCAAAAATCGATAAATCGACTTTATAGATTTTTAACTATAGGAATTTAGCTTTAGCGAGTTACAGAATAATGGCACAGACTTTGATTTAGAAAGCTAATACAGAATCTTCTGCCTTAGTATTATTTTTACAAGTCTCTGTTTTGGGCCTGCAATTTTGCACAGATCGGCGAAATCATGTATACATATATTATCAATCAGCGGTAGTCCCCCGCCGATAAAAACTTTTACACGTTAGGTCATTTTGATAACTTTCTTTTAAATTAAAATCCTTTCGAACATTTATAATTCAACACAAAATGTTGGGAACTTCTGTTTTACCACTTCATTATTTGAATGATAGATACTTTTTCTTATTTCGTACATACATACATACCATATATTTACAAATAGTACAGATACAAATTTGTACAGATACAACACAGCGGTAAATTGCAGGATTAAAGAGACCTTCTAGAAGGCCTGTTTAGCAAACACAAGGTCTGACAATCCGCATTCCATACTCATTTCATTTTAACCCATGGTGTCTTTGCGGCGCAGGCCTTCCAAGCCGCTTTCCACTATAGGGACTCTTGCAGGCCCCTTCTAGCATGCCATTTTGAAGGCTATCTAAGGAAGGCCTGTTAAAAAGGAAATGGAGAGGTGCACATTTTCATAGCGGTTTCTTTCGATTTGATGAATATGTTTTTTTTTATTTCGAACTATTTCTTTTCATCCAAAGTAGTTTTTTATACATTGAATGGATATGATGTAGTTCCGGCGGAATAATGATAAGTTAATCAGCTCCGACATAATAGCAGCATATTTGATATATCTTGTATGGACATTTCAGCCTTATATACAAATTACATGCGAAATAAAGAATACGACAATGTTTGTTATATCCAAAGCACTTTTTACTTTTTACCCGAATGAGCGACGCAAATAAGGGTATTGTGTTTATCAGGCTATGTGTGAATGTACGTACGTATCTATGTATGTATGTATGTGTGTTCCTTTGCGGCACTATGTAAACCGAACGCGTAGGCCGATTTTGATGATTCTTACATCAATCGATTTGTCTTAATCCCGGGAGTGCCACTAAAGATATGACTGTAGTGAAAATTCAATATGGCGGCCAACAGACGCCATTTTGTGAATACGAAAAAAATCAAAAGTCGGCGAACAATATCAAAATGGGTATCATTCGACAGGTATTTGAAAATCATCTTTAGGTTTATCTTATGATTTTTAATTTCGAACGACCATTTAGAATCTGTGACGGTTTAAAAATCTTTTCTTTTATTTTTTTACGCAGTCAGGTTTTTTCGATTTTTTAAATTTATGTCTTGTCTTGTTAATTTAAAAATACAATACTCCTTCCATCTTCCCTGCTTAAAGAAGGGAATGTGGAATGTCTATCGAACGAAAAATCAAAAAAAAAATAAAGTACTACTTCCACCTTCCCTTCAACAAGTGGGCAGTTTCCATATGTATCGGTATTGCAGGCCTTCAAGAAGGCCTGCGATTTCCAGGCCTGTTGTCTTTTACCGCTGGGAAATTAATGTGTACATGTATGTATGCACGTTTCAACTACACACTGTGAAATTAATTCAACCATCGCTATGGCTACCGCTCATAACATTTCTAAAGCCCTTTTTGTATTTTATATTATAGAAATTTATGTTGATGAGACAAGTTCAAAGTGTAATCATGGCATTAATTCAAGTATTTCCATGAAACCATGTTATGTATTGTAGATTAAAACCGAAATTAAAAGACCCTGTTACTTGAAATGTGCAGAGGAAAGTTATACTTTATTTTCTTGTGTACTAAATGATTCTTTCTGCAAAATAAAAAAAACGAAAATCTCTTTCTTGAATGATTTCTTTCCACCTTTTACCTACAACTTATCATGCATAGAAATTAAAATTGTTTTTCTTCTTTGTATTTCATTATTGCTTCTTGCAAAACTTGTATTGCCGTAGATCGTGAAAAATCACTTGAAAATTTTATTATATTTAAATAAAAAGTCACAACTGAAACGGGCACGGTTTTAGAGTTGTGCGCAACTTCTACCGACGAAGAGTTAAAGAACTTGACTAAATATAAAGTTGGCTTATTGTGTCAGTTCAAGCCACGATACGAATGTATGAGTACACATTTGTTTGAAACTGAATGCTTGTTCGAGAGGAGAGGATACATTTTATTGAAGGTTTGCGGCAATGTGAATGGAAAGTATTATACTGTCTCTTTCAAGAAATAATAGGTTTATTCCACAATATTTTTAGTAAGTTCAGACAAATTTACTCTCAGAAATTATCAAAAGCTGCTGGAATGCGAAATAGCTGAAATTTAAGATCAAACATTTCTTTGATGCTACTTTATTTATATTAGCCGATTAAAACTCATGAAATAATATGTAAATTTATTGCGAAATATGTAAATGTACCTACGCATCACTAAATAAAGTAAACAAGGACACCTTTTGCTTTTTGCCAAAATATATTGTATCATCTTCTAATATGGCATATGTACATATTGACGATATTATTGCACTACATACTTATATTAAAAACTGCACAAATGTATTGCAAGTGTGATGACCGCTTAAAAGCAATTTTAAATATTGAACAAATCTTTTTATTTTTTTAACAACTTTTTGAATTTGAAATGTTGTTTATGTAAACACAAACTGCTGATCATGTTAGTTTTGCCCGAATGTATCTAAAAAAGCTTGTCTTAAGTTCTAGTCAAAGCCCTGATTCTCTATCCTACACGATCGTACGATTCATTCACAGGAAACTTTTACAGAAGTCTGACCGACTTTATAAAATCGCTTCAAAATGGCGTTGTAGGTACCACACTATTTTACAAAAATGATGCAAAAACATTTGTGTTTTGTGCATGCACATGATCGCATGGAAACTATCATTTTATGAAAGTTTTTATAAATTTTTCCAAATCGCACAACTTGGCAAAAAAAATCTGTCACACAGTTGCATTGTTAGTCCACACCAGCGTTGCCAGGTTAGCCTTTTCGAGGCTAGATTTAGCCATTTATTTTATCTTTTAGCCTCGAAATTTGCGTTTTAGCTTCGTGGCTTTTTTTTTAGCTTTTTTTATTTTTCATTTAGCTCAAAAAGGCTAAAATTTTCCTCCATATTACAAAAATATTATAAACATTTTGTTCTAGTTTTCTTATTTTTGCAATAAATGAATATTTTTTGTTAAACTAGACACAATTCTCTATAAATTGGTTCCCAAATTATTTTTATACTCATGTTAGTTTCGTTGTTATAAAGCAACGGTTCTCAAATGGTGGTCCGTGGACCCCTGGGGGTCCGTAGCAATCATCCAGGGGGTCCGCGTGAAGTGCCGAAAAACAGTGTTTTCAAAAATAATAAAAGTTTTTATTTTCTATCTACATACTTCTTTTTATGTTTTATCTATTTTTATTTTATATACGTACATACATACATATATATTTATGTTTTGAAATCTTCAAACACGAGCAACAAAATATTAGTGCGATCTTTTATTCTTCAGTATTTAATATAAAGTGCCCCAGACTCTGTGCTGACTGTTATTGCCATCACTATCAAATCGGAAACAAGCCCTAGCTGTTAGCCATGAACATGGTATGAACATCATGTCGGACAACACATATGGCTAATGTAGACCGCTCATGTCCATGTTTCGTCCATGCTCTGACATCAATGCCCAATCATATGGCTGAGCATCAATGTTCGCCATGAGATCCACCGTCAATAACCATTTTCAATAGAAAGAAAAGAGACAGAAAGAAATTGTTAAATATTCCGTTTCTATTGCACTACCACCAAATACATTGATAAGGCAGGACATGGACATCGCACGTATTCACCACATCAAAGAAGTTAATGAATTTTTTGCAGTTGCGTCATGTTCATGTCATGCTCAAGTCGATGGCTCGTGAAGACGTAGGGTAAAATTGACTAGATATCGTCAAAACTTTTAAAAATAAAAAATGTGAAAGAATGCGAAAAACTCGCAAATCCGCGAAAATTTATAAAACGTAATGAAGAGATTACTAGTGACCGTTCTTGTTGTTTATCTTTTATATTTTAATAAACCCCCATCACGGCAATTTAAATTTGTGGATGTCTTCTTGTGAATTGAACGTTAGAAACAAAATGTACAAAAGAAACTATTTATATTGAACTTGAGCGATATTTATTTTCAATATATTTTTTAAAATTTTTTTGTTTTCTGTACAGTTTAATATATTTTTTGAACTTCAATGAGCTTTCGGAATTATTCAGACCGCAATGATGAAAAATATATATTTTTTAGGCAAGATTGGAAATTTTTTCTTTTTTTTAAATGTATAAAAAATCGAAAAGATATATAAAACGGCTTAAAGGTTATTTTGTTTTAAGTTTTTTAGTGGTTTTTGCATTAAAATTGGACAACCCATTTTAAAGTTAAGATAAATAAATTCGGTTGAGCAAGAATTCCAAATTTTAAAAATTTATCCATAAAATTTAAATTTACTGTTTTTGTAGTTCGGACACCATAACACATCAAAAAATATAGTGGTACTTCTTGGCATTTTCCTTGCTGCATAGTGCAACAATTAACAGGTTTCTGTATTTTTACTTATTAAATGCCATTTCACATTGTAGTACAAGCTTTGAGATTTTTATTAGGTTTTGTAAGACGAAAATCAAATCAAAATCAGTCTGACTGTCAAAAAATCTTAAAGAAACTTTTCTCATTAAATTTTGTTTGTGCACTATCACATTCCAAATAAAACGTAACATAAATTATTTGCAATAAAGTCATTTTTTGCGTTTTTCTTTTTCTTTATTTATGCCGCAAACAAATACACGACTGCTTTTGTTATTCCTATGTTTGTTTGTGCAAAATACACCCTAATAAAATTAAAAATTTTATTGCTTAGAAAATTTCCTAAAAATGACGCATCCCATAATACTGTCAAATTTCTTTACGTATTATTTGACATATCATAACAATTTGTTTTCACACTGTTGGATTTTTACTTAAGATTTGAGATTTTAACAAGTATTAACTCTAAATCTAATAGTCTGAAGACCGCTTAAATAATACAGAAAACATTGCGTTTCCAATAAAGTATATTAAGTTTTTTTTGCCTCGTATTTTTGTGGGATTTAGCCTTTTTTAGCCTTTTAAAACAACCGATTTAGCTTTTTTCCTCCAGCTCCTGGCAACACTACCATACCCATGGTGAAATAAGTATACAGGAGACCGCATAAGGGAAACAAATACAACAATACAACAAAAAAAATAGATGATGCTTGTCAAAAATATATACGTGCTGGACGTGCATTATGCCCAAAACTAGCAGAGCGAAAAATAATCAGCTGACGTTATGCTGCCACCTGTATGCTTATTTCACCATGACCATACCAACCATACCTTTTTAGCACACATGTCATATTTGGCAAATCGCACGATTGTGTAGGATAGTGAATCATGGCCTTTAGTAAAAACTTATCGCGTTCGTGGGGATCAGCTGGCGAAATCTGTAACATAAACAAAGTTCGTTGCTGTTTCCTAAAAACATATCGTTGCTCTTGTCACGTAGAAAATCTAGAGAAAGTAGATTTTTACGCAGCAAATGTCAAAGTAATTCCAAACCACTATCCACCACTATCTCTTGAGCGCTCTCACTTGTCCATCGTTTGTCTTCTTGCACGTTTCTGGGCAAGATTGTGTAATTTTGTGGAAGACTTCGTGAACCAGCTGGAACAGACCTAATGTGTTGCTTTATTATCTTTCATAATTTTCAAATTGTATCTAATAAATTTATCAAATTGATAACAATTCATCAAATGTTACTATGTAAATAGTACATACATACATATATAGCATTTTGAGTGTAAAATAAATCGTTTTCGAATTAAACGAAACCTTTTTCAAATTAAACGAAATCTTTTTCAAAATAAATGAAACTTTATTCAAAATAAACGAAACTATATTCAAATTAAACGAAATGTTATTCAAATGCCAACTTACCCTCCTATACTGAAACTGATAGAGAAGGCATTTTCTAAGTTAAAATTCCATTATTAAGTGATAAAGTGATAACCACTGAACGTAACATAGTATAATTGACGAAAGTATCGCACAAATTAGTCAAAATGATTGTGCGAACTATGCTATGGCCATAATGATGCCAAATCCGCAAAAAGCTGAACATTGTTGTTTAAAAAGCTGGACATCTGTAGTACTTTATTAATGGGTCACAAAGTATTGAGTGGTACTTATTTATCTTATTACTATGCTTCAAATTATAACTGCTACTTAGTTTTTAATAAAATTAGTACGTATTTTTCTCATTATCTGAAAGTAGTTACAATTTGTTGATATGTATTAATAAAATAAGTAGACAACCACTTTTTAAGTCAACATGTGTTTGTATATGTAATTTTTGTCGCTTAAAGTTCTTGTCTTCATATCTGAACGAGCACAGGTTCGTATCCCAGGTAGGTCAAAAAAATAAGAATAAAAAACTAAATAAAATTGAAAAAATATAAGTAAAACATAATGTGTATAAATTTTTTTCAATTCTAATTTGTTTACTTGGCAACTTATTTTTTAGCTTCAAGTAAGCCAAATAATAACTAGTTAATTGCTGTGAAAATGTAAATACATTTGTAAGGAGTACCCTTTATTTTTTGGACTTCTCAAACAAAAATAAGTAGTTATCGATTCAAATTGTAAGTAGTTACGACTTAAATCCTCATATACTTTTTTGCCTACTAGTAAGCAAAGGTTTTTGCTGGGTAATTATAAATTTGAAGTACAAATAAATAAATAATATAAATATTTTTCGGAAATTTCTATTTAGCTAGACAAATGTGTGTCGAATGAGCAATCTAAAAAGACAAAAATTAAACATAATAAATGGCTTAGGAGTTATAAGGCTGCAAGAAAAAGAAGTTAGGTTGGGGTGTTCATGAAACTTTTGTTAATTGAGTTTCTGCTGGATCAAGAAGTAAATTTAAAACGTCATAATTTACATTATTGCAATTCTTCTTCGGTGTTTCGCGAAGATTGTATATATAAGGATATATACGGAACGTCGTTTTTTTAAAGCAAAGCTATTCTGATCATATTAAAACATTAAATTGAAAAGTGGCAACACTTTTTTAATTTTTTTCCGGGAGGGGCACATTCGGGCAGGAAATTTTTTTGCAAATATAAAGAGAACACTGTGGGTTTCGGCATAAGGACTGTCTTTCCAACACGTTTTTTTTCATTTGCACTGTTCAATTAAAGAACAGATAACTTTTCAAATTCTAAAGACCTTTTCCAAATCCGTCCAGTATATCCGATTTTATGGCCGCTGCAACATAGCAATAATAATTTGCTTTCGAATTGTATTTCTCAATAGTTTTAAATGTCAACTTTTAGGGATCATTGAGATCTAATTTTGTTTTGATTTCAGTTTTCTTGCGCCTAGGTGCTGATTTACACTGGGAAACATTGTTTCCCGAAAACATAATTTTTCAGTGCAAAAGAGCGAGATAGGAATACAAGTGGTATATATTTCTATTTCATCACTCTCACGCAAAAGAAAATGTAAGACGACAAATGTTTCCCAGTGTAAGTAAACAGCGTCTAATATGTAAAATAGCAAAAAATCAGAATGATCCGGAAATATTGGTGGCTATTCGGCAATAGGCGTCGACTTAGTAAAAAATACATGGAAAACAAAAACAAAACTGCATAAATTTCAAAAAATGTCTGTTTATTATACAAACTTTACCGTTTATTTGATTTTAGAAATGTATAGAAAACAAAAACAATTTTACATCTCATCATACCCAAATATTTACTTGACGCTCCTAAAAGTATGCGTGTTGTTTACTATTTACCGCAAATAAAGTAAGTAGAAAAGTGTTTTTCAATTCCACTTTGAAAGTTAAAAGTGGCTTGATTACGAAGAAAATTTTCGTTTTCTGAAGAAGCAACTTACGGAATTGAAACCACTTCCGATCGGAATGGTATTCTGTGACATGGATGATTGTAAAAACGAAATACAAAATAAACGGATTTTGAAGCACAAAATATACTTTTTCGGAATGACAACTACGGAATCTAAACCAGTCCGAGCGGAATCTGTGACACGGCTGTTTGTATCGGGCGGGAACTCCCAGGAAATTGAAAAATTAGCCCGCTTTCGCGGGAAATGAAAAAGTCCGGGAAAAGAAAAACTCTAGTAACGTTATACTCAGAAGGAATTATATATGATCAATCAGACGTGTCACAGAATACCATTCCGATTGGAAGTGGTTTCAATTCCGTAAGTTGTTTCTTCAGAAAACGAAAAACGAAAATTTTCTTCGTAATCAAACCACTTTTAAATTTCAAAGTGGAATTGAAAAAGAATTTTCTACTAACTTCATTTGCAGTAAATACTAAAAAACGTGCATATTTTTAGGAGCGTCAAATAAATATTTGGTCATGAGATTTCCATGTCAATAAAAAGCTTGATGTAAGCTTTGCTTCTAAGACCAAGAGTAAGCAAATGCCTCAAGGTATAAAAAATGTATCATTGTAAAAACGAAATACAAAATAAACGGAATCTGAAGACTGCAAAACAAAAACGATCAGAACGCAAGTACGGAATTAAAACCATTCCAATCGGAATGTATGACATGGCCGAATATATCCAAGGAACCAGGAAAAATAAACATAAACTTAGTTTTCAGCTAAACCAGCAGAACATAACAAAGCTGTTTTCGGAAGCCGCTACCCTTCCATCATCACTGATTAATTATACAAAAAGTCACAGAAGTCTTACAACTTTTTGATTTTATGTGCGAATATTGTACGACTCGTCTGAAAAAGTCTAATTTTCCGACTTTTTCGGTATTAATAAAGGGCATGATTCACTATCCTACACAATCGCGCGATCTGCCAAACATGACATGTTTGCCAACAAAGTATGGTAGTGTGGAAAGATGCAACTGTGTGACAGATTCGTGCGATTTGCAAAAATGTATGAAAATATTCATAAAAGGATAGTTTCCATGCGCTCATGTACATATACAAAACAAACAGATGTTTTAGCATAATTTTTGTATAATAGTGTGGCACCTACAACGCCATTTTGAAGCGATTTTTAAAGTCGATCAGACTTCTGTAAAATTTTCCTGTGAATGAATAGTGTAGGATAGCGAACCAGGGCCTTAAACCAGTCAGATATTGATCAGACATGTCGAAAACTATTTTAGTAGTATTACCATTAAAATTTCTTCAGAATTCCCTCAGACAAGTGACAAAGTTTTTAGAATTTCCTCAGACAAAGAGGTCGGCTTAACTATGCATAGTCGCAATCATTGGCATAGCAAGGTGCCTTCTGGGTGGGGCCATGCCCCCCAGGCTTGATTTAAAACAAATTTGCTTACCCCCCTCTCCGTTCGAAAAAAAATTCTAGCTACGCCAATGATCGCAATTCACACTATACCCTTTTTGCTTGCAGTTTTTAGTTTCAATCCCTAAATTACCGGAATTTTGCGGATTGAGAAATTCTGAATTTCATAAAATCATAAGTGGCAACAAAAGTTTCGTTTGGTTTTATTTTCTTAATGGTTCTTCAGTTTTTCTTTGTTACTTATTTATAATTATTGTTTTGAATACACAAAAAATGAAAATATTTGAAGGGCTCCATACACTACACCAGTATGCACACGCAATCAGGTGTTGGCGCTAGTGGTTGGGTCGTGTAAGGGCATTTGGTGTGATTGTACGATTTTTGTAGTTATGTCAAACGAAGTTTAATATTTTGCTGATGGTACCAGTTTGTGTAATTGTGTATGGTTAATTTAGCTCAGTTGAAAAAAGTTGTCAAAGAGTAAAAATTGGGGTAACACACATTTACTTGAATAAATTACTCATAAATTAAGAAAAAAAGGAACAAAATATGCATTGTGAAGTATTTCTGAAATAAAACATATCATTCCTAATAATTGTTTAATAAAAAAACCCGCGTTTTCCTTAATTTTTGGTTTAAAAATAAATGCGGTGCGCACTAGTTACAACAACTCATCCGTACAAAATTTTTAAAAAAATGAATATTGCACCAGTATGCTTGTATGGTATGTGTTTCGAGCACAATTCAACATCACTTGTTTGTGCCAGTATACTGGAGAAGTGTATGCTCTGCTTTACTTGATAAATTGTGTTCAATTGAAAAATAAAGTTCTAAAAGATCCCGGGGTTCAAGAAAAATAGTTTGGTATGGCATCCATCAACTAACACATGATTTAAATTATAAGGTACTGATGCCACGTATGTGAACAAATCAAACTCCAACAAACCGTAACAACTGTTTGTGTTTACATTTTTCCATTGTTTTCTTTTATTTGCTGTGGTGAGTTTTAAAAACAAAACAAAATCATGCAAAGACTTAAGAAACGTACAGTACAATTGTACAGTAAAGCTCGGCTATAATAAACACGCCGATATTTTAATACTTGTTATTGATTAATTTCGTTACAATCAAAGTATATAAAATAATGACTGTGCACAAAACAAAGAAATACCAGTATACAGTTAAACTCCTTACAAAACGAACTGCGTTACTCCCAAAAAGTATTTTTGCTGTAAAATCTAAAATAATTCTTGTGCAAGATTAAATCAAAAGCCAAAATCAAGCTTAGACCAATAGAAAACAAACTGCGTCCAGTTTTTTGGGTAAAAAATAAAACTAAGGGGTGATAATCACCAACAAACTTTTCCATTCCGCAAAAAATGCTCAAAAACACCCAAAAAGTATTTTTGCTGTAAAATCTAAAATAATTCTTGTGCAAGATTAAAACAAAAGCCAAAATTAAGCTTAGACCAATAGAAAACAAACTGCGTACAGTTTTTTGGGTAAAAAATAAAACTATGGGGTGATAATCACCAACAAACTTTTCCATTCTGCAAAAAATGCTCAAAAACACCCAAAAAGTATTTTTGCTGTAAAATCTAAAATAATTCTTGTGCAAGATTGAAACAAAAGCCAAAATTAAGGTTAAATCAATAGAAAACAAACTGCGTACTGTTTTTTGGGTAAAAAAATAAAACTATGGGGTGATAATCACCAACAAACTTTTCCATTCCGCAAAAATGCTCAAAAACACCCAAAAAGTATTTTTGCTGTAAAATCTAAAATAATTCTTGTGCAAGATTGAAACAAAGACCAAAATTAAGCTTAGACGAATAGAAAACAAACTGCGTACAGTTTTTTGGGTAAAAAATAAAACTATGGGGTGATAATCACCAACAAACTTTTCCATTCCGCAAAAAATGCTCAAAAACACCCAAAAAGTATTTTTGCTGTAAAATCTAAACTAATTCTTGTGCAAGATTAAAACAAAAGCCAAAATTAAGCTTAGACCAATAGAAAACAAACTGCGTACAGTTTTTTGGGTAAAAAATAAAACTATGGGGTGATAATCACCAACAAACTTTTCCATTCCGCAAAAAATGCTCAAAAACACCCAAAAAGTATTTTTGCTGTAAAATCTAAAATAATTCTTGTGCAAGATTAAAACAAAAGCCAAAATTAAGCTTAGACCAATAGAAAACAAACTGCGTACAGTTTTTTGGGTAAAAAATAAAACTATGGGGTGATAATCACCAACAAACTTTCCATTCCGCAAAAATGCTCAAAAACACCCAAAAAGTATTTTTGCTGTAAAATCTAAACTAATTCTTGTGCAAGATTAAATGAAAAGCCAAAATTAAGCTTAGACCAATAGAAAACAAACTGCGTACAGGTTTTTGGGTAAAAAATAAAACTATGGGGTGATAATCACCAACAAACTTTTCCATTCCGCAAAAAATGCTCAAAAAACCCCAAAAAGTATTTTTGCTGTAAAAATTAAAGTAATTCTTGTGCAAGATTAAATCAAAAGCCAAAATCAAGCTTAGACCAATAGAAAACAAACTGCGTACAGCTTTTTGGGTAAAAAATAAAACTATGGGGTGATAATCACCAACAAACTTTTCCATTCCGCAAAAAATGCTCAAAAACACCCAAAAAGTATTTTTGCTGTAAAATCTAAAATAATTCTTGTGCAAGATTGAAACAAAGACCAAAATTAAGCTTAGACAAATAGAAAACAAACTGCGTACAGTTTTTTGGGTAAAAAATAAAACTATGGGGTGATAATCACCAACAAACTTTTCCATTCCGCAAAAAATGCTCAAAAACATCCAAAAAGTATTTTTGCGGTAAAATCTAAAATAATTCTTGTGCAAGATTGAAACAAAAGACGAAATTAAGGTTAGATCAATAGAAAACAAACTGCGTACAGTTTTTTGGATAAAAAATAAAACTATGGGGTGATAATCGCCAACAAACTTTTCCATTCCGCAAAAAATGCTCAAAAACACCCAAAAAGTATTTTTGCTGTAAAATCTAAAATAATTCTTGTGCAAGATTGAAACAAAAGCCAAAATTAAGGTTAGATCAATAGAAAACAAACTGCGTACAGTTTTTTGGGTAAAAAATAAAACTATGGGGTGATAATCACCAACAAACTTTTCCATTCTGCAAAAAATGCTCAAAAACACCCAAAAAGTATTTTTGCTGTAAAATCTAAAATAATTCTTGTGCAAGATTGAAACAAAAGCCAAAATTAAGGTTAAATCAATAGAAAACAAACTGCGTACTGTTTTTTGGGTAAAAAATAAAACTATGGGGTGATAATCACCAACAAACTTTTCCATTCCGCAAAAATGCTCAAAAACACCCAAAAAGTATTTTTGCTGTAAAATCTAAAAAAATTCTTGTGCAAGATTGAAACAAAGACCAAAATTAAGCTTAGACGAATAGAAAACAAACTGCGTACAGTTTTTTGGGTAAAAAATAAAACTATGGAGTGATAATCACCAACAAACTTTTCCATTCCGCAAAAAATGCTCAAAAACACCCAAAAAGTATTTTTGCTGTAAAATCTAAAATAATTCTTGTGCAAGATTGAAACAAAGACCAAAATTAAGCTTAGACCAATAGAAAACAAACTGCGTACAGTTTTTTGGGTAAAAAATAAAACTATGGGGTGATAATCACCAACAAACTTTTCCATTCCGCAAAAAATGCTCAAAAACACCCAAAAAGTATTTTTGCTGTAAAATCTAAACTAATTCTTGTGCAAGATTGAAACAAAGACCAAAATTAAGCTTAGACAAATAGAAAACAAACTGCGTACAGTTTTTTGGGTAAAAAATAAAACTATGGGGTGATAATCACCAACAAACTTTTCCATTCCGCAAAAAATGCTCAAAAACACCCAAAAAGTATTTTTGCTGTAAAATCTAAAATAATTCTTGTGCAAGATTAAAACAAAAGCCAAAATTAAGCTTAGACCAATAGAAAACAAACTGCGTACAGTTTTTTGGGTAAAAAATAAAACTATGGGGTGATAATCACCAACAAACTTTCCATTCCGCAAAAATGCTCAAAAACACCCAAAAAGTATTTTTGCTGTAAAATCTAAACTAATTCTTGTGCAAGATTAAATGAAAAGCCAAAATTAAGCTTAGACCAATAGAAAACAAACTGCGTACAGGTTTTTGGGTAAAAAATAAAACTATGGGGTGATAATCACCAACAAACTTTTCCATTCCGCAAAAAATGCTCAAAAAACCCCAAAAAGTATTTTTGCTGTAAAAATTAAAGTAATTCTTGTGCAAGATTAAATCAAAAGCCAAAATCAAGCTTAGACCAATAGAAAACAAACTGCGTACAGCTTTTTGGGTAAAAAATAAAACTATGGGGTGATAATCACCAACAAACTTTTCCATTCCGCAAAAAATGCTCAAAAACACCCAAAAAGTATTTTTGCTGTAAAATCTAAAATAATTCTTGTGCAAGATTGAAACAAAGACCAAAATTAAGCTTAGACAAATAGAAAACAAACTGCGTACAGTTTTTTGGGTAAAAAATAAAACTATGGGGTGATAATCACCAACAAACTTTTCCATTCCGCAAAAAATGCTCAAAAACATCCAAAAAGTATTTTTGCGGTAAAATCTAAAATAATTCTTGTGCAAGATTGAAACAAAAGACGAAATTAAGGTTAGATCAATAGAAAACAAACTGCGTACAGTTTTTTGGATAAAAAATAAAACTATGGGGTGATAATCGCCAACAAACTTTTCCATTCCGCAAAAAATGCTCAAAAACACCCAAAAAGTATTTTTGCTGTAAAATCTAAAATAATTCTTGTGCAAGATTGAAACAAAAGCCAAAATTAAGGTTAGATCAATAGAAAACAAACTGCGTACAGTTTTTTGGGTAAAAAATAAAACTATGGGGTGATAATCACCAACAAACTTTTCCATTCTGCAAAAAATGCTCAAAAACACCCAAAAAGTATTTTTGCTGTAAAATCTAAAATAATTCTTGTGCAAGATTGAAACAAAAGCCAAAATTAAGGTTAAATCAATAGAAAACAAACTGCGTACTGTTTTTTGGGTAAAAAATAAAACTATGGGGTGATAATCACCAACAAACTTTTCCATTCCGCAAAAATGCTCAAAAACACCCAAAAAGTATTTTTGCTGTAAAATCTAAAATAATTCTTGTGCAAGATTGAAACAAAGACCAAAATTAAGCTTAGACGAATAGAAAACAAACTGCGTACAGTTTTTTGGGTAAAAAATAAAACTATGGAGTGATAATCACCAACAAACTTTTCCATTCCGCAAAAAATGCTCAAAAACACCCAAAAAGTATTTTTGCTGTAAAATCTAAAATAATTCTTGTGCAAGATTGAAACAAAGACCAAAATTAAGCTTAGACCAATAGAAAACAAACTGCGTACAGTTTTTTGGGTAAAAAATAAAACTATGGGGTGATAATCACCAACAAACTTTTCCATTCCGCAAAAAATGCTCAAAAACATCCAAAAAGTATTTTTGCGGTAAAATCTAAAATAATTCTTGTGCAAGATTGAAACAAAAGACGAAATTAAGGTTAGATCAATAGAAAACAAACTGCGTACAGTTTTTTGGATAAAAAATAAAACTATGGGGTGATAATCGCCAACAAACTTTTCCATTCCGCAAAAAATGCTCAAAAACACCCAAAAAGTATTTTTGCTGTAAAATCTAAAATAATTCTTGTGCAAGATTGAAACAAAAGCCAAAATTAAGGTTAGATCAATAGAAAACAAACTGCGTACAGTTTTTTGGGTAAAAAATAAAACTATGGGGTGATAATCACCAACAAACTTTTCCATTCTGCAAAAAATGCTCAAAAACACCCAAAAAGTATTTTTGCTGTAAAATCTAAAATAATTCTTGTGCAAGATTGAAACAAAAGCCAAAATTAAGGTTAAATCAATAGAAAACAAACTGCGTACTGTTTTTTGGGTAAAAAATAAAACTATGGGGTGATAATCACCAACAAACTTTTCCATTCCGCAAAAATGCTCAAAAACACCCAAAAAGTATTTTTGCTGTAAAATCTAAAATAATTCTTGTGCAAGATTGAAACAAAGACCAAAATTAAGCTTAGACGAATAGAAAACAAACTGCGTACAGTTTTTTGGGTAAAAAATAAAACTATGGAGTGATAATCACCAACAAACTTTTCCATTCCGCAAAAAATGCTCAAAAACACCCAAAAAGTATTTTTGCTGTAAAATCTAAAATAATTCTTGTGCAAGATTGAAACAAAGACCAAAATTAAGCTTAGACCAATAGAAAACAAACTGCGTACAGTTTTTTGGGTAAAAAATAAAACTATGGGGTGATAATCACCAACAAACTTTTCCATTCCGCAAAAAATGCTCAAAAACACCCAAAAAGTATTTTTGCTGTAAAATCTAAACTAATTCTTGTGCAAGATTGAAACAAAGACCAAAATTAAGCTTAGACAAATAGAAAACAAACTGCGTACAGTTTTTTGGGTAAAAAATAAAACTATGGGGTGATAATCACCAACAAACTTTTCCATTCCGCAAAAAATGCTCAAAAACACCCAAAAAGTATTTTTGCTGTAAAATCTAATATAATTCTTGTGCAAGATTAAAACAAAAGCCAAAATTAAGCTTAGACCAATAGAAAACAAACTGCGTACAGTTTTTTGGGTAAAAAATAAAACTATGGGGTGATAATCACCAACAAACTTTTCCATTCCGCAAAAAATGCTCAAAAACACCCAAAAAGTATTTTTGCTGTAAAATCTAAAATAATTCTTGTGCAAGATTAAAACAAAAGCCAAAATTAAGCTTAGACCAATAGAAAACAAACTGCGTACAGTTTTTTGGGTAAAAAATAAAACTATGGGGTGATAATCACCAACAAACTTTCCATTCCGCAAAAATGCTCAAAAACACCCAAAAAGTATTTTTGCTGTAAAATCTAAACTAATTCTTGTGCAAGATTGAAACAGAAGCCAAAATTAAGGCTAAATCAATAGAAAACAAACTGCGTACAGTTTTTTGGGTAAAAAATAAAACTATGGGGTGATAATCACCAACAAACTTTCCATTCCGCAAAAAATGCTCAAAAACACCCAAAAAGTATTTTTGCTGTAAAATCTAAAATAATTCTTGTGCAAGATTAAAACAAAAGCCAAAATTAAGCTTAGACCAATAGAAAACAAACTGCGTACAGTTTTTTGGGTAAAAAATAAAACTATGGGGTGATAATCACCAACAAACTTTCCATTCCGCAAAAAATGCTCAAAACCACCCAAAAAGTATTTTTGCTGTAAAATCTAAAATAATTCTTGTGCAAGATTGAAACAAAGACCAAAATTAAGCTTAGACCAATAGAAAACAAACTGCGTACAGTTTTTTGGGTAAAAAATAAAACTATGGGGTGATAATCACCAACAAACTTTTCCATTCCGCAAAAAATGCTCAAAAACACCCAAAAAGTATTTTTGCTGTAAAATCTAAAATAATTCTTGTGCAAGATTGAAACAAAGACCAAAATTAAGCTTAGACAAATAGAAAACAAACTGCGTACAGTTTTTTGGGTAAAAAATAAAACTATGGGGTGATAATCACCAACAAACTTTTCCATTCCGCAAAAAATGCTCAAAAACACCCAAAAAGTATTTTTGCTGTAAAATCTAAAATAATTCTTGTGCAAGATTGAAACAAAGACCAAAATTAAGCTTAGACGAATAGAAAACAAACTGCGTACAGTTTTTTGGGTAAAAAATAAAACTATGGGGTGATAATCACCAACAAACTTTTCCATTCCGCAAAAAATGCTCAAAAACATCCAAAAAGTATTTTTGCGGTAAAATCTAAAATAATTCTTGTGCAAGATTGAAACAAAAGACAAAATTAAGGTTAGATCAATAGAAAACAAACTGCGTACAGTTTTTTGGATAAAAAATAAAACTATGGGGTGATAATCACCAACAAACTTTTCCATTCCGCAAAAAATGCTCAAAAACATCCAAAAAGTATTTTTGCGGTAAAATCTAAAATAATTCTTGTGCAAGATTGAAACAAAAGACGAAATTAAGGTTAGATCAATAGAAAACAAACTGCGTACAGTTTTTTGGATAAAAAATAAAACTATGGGGTGATAATCACCAACAAACTTTTCCATTCCGCAAAAAATGCTCAAAAACATCCAAAAAGTATTTTTGCGGTAAAATCTAAAATAATTCTTGTGCAAGATTGAAACAAAAGACGAAATTAAGGTTAGATTAATAGAAAACAAACTGCGTACAGTTTTTTGGGTAAAAAATAAAACTATGGGGTGATAATCACCAACAAACTTTTCCATTCCGCAAAAAATGCTCAAAAACACCCAAAAAGTATTTTTGCTGTAAAATCTAAAATAATTCTTGTGCAAGATTGAAACAAAGACCAAAATTAAGCTTAGACGAATAGAAAACAAACTGCGTACAGTTTTTTGGATAAAAAATAAAACTATGGGGTGATAATCACCAACAAACTTTTCCATTCCGCAAAAAATGCTCAAAAACATCCAAAAAGTATTTTTGCGGTAAAATCTAAAATAATTCTTGTGCAAGATTGAAACAAAAGACGAAATTAAGGTTAGATCAATAGAAAACAAACTGCGTACAGTTTTTTGGGTAAAAAATAAAACTATGGGGTGATAATCACCAACAAACTTTTCCATTCCGCAAAAAATGCTCAAAAACACCCAAAAAGTATTTTTGCTGTAAAATCTAAAATAATTCTTGTGCAAGATTGAAACAAAGACCAAAATTAAGCTTAGACGAATAGAAAACAAACTGCGTACAGTTTTTTGGGTAAAAAATAAAACTATGGGGTGATAATCACCAACAAACTTTTCCATTCCGCAAAAAATGCTCAAAAACATCCAAAAAGTATTTTTGCTGTAAAATCTAAAATAATTCTTGTGCAAGATTGAAACAAAAGCCAAAATTAAGGTTAGATCAATAGAAAACAAACTGCGTACAGTTTTTTGGGTAAAAAATAAAACTATGGGGTGATAATCACCAACAAACTTTTCCATTCCGCAAAAAATGCTCAAAAACACCCAAAAAGTATTTTTGCTGTAAAATCTAAAATAATTCTTGTGCAAGATTAAAACAAAAGCCAAAATTAAGCTTAGACCAATTAAAAACAAACTGCGTACAGTTTTTTGGGTAAAAAATAAAACTATGGGGTGATAATCACCAACAAACTTTTCCATTCCGAAAAAAGTGCTCAAAAACACCCAAAAAGTATTTTTGCTGTAAAATCTAAAAGAGTTCTTGTGCAAGATTAAATCAAAAGCCAAAATTAAGCTTAGACCAATAGAAAACAAACTGCGTACAGGTTTTTGGGTAAAAAATAAAACTATGGGGTGATAATCACCAACAAACTTTTCCATTCCGCAAAAAATGCTCAAAAAACCCCAAAAAGTATTTTTGCTGTAAAATTTAAAGTAATTCTTGTGCAAGATTAAATCAAAAGCCAAAATCAAGCTTAGACCAATAGAAAACAAACTGCGTACAGCTTTTTGGGTAAAAAATAAAACTATGGGGTGATAATCACCAACAAACTTTTCCATTCCGCAAAAACGGAATTATTTTAGATTTTACAGCAAAAATACTCTTTGGGTCTTTGTGAGCCGTTTTGTTCAAATGAAATTTAAAAGACTTTTACATTCCCCAAAAAAGTGTTTTTGTTGTTAAATCTAAACTAATTCTTGGGTACGAAAAAAAGAAATGTTTTAATATATCTAAGAGCCTTTTAAATTATTTTATTATATTCATTGCTTACTGTATCTTTTCTCAGTTAAAATAATTCACCACTTATCAAATAATACAATAGCAACAACAGAAAGAACAACGGACAGCTGTTACGGTTTGTTGTGGTGAGTTTGATTTGTTCACACCGATACTGATGCCGCCGTTTAACAGTATATAATCGGCGTCATCAGTAGATTATGTTGGCGTTGAACTTCTTGTTACAAAGAATAAATACACATATTTTTGTTTTATTTTCACAACACTGGTGTAAAAAACTAAACTGTAATAAATATTTTGCTGGTGGTGAAACAATTTTAAAATTAGCAATAATTAGGAACTCATTAAAATCATGCAGAAACATGAACCTAAATATTTTGTTGAAAATGAGCAATCAGTAAAATGACGGTGCAAGTGTGTGTGAAATATTTATGAAAAATATTGCAGAGAATCCTTGAACATAGAAGAAAAATCATTTACTTTAAAAAGCAGGTTCATTTTACGCCAAAAAAGATCATTTTAGCTAGGAATAATGTCTCAAAGAACTATAAACATTTTATTTAAGTGAAATTCAGCCAGAAGCAGAAATAATTTGTGGAAAAGAACAAGTGACTGGAAAACCACCATCCCCGAGTCTCATACATACACACAGGTAATTACATATGAGACAACAAAACAATAAACATATGGTTGGATATGTTTAATAAAATTCAAGTAATACTTGCCAGGAAAACATTAATACATAATTCTTTGTTTCTACCTTCATGTATCTTTCTTAGAATAATGTAGCTCTAGAAACGTAGTGCCAATTAAAAGACGATACATACAAACAAACATACTTATAGAAAAACATTTTTATGATCGGTTTCTCCATCTAAAAGTTTAGAATTTTACTAAAACTTCAGAAAGAAATTGCAAAAAGCATTGATTAGCTTTGAGAACACCGTTCTTAAATATTCAAGAAAGCAAGAAAACCATACCATATACATACATGCATTGATACAACATACACACATTCGTATATGTACATAAGTAGAAAAACATACGTAGAAAATTCGTAATTAAGGCTTATAGCTGCTGTTAATTTGTTTAAGCTTTCCCGCTATGGGAAACTGTCTGAAATGCTTCCAATCTACAGAGCAAACGTCAGCTACGTTGAGTAGTGGCGCTGCTGCAACTACTTCATCTATACAATCGCTCGGACATACAACACATCTGGTGGACGGTAGATATACGGGTATTTCATTAAACATAAACGCAAATGAAAGCCATTATCAGCAGCCACAACACTACAATTCACAGCATCATCAAATGCACACAGGAAGAGGTGGCACATTCTACAAGGATAGATCTCATGGTAAGCTTTTAAATCGTACTATGTTCCTCTATCATTACTATATGTATATAACTCTAACTATATGTATATAACTCTCAAAACCATATAATAGTAAGTGCGAACATTAAATAGAAACAAACAATCGCTTAGACAAGTTCCATATCTCTCATTTACTACATGACTGTCATATCTTAACTGTTCTTCATTCAAAAGAGCGAGACTTTTTTGTTAATACTGTAGATCATCATATTTTGTTTCATCTTGTGTAAAAAACTCTTGCAAATATTTTATATTGCGGTGAAAAAACAACTATACTTTTCTCAAGGTAAATTGGTTTTCTGTGAAATCAGTTTTTCGAGTTATGACAGTCTTGAAGTTGATGTATATATATGTGGTATATGTGTGCAAAAAAATTGTCATTCGATTTAAATTTTGTTTATTATTATTAAAGAAACTGATGAATTGCTCTCTGCAAGAAGTCCACTCAAACCAGCAAACCATTGTGATACCAAACGTAGTAGTTTTAAGAAATCATTAGTACTGCTTAATGGTAATGCCGCAGCCATGAGCGATATAATAGCAACCGGTATGCTTTTAAAAACAAGTTCGTAATTTTTTTAAACTATATTTGTGCAAATATTCCTTTTCAAATTAGTAACAGAAACGTCTGAAGTGTCCGATAACACATTAAATAAATTATTTGAAGAATATAAAGAACACGACGAAGATATGATCTTAGCAGAAGGTATTGAACGATTATGTCGAGATCTCAATTATCAGCCAGATGAATTCGCTATTTTGGTGCTAGCCTGGTGCTTAGACGCTTCACAGATGTGCCGGTTTACTCGAACTGAGTTTATAGAAGGTCTACATAAAATGCGTGCAGATACAATAGAAACAATACATATAAGACTGGAGCAGACAATCGAAACGCTGAAAGTTGACGCCGAATTGTTCAAACAATTATATCGGTTTACTTTTAGGTAAGCAGAATTCAATATATACAGATAATTAAAATGGAAATTTTCAAAATATATGTACATGTGTTCATATTTTATAGATTCGGTTTGGAGCCAGACCAACGTATTTTGTCATTGGATATGGCGATTTCATTGTGGAAATTAGTTTTCACCGTGCACACACCAGATTTACTAAGCAAATGGATACATTTCCTAGAGCAGCATCCTAGTATTAGAGGCATTCCAAAGGATACATGGAATATGTTTTTAAATTTCTCCGAACAGTGTGATATTAATAATTATGATGATACCGAAGCTTGGCCGAGTCTATTCGATGACTTTGTTGATTACGAAAAATCTCGCATAGAAATGAGTACTACGACTGTATTAACACATGACGATGATAACAATAATGATGATCCTCAGCAGCAGAAACAAACTCAAGATAATACAAGCTCAATGAATGTATTATAGTATTAAGAAAATATTTTCATTTCGACTAAAACAATAGCATTTAAACATCCATACACACATAGCAATAACAAAACGGCAAAACATAAATTCGAAAAGTGCAAATGTATAAAATTGTATATTAAAAATCATCCAATAAGATTTTCTTTTACCGATACATTTTGAAATAGTTAATCGCTTTTCAATAGACTTTAATTTTATCCCCGCACTCATATCATTTTACAATGTATTTTTTTCATAATTATTATATTATCATACAAGGAGGCGTATTTTTGGTGCTGGCAACCTCATCTATGAAAAACGATCTCTTTACTAGCTGAATAAAATTAATTTCATTGTTATTTTAAAATTTCACATATGTACATTTTGTACATAAACTTTATAAACAGTCTCTTTATAAGCCATGGCAAAATTATCGTAATTGTGTATTAATTTCATACATACCGAAGAATAGACGACATACATACTCAACTTTACAAACAAATATATACATACATACATATTCATATGAAAATATTAATTGCCTATTTATCGATGTATGTAGAAGGCATTTTTTTCTTTCTTACAATTACATTTAAAGAAAAACAAAGAAAGAATTCCTTCGACATTGATAAACAGGCAGTAAGTTCATGAAATTCATAAATTTTTTAAAACATTTTACATTAAATACATTCTAAAATAAAAAGTGTTGGTGTATTATCTTTATGATCGGGAGTAAAAATATTGGCGTGGCTAGAAACAAAATGGTCAGAGGAGGTGGGCTAAAAACATTAGTCCCTGATCGAAATTGCTTTAATGTTTTCCATTTCTTGGGGTGGACTTAGCATATCTATGCCAATAAGTAAAACCGAAAGATACTACGTATTGCAATTACAGATTCTGAAAACTTCTACGTGACGTGAAGATGAAGATCCTGTGTCTATTATAATATAGTGTGATTAAGAACGTTTCATACCGAACAATATAATTACATACATACAGTAAAACCCGATTATAATGAATTGGTGTTAATGAATTTCCGTCTGTAACTAATTTTATACAAAACCCTTCCTGCGAATATGATACCATGCATTTCGCCGATTTTATAACGAACTCGTAAAAATATCAATAGTTGACTCCCAGTTTTGGTAGTGTATTAAAGCGAATTGTTACAGAATGCAAAAATCAAAGTCCTGCGCTCAAAACCATAATTTACCAATAATTTTCTTCGTCAAAAGTTTTCTTACTCAAACAATTGACAGTGCTACCGCAGTTTTCTGCAACTACTGCAGCATTTTTATTAGTCCTGCAAAAGTTACAACCGGTTGCTAAATTTACTGCATATACGAATTCACCCTATAGGTTACACAAGGCTAATTCAGAACAGGTGGACTCGACAGCTCAACTGTTTATTTTTTGCTCATATTCTCCGATTGTATTTTTGATCTGGTTAGAATGACCAATGCTTTCTTTGTTGATATATTTTTCAGTACAGCTTTTGACTAACAACTCGGGTATTTTCCAAAGCGAATTGATGCGAGTCTGCCTGTTATGAATATGCCGTGAAGTTGCTGAAGCCTAAAACTTCCCATCCATTATACAATATTATTGCACCTGTTATTGTACATATTATTGTCATTTTGAACTATACTATGCAATTATGGCACAATAATTTCAAACAAAATATTGCCCAACTTTTCTGACAGTGATAAAGTCGACGCTTAGACGATGCAAGTCTTATTAATCAAAGACAGAGAAATTAATACACTTTTCTCTGTTTTTCTCACAGCTGATCAATAAAACTTGCATAGTGTAAACTAGGACAAAGTAAAAACAACAATGAACAATGCTGCCAGCTCAATACACAATATTCTTGATTGTGCAATGAAAATCAATAAACTTGATTTTGGGCAATATATTGTGCAACCTTCTAATATGACATTCACATTGGCGATATTATTGTACAATATGAAAATTTTCACTTTTATGTTGCAAGTGGTTGGGACCCTTGCTGCACATCTCCACGCGCAATAATTATTTCCATAAGCAATAACGTCGGCAGAATAACAGTACAAAAATCTTCGTGTACAGGCTTATGTTCTAAGCTATAGAACAAGTATTGTGGTATTGGACATAAATTTAAAAAATTCACTGAATGATCCACGTTTATTTTATATTTTATTTAATATTGCTTAAAACTATTTTCTTTAAATTTGCTTTATGATATTTAAAAAACTCTGTATTTTTACTACAGCTACGAGTCGTTTAAATTCGACAGCTTGTGTTCATCATTATTTCTTGAACATAACTTTGAGCAATTATGTCGCAATTTATTTGCAAATAAATGTTTCTGCCGTCCACACGTGCACATATGGTGTTGGAAACAGAATTTGGCAGATGAGAACATAATTATTTTCAAGTTTATTGTACGTGGAGACACCGGTTAATACAAGAGACAAATATTATAATCAGATGTCAGCCTGAAGCCACTTGATACTACTAGTGTTATTATTTGTCCTATACATTCATATTCGTTATTTGAAATGATGGCGACAGTTATATGCTATCATTACTCTGAGGATGAGAATTATTTGGCCATGTCAATAATAACAAAAATTGTGAATAGGCGAAATGAAAAAATTTTCAGTTTGCAAAAACGTACATTTTTTCTAAAATAAACAAATTGAAAGGGGTTACGAAAAGATTAATAACAATAAATATTTTTTTATGATAAGAGCAATAAGCGGTGAGATATAGAGCTATATTTTTGTATAAAGCTTTGCGAAGAAAATATGAGCATAGATTACAGATTTATCAAACTGATGGGAACGACGTTTAACAATTGGACAAATGCAATTGCCAAGAAAAAGAAAGTGATTCATTAATTTCGTGGCAGAAATTAGAGGATAAAAGTAATAGAGAAACAGTATTGAAAAGCACGAGTATTTATTGTTTGAATAAAAATAATGCCTTGCGAAGGATGTCATGTACAATTTACGGTATTTAAACGTAAGCGTAGTTGCTACGATTGCAAGCGTTACTACTGCCACAACTGTCTGGCCAATAGCAACAATCGCAAACACGCCTTATGCGAAAGATGTCTGCTCTTCAGTAAGAGACCTTTAGTTCGTTCAGATTTAATAAAATTAAAACCTAAGGACTTAATATTTTACTTACAATCTAAACATATATCTACTGCTGGTTGTGTTGAAAAGGAAGAACTGATCGATTTGGTGTTACAATACGTCAATAAAACGGATAGGAACAATGAAGCATTTTCGGCTGGCAGTGGCAGCAGCAGCGGTAATAGCAGTCATCATACAACACCGCAGCATCAAAACATTGATTCCAGTGGGACTTGTGGTATTGGGGACGGTGCAAGAAGATCAGCTGACAACAGTTCTAATGGAAATAACTCCTTTGATAGTATAAAACAGACGTGCCAAAACTTTTTTAGTAATTTAGGTGATAACATTAGTGATTCCTTGGCTAATTTCGAAAATCGAGCGTGTTCTAAAAATCGAACATCAACAACTATGCCAACAAATGTTACTGAGCAGCCCAGAGTGACTACTAGGTTCATACCCACATATGCAAGTAGTCAACAAAATTCCCCAGAAAATTCTACAACCAGTCCAATTGGAGAACGACGTCCAAGTGGTAATGATGCCTTCACTACCGATAGCCTGATGGTAAATTTGCCACCATCTTTGCAAGAGACTGAGGAAATTAATATGAGCAGCACCAATGAAGAAGAATGCAACTGTTCGGACGAAGAAGAAATTATTGCATCATTTAATGGTCGTACTCGATCTCCAAAATCCGAACTAGAATTACATAATTTGTCACTGAATAGGGATGAACACGATTATTTCAATACGACCAACACAAATGGTGACACAAACATCAACAAGAACTGTGCTCCTTCAACTTCTACAAGTACCTCAAAAGCTCTTTCGCAATATTCAAAATTAGAAATTTATGTAAACGATGAAGACTCATCGCACTCTTCTTTTGAAGAATTAGGTGCAATAGGTGGCATATCGGATGACAGTAAAACCACCACAGATACTACTAGCAATACCACAGATCATTGGCAAATGTTAGATTTGAAAATCAATGAAACTGAGACTGCGCTTGGGACATTAAGTGCGCAACAACAGCAGATGCAACATGAACAAAATATTGACAAATCAATTTCAACATTTAGCAATGAATCGCCAGAAAATAAAGACCTTATAGCTGAAAGTCATGTAGATCCTCCTGAACAAATCAATAATGTACTACCTACGACTACACATGTACTACCACCGCCCCGAGTTAAAAAAGTAACCCGACGTCGGTCAGAAAGTTATCTTAATCGACGAAAACCTAAAACTAGCGTTGACGATGAAGATGACGACGTTGATCATATTCTCCAAAATTCTACAATAGAAGAAGAAAGTCAAAAAAAATCTAACTCTACAAGAAAACCGACAGCAAAACGTTGTTGTACTCGCTGTGGAAAAAATAAAGCTAACATACGTCAGCAAGTGGAAAAAATGCGGAAACATTTGGAAAGCTCACAAATGTCTGAAACAGACATCAAACAGGAACTGTCTGAATTTTTAACATATTTAGAGCAACGTACAAAGTCTTTTGAATATTCTGATTCGGAAGCTGGTATTTCAACAGCCAGTGTGAGTAGGCATACAAATGAAATCGAGGAGGTAAACGAGGCTTCTGTAGATCGGCATTTACATAGATGTACAACATCATTAAATGCAATGGGAGACCAGTCGAAAGTCACATCCGTCTCATATTTCTATGATAAAGATTCACGTTTTATAAATCTAGATGAAATTGTGTCAATGTACGTATTTATAATTTTTACTTCTTAATTTTGAAAATATAATAGCAATAACAAATCCACATTATTTCAGCAAACAAGTGGAATGTTTAACTGTTAAGCAGCTCAAGGAGATACTAATGTTGCATAGAGTCGATTACAAGGGTTGCTGTGAAAAACGAGAACTTTTAGATCGAGTTGAGAGATTGTGGAAAAATCTAAAATCTACTCCAGGTATACCGAAAAATATGTCTGTGGTGTTGGGTTAAAAGGGCCAATCTGCTGTGTCAAATAGTGTGAGGTTGGCGTTTTTACGCAATAGCATCGATATATGTACATATATAATCGAAAATAATTGTGTAATAATAAAATCTTAATTTGATTTTGTAGCTATTGAAAAGCTGCCAACAGATGAATTATGTAAAATTTGCATGGATGCTCCTATAGAATGTGTGATTTTAGAATGTGGTCATACGGCAACTTGTACTAATTGTGGTAAAGTTTTAAGTGAATGTCCAATTTGTCGTCAGTACATTGTAAGAGTTGTTCGCTTCTTTCGGGCTTAACTGGAAGGGATACTTAAGACAGAAGCTTTTTTATTTTTATTTATATCCTTTGAGGAGATTATTTACCAAATTTCTTATATTCTTTTGTTTTATTGAAATAACTATAAATAATAATAATTATAATATAATTATATGAATTATAATGGTAAATACTAATACCACTTAAAAAATGCAAATATCTAATATTTATCTGTATTAAAATAACAAATGTTTGATTTTTCCCAATTTAGTAATTTCAAAAATTAATAACTATGTATTGTTAAATATATATTTAGATATAGCAAATACCTACTATTAGAAATTAATAGTGATGATTACTTGAGATTTTCATTCCAATTTTCAAAATATTAAAATACAAATATGTAATATAAATTGTAAACAAAAATCGTTCGTACCTTAAAATTTAATAAAGGTTTATGAAATATTTAGCAATTTATAGCATGGGAATAATTGAAATTTATGTTTTCCAACTACAGCTGTTTTGATCTAACTGCCTTTTGCTTAAGAGCAAAAAAAAATCAATCTTAGCTGGATTTTGAGTTAACTGCACAAAATATTTGTTTTCTGTGATTATTCTTCAAAATCATTTTTTAAGTGCACTTGCATACCTGCACATTTATCATATTTTTGGCAGTTTTTAGTTATTTGCATATAAAAAATTAAGGTTAGCAGCACACATTAAATAATTGTGTGTACGTGCACAGTAAGGCAGATAAGTACATTTAAGCTTACAGCTTTTTTGAAATCTGCACGAAAAATCGTGAAAATTTGATTGTGCAGATCAAAATGAATGTACATAGTATTAATTCGCCTTGAATTTGATCAAACAGTTTGATACGTTGCCATAGAGGATAACAATTTTTGAAATATTCACAATAATCCTTTACTCCACAGTGTGGAGTCCACACTGTACTTGATGTTAACATTCCGTTGTGAGTGGTAATTGTTAAAGAGATGCAAAGTTATAAGCGCGCCTTATTACGGTACATTAAATTGTGAAATTTTGTGAATCAAAAAAAGAGTTTTCATTGTAAAGTTTAAGTAATTAAGTGAAAGGAGAGTTATTGTTGTGTAATTAGCACATTTAACCAAAATGATTCTTTCCGGGTATCAGTTGATGGTAAAAACTTTTGCAGCTCAAAGACCTACTTTACAAAACGTATGGAATGAAACCTTTTCACCAAATGCACCTGTAGCAAAGTCTCTTATTGAAATTTCTGGTGAACCAGGAACTGGAAAGAGCATACTACTGTACGAATTAATGGCACGAGCATCGTTGTCGACTTTCTATGGAGGCAAGTATTGTCAAGTAATTTTTGTAGATTTGTCCCACAAATTCGATTATGATGTTTTTGAAAATTTTGTTCAGAACATAATGACCGAAAATACCACAATACCTTCGCAGCGATCTTTTGAAAACGCGATAAAGTACTGTGAAACTATAATACATTTGCCATGCTATTCAGCGGATCAGTTTGAGTTTGCATTTGAAGAATTTGAAACATTGCTGTGGGACTATAAACGTGTGTCATTGATAGCTATTGATGGCTTAGACACATTTTACTGGGACGAATGTTGTAATCAATTGCAGCGTATGACAACACACTATAAGAAATTGATTCAACGTTTAAAACGGTTATGCGAAGAGCATAATATCTGCTGTGCCTACACCGTTGATGCCAGCTATGTGGCGCTAAAATCAAAGCCGTGGTCATATTTTCCACATGCAATGATTGACTATAAATTAAAACTTGTACACAAAAATGATTATTATTATTTAAATGACGTGCCTATAAAAATTAATTTTGATGGCATTAAGTTTCTAAAACAAAAATAATTTCAAAATTGCAACGAAATTCCTTTATATGCATGAATATCGAGTCTTAACTGCAAGAAAATCAAACCCAACATATTTTTTAATAAAAATCTATTATTTACGATTATTCGAATATCTGTCAGAGTTCCAAAATATTTACATTTTGAGGGCTACGATTTTCTTGAGGTTAATCTGGATATCATTCTTTCTGTATATCATTCAAGATTTCCAATCAATTCTAATTCTCAATAAGGAAATTCTTCATATTAGGATAGGGCCACTGAGCATTTAAAAAACACTTGTTACTGGAATTGCTTAAAACGCAGAAACCAAGTTTTCGCTACTTGTATTATGAACCACCCTCAGATGTCAACCCACATTTTTATGTAAATTTTTTGACATGACAAACAAGGCATATCAATAAGGTGTACTTATCGGCGAATTGTACATCAAAGCAATTTTTTTTGGTAATTAAATATTAAAATCAGAGTGTACTGGTAAAATCGTTATATCATGGCTAAAATATAATAAAATTTGACATCTTGCTTACCAATAATCTGAACTGATGCATAGGCCTTATCGGGCGTGTCACATTCCGATCGAAGTGGTTTTAATTCCGTACTAGCATTCCGATCGTTTTTGCCCGCTGTATTCAGATTCCGTTTATTTTGTATTTCGATTTTACAATGATCAAGTTTTTATACCTTGAGACGTTTGTTTACAGTTGTTGGTAGTATGTATGTCCAGTGACATAATGTCCATGGACATTATGCCACTCCAAAAAGTGTCATAACATCCATGGACACTATGACACTTTTTAATGTGTCATAATGTCCATGGACTTATAACATTATTATTATGGACATTATGACACATTTTAAAGTGTCATAATATCCATACTTTTGAAAATGAAATAAATTCAAACATATTTACATACCCTGCCTTCGGGCGGGCTTAACGGTTTTCTCGTCTCAGCATATCGAAAAGCGGCTTCGCTGAGTAAAGATTTCTGCAAAGACAGCATTTGGCATGGCTTAGAGCCGACCAAAGGCCGGCTATGCAAAACTACTCAGCGAACCTGCTTTTCGTTAAACTGAGAAGAGTGAATCCTTAAGCCCGGCCGAAGGCCCGCTATGCAGAAAGCTTTACTCAGCGAAACCGATGTATGAATACACATACATCTCTTTTCGTTTTTGTCCCTTTTTTATTTTGGCAGTTTTTTAAGTATTTTTCGTTGTTTTTTTTTTTATTTTTTTGGTTTTGGCGCTTTTTTAATTTTCGTGATTTTTTAGTTTTTCTGGCGATATTTTGGTTTTGGCGTTTTTTTAAACGTTTTTTTTTTACTTTTTGACGATATTTTTAGTTTTAGCGCTTTATTTTTTTCAGCTTTAGTGCTTTTTTCGGTTTTGGGGATTTTTTTTCGGTTTTTTAGTCAGCGATTTTTTTGGTTATGACATTTTATTTTCCTTTCTGGTTATTTTTTAGTTTTTTGGTGATTTTTGGTTTTTGCAGTTTTTTGTTTTTTGTCGGTTTTTTTAGTTTTTGCGTTTTTTTTTTTCGCTTGTTGACGATATTTAGCTTTAGCGACTTATTTTAGTTTTGGCGCTTTTTTCAGTTTTGGAGCTTTTTTTAGGCTTTGGGGATTTTCGGTTTTTAGTGATATTTTTAGTTTTACCGATTTTTTGTTTGTTTTGACACTTTTTTTCGTTTTGGCGATTTTTTGGGTTTTTGGCGAATGTTTTAGTTTTGGCGCTTTTTTTTTTGTTTGGCGCTTTTTTCGTTGGTGACTTTTTCATTGTTGGCGATTTTTTCGTTTTTTGATGATGTTTTTCGTTCTAGCGATTTTTTATGTTGTAATGGTTTTTTCGTTTTGACGACTTTTTTCGTTTTTTGGCGTTTCTTTTTGTTTTGTGGCGATCTTTTTAGTTTTGGTGATATTTTGCGTTTTAGCGACTTTTTTTAATTATGGTGCTTTTTTGCTTTAAGCGCTTTATTCATTTTGGCGATTTTTCGTTTTGACATTTTTTTAGCGTTGGAATTTTTTAGTTTTAGCGTTTTTGAAAATTTCCTCTTACGGTTTCCAAGATACAGCATATTTTCTAAATTAAATAGTAAAATTACATTAACTGATAGAACACCCTTTAATTTTTATTGTTTTAAATATCAGTGTTAATTGGTGTAGTCTATTCTACAGACTAGGCCAATTAACACTAGCTTTGAAAATTTAAAGTGTCTATATATAAGTGTCTGCATATTACAATAGTATTTCAATATATTTCGTTGCTCGCTTTAGAACACCCTTTAATTTTTAACTGTCATATATTTGTTGTTGTAGCGGCAAAAATTTTACATACTCTGTGAAAGTTTCAGGTCCGTAGCTCTTATGGTTCCCGAGAAAACAGCCTGTGACAGACAGACACACAGAAGACGGACAGTGTAGCGAAAACAATAGGGTTCCTTTACACTTTTGGTGTACGGAACTTATAAAAATGAGCGAAATCCAAAGGGTTGGGTGAAAAACTGCCTGATTTCGCATGGAATACCCTATATATACCCCATTCCTAACTTGATTTTTTTAATCGCCGGTGCGTCAAACCACTAATGAACTGACGATTTGTGTAAAACTGAAAGATTGTCGCCTGTAACATTTCATTTAAAAATCTGAAAAAAACATTAATTTTACCCAGCAAAATATAAATGAATGCGTTCAAAATGAAACAGTGTTTCATGGTTTCTTGAGCACTTGTTTCTTCGAATGCATTCTGAATGCCATCGTAAATCGTAAATAAACCCAGTAAAATATAATTGAATGCGTTCAAAATGGAATAGTGTTTCATGACTTCCTGATCACTTGTTTCTTCGAATGCATTCTGAATTACATCGTAAATCGTAAATAAAGCTATAAAGCTATATTGAAATAAAAATACAATTGTTACTGTTAATTGTTTTTTATATAAAAAAGATACCTTTTGCTTGAAAACTAGATACTAAAATTAATTACTATTTATTTAGAAGTCAACAAAGCACTACGTGCAACTTTAAAATCCTTTTACAAGGTAAAGTTTTGTGTAAATAAAGAGAGATTTATTCTCCAATTTAATTCAAAATATTAATTCTTGTTTGTTTTATTTGTATATTTGTTCCTAATCATATATACGCCGAAACATTGTGTTTATCAGCCTATGTATGGATGTACTTATGTATGTATGTGTGTTCCTTTGCGGCACTATATAAACCGAACGCGTAGACCGATTTTGACGATTCTTACGTCAATCGATTCGTCTTAATTCGGGGAGTGTCACTAAAAATATGACAGTAGTTAAAATTCAAAATGGCGGCCAACAGACGCCATTTTGTTTATACGAAAAAAAGAAGTCGGCAAACTATATCAAAATGGGTATCAATCGACAGGTAATTGAAAATCATCTTTAGGTTTCTCTTATTTGCAGTCTACACCTAACTTAACTTAACATTAACTTCAAGTTAATGTTAAGTGTAGACCGCTCAAGTTAATGCTTTTTTCAGGTTATAACATAGTTGTTAGAGCAATTGTTTTAACAACGCAATCATAACTTCAAGTTACAACAGCATTTCAAGTTAGGTGGAGAAGACGTAGAGTTATGATTTTTAATTTCGAATGACTATTTAGGATCTCTGACGGTTTAAAGTTATTTACTTTTATTTCGTTTACGCAGTCGGGTTTTTTGATTTTTTAAATTTATGTCTTGTTATTAAGTAAGATATTAGAGTTTTATTAAAATACATTGAATTGATTTTTGGGTAAAGGTTCCCTGATGATTTGCATTAGCCCCAATGAAATGCGCATAGGAACTAGCTAATACCCCTTCATAATCAATTTCAATGTATTTTAATAAAACTTTAATATTTTACTTAAAAAGTAAAATATTAATTTGGGAAAAAGCACGTTGCAAAATTAAAATTAATGTAATATAATTATTAAAAAAAAAACTTTTTAATTATAATCTGAAAAAACTTTATTTCAACAAAGCTGTAAAAAATAATAAAAAATTACATTCTTTGGTAATTTGAAAGCTGTATTTTCTAAAGAACAAAACTAAATGTTAATTTAGTCATACTAAATATAAGAATAAAAAAAAATAGTAAGTATAATTAGGAAGACAAAAGTCAGACTAGAAAATATAATCGCTCAATATGTTTTGTATGTTTACTCTTAATAATACTCTTGCAACCATTATCTCTGGGAAAAAAGCATCAAATGCAGATTTTTCAAAACCGGTTTACTCTTAGATCAAGAGGCTTATCTGCAAGTAGATCTAATTGCATAGTATAATTTGCAGTCTGGTGAATCCCTGACGGATGATGATGGTTGGGGATGTTTTTTGTTTCGGGCTTTTCGTGTAACCAATATGACGACTCTCTACCGGCTGGTGTCGATGCAGCCGCAGGATAATAATTAAAAGTTGCTTTTATGTGACACATTTCTTCCATAGCCATGCAAAATGAATCATGAGTTATTGCAGGTGATGATTCATTTGGTAGCATAAGGTATGGCTGATATTTATGAATTGGTTCAATGGATTGAAAAAGAGATTCATCTTCAGCATTCTTGAAAGTTTTTGGTTTCTGAACAATAGCTGTAGTCTTGAAATCCAGTATTTGTACTGAATGCTTAAAGGTTTTTACGTGCTTACGTAAAGAAGAAGGATCTGTGTAACGTTTCTGACAACCTGCAACTTTACACATGTATGGTTTCTCCATAGAATGGGTACGCGTATGTTTAAAACGGTCGGAAGAGTTTGAGTAGGCTTTATTGCAACCTTCAAAGGTGCAAATATAGGGTTTTTCACCTGAGTGCGAACGTATATGAATCTTGAGATTTTCAGCTCTTGAAAAGCGTTTGTCACATAAATGACACTGGTGAGGTTTCTCCTTAGTATGCGTTCGTACATGTACCAGCATTTTGTAGCGAGCATTGAAGCCTCGTTCTGTTCGCTGACAACCTGTCCACCGGCAGTAGTACAGTCCATCAGTTAGTGAGGCCACTGCATGAATTAGGGTTACGTGATGTGCTAATAGCTCTAGACTTTCAAAGTATCTGTAAGTAATCAGAACGGAAATGACAAATTGATAAGTAAATGCTTTTGAGTAGTTGATTGTATACACACAATCAATCAGACTAAAGTGATAATTGGCTAGCCTGGAACTAAAGTGGTCTAAGTAACATTTTTGGCTAAATCCACCTATGAGCATTTTCAAACATAAAGAGGATAAATTAATCCTGGCAAAAGTGGTCTATGTGTTATTACGTCGCCAAAATATGGTTAACGTTAAACTACCACTTTAGAATTTATTGTTTTTTCAATTTTTTCAACTTCTAAAGTTGTCTAACTCACTATATGTAAAATGTTACTTAGACCACTTAAGTTCCAGGTTAGCCAATTATGTACTGTAAGAACTAATGATGTCACTTCACCTTCCACAATCTATCCAATCGCATATAAACTCATTCTGTGATGTGGGCGATGAATTTCCGCTGCTAGGGGTATCATTGTGTGGCTGCAACTGTTGCTGATTATGATGATGATAATGATGATGATGATGATTTTGTTGATCAAGTCCAGGTTGAATATGTTTTGTATCCTCCGCATGGCTTTTATAAGGTAAATCGGCTGGTAAATATTGTGGATTTTGATCATGCCCAATTTTCATAATAACGGATTGCGTTCTTTGTTGTTGAGTTCTATTTTGATTTTCGGCTGATTCTTGAAGTGGTTGCGCATAAGCAAACTCCGCTGTTGTATTATTATAGCCTCGGGGAGGGGTCATAGGTGGCGTAGGGAATCTTAGCTGTTGTTGCATTTGTAAAACATCTTCATTCATGCTAAAGGGCTGGTATGCTGCCTCAGGCCACGCACTGCAATTGTATGTATATGGGGGAGTGTGATATGATGTATAAAACGGTATAGGTGGCGTAGTGTGTTGTGCACTGTTGGTAAATGTAATTGTTTGGCTCTCCATTATAAGGTTTTTAAGCTTAAGTTTTTCTTAGAATTTATTATATTAATCCACTATTGTTTTTAGTTATATTTATGTTTATTTTTTTTATAACAAATATTTTTAAGAACAATTTATTTTAACGTTTTCCGTAGCTCGTTATGTGAACGACTGAATTGTTTGAGTCTCGGTACTAGTGTAATATTGTATGCGAATTGTGCGATAAGGTCTTATCATTTGGGCCTTTTCAGCATGTCACAGACAGGCCAGAGGGCTCTCGGTTTCATGGTATTAAGTGGGTAGTTCTATGCATATATTTTTTTTTACTTTATTTTTGTCTGACTTGAATTTATGACCACATTTATGCATATTTAGTAATACTGGAAATAACTAAAGACCGTTGCATAAACCAATTGGGAGACAAAATGTATTTTTGAACCAATTTTTTTATATTTTCTTCAGATTAGTTTAAATGTTCAAGAAATATCTGGGAAATGCTAGTGGTGTTGAGAGTTCCTCTGAAACTACCATTTGGGCAACATATTACCAACCTTACCGGTTGTACCCGGCTACTTACAGGAAGCATGTGGCAGCTGGACTTTGAATAGTAATGAAACGCTAAGCATGCTACTTGATACACTTGCCGGGCGTATACCTTAATCGCGCAGCCCAGTCACTGTTCCTCTGGACATCGACAGATTAAAATGGGCGATAAACAGCTTTGATCCGAGAGTAGATGGAATAATTCCAACTGATCTACAGAGAAACATGAACTTGGTTGTATCTCGGCGCTCTGTAATATAGAGACTGCTTAAACAAGGCATACATACCTATGTATATACCAATATGCTGGAATATTTGTAGGGCTATCTTTAAACATAAATATTTCAGGCCGATCAAAGGGTTAGAAAAAGCTGTGTGGTTTTCTTGAATAAGAGCGTATTTTTCAGGAGAGCCAAAATACTTTATTTTTAATACTACGGACTCTGTATGACTTTTATCAAACTTTTTTTTGGACAGTCATGTAAACATGTAAGATCCTAGAGAATAATTAAAAAAACAATTCGCCAAGGACACTAAAAGTGTGTTCAGAAAAAAGCTATGTCGATAACAGTTGTTTATATTGAACTAATTGAAGCACACAAAATTTTTTACATGAGAAATGCTTGCGCCCAAGTCACTATAAGTTTTTAATAACTGAACAATAACCAAAAAATATTTCGGAAATGTGTCCAAAAGTAATAACGCATGTGGTTATGTGGTTTTTTCAGCGGCGATAAATTGCCAGCACGCAATTGTAAGTCGATTTAGTTCATTAGAGCTGAAAAATATTTGAATGAATTAAGAAGTTATGTTGTTTTTAGAAAAAAATTTCGGAATTGGTTCATTTTATTGGCGAAATTTTTGGTCCATGTAAAAGAGCATATAAAATAATGTAATTTGGCACCAATAAACCACAGAGCTATTGACATATATCTGAGAAAATTCATACATGCAGTACTTATTTCTCCCTAGAAACGTGTCTATACCAAAGGGAAGTCTGTAGAAAACGCTCTACACTCTCGAGTCACCCATATAGAGAAATCTTTTAAGTATAAAAATGTACAATGTTGGCCTTTTTGAACATAAAGAGAGAGAGAGAGAGTGCTTTCAACTTCGTCAAATCCAACTTCATTATTGATAAGATGGCAACTCTAGGGATTGAAACTAATATATATTTGCCTGTTTGTAAAGAAAATGCTAACAAACGATCATAAGTGCCTCGATTGAAAATGCTATTGTCAGCGATGCCAACTTAGCGCTTTTCGCGCTTTTTGATGACCCATAAAGCGCATTTTTATCCTTTAGCGCCTTTTTTTAAAAAAAGCGCTAAATTGGCGCTTTTTGTTTATTATTTTTAGCTCCTTTATCGCTTTTTATATACAACAGTGAATATTCAGAAATTTTTTAAAGATAGTGTGGTAAAAGAGTATGAAAAGTGGCTTTATTTTTCAAAAGGTCTTATTTCCATATTAAGAAAAATTGCAGTAATGAGAAAAAACGTTTAAGAGCTTTTTACAGTAACTTATTATTTTTAACTGCCTCCAGTGGTGGTGTGATGATCTAATATTCTTATCCGCTTAAAGCATTTATTCCCACGTATTTGTATATATTGCAAGAAGTAAAATACATTTGGAAATATGTATTTTTGGTATAAACCGACTTATAATTCGTCGTATATTTTTTTTAAGTATGTTCTCAAAACTCCGCCATTTATGAACGTATTTCGGGTTTTTTTCGTTATTTAAAGGGATGCACTTCCAGACTGGTCCCGTTGAAAAGTGGGCAGGGTCCTATGATTCCTATGAAACTTTGCACACACATTAAGCTTCTGTTTGAATACTACATTGTGATTAAAAAAGTGGGCAGTGCCACGCCCATGAAAAGTAAATATTCTTTATCAAAAACTTCTACTAAACCGATTCGTATGAAATTTTGCATACACATTTAGTTATTGTTACAATACAACGGCAGGGTTAGAAAAGTGGGTAGTGCCACGCCCATAAACTACATAATTAGTTCTCGTGAAAGTGCATCATTATGATAAAAATTATGGGCAGTACCACGCCTATTTTGTAGTCGGTTTTTTTTTTGCAAGAATTATTAATTTAATGTTATTAAAAAATTAATAAAAAATAAAAACAACAAAAATTCCGTTCTTTTTTATAATTATACTAGCCGGCTAGGTGAGCTTCGGCTATACCCACCACAATGAAATATATTAAAGAAACCGTTAAGAAATTTATTATTTGACATATTTTCATAATTTTATTTTAAATGAAGTTTATATGCCTATAGTTAAGCATTGTCTATATGCATTTCATTGGTGCTGTACCAAATCGCCAGTAGACTTCAACCACAACTTTAAACAGTTACAAACCTCTTATCTTATGCACAGACTTTCAAAAAGCATTTGAGAATTTGCAAATGATAATATTTTTTAAAATCACAAAAGAATAAAATAAGCGTAGTAGGTAGGCTTAGAAACTTATACAAAACCCAGCAAATAACTTTTATGCGATATGAATCTATATTATTTTTCTACACCTGTTGAGAATTTTTAGACTTTTGTTTTCGCGTAGCAATTACGAACAAACCCGCAGAAGGAAGGATACAATTTGGTCCAGTTTTAAGCAGCCGAACAAACCAAGAACCATTTTTATATATGCATATGTATAGATGTATAGACTAATAGGTTCCAAACAAAATGAGCAATATTTCAATGAAATCGACCTACAAAATTTCATTTTATTCACAATTAAGTGAGGAAACTCAATTCATAAAAGTAAATTTTCGTACAAGAGTAACGTTTTTGAGCAAAATGAATTGGACGAAATTTGGTCCCAGCAGCTGTCATTTTTACATTTAAAGATACACGGGAAAGACACGAATCTTTTCGCCGATATCAACCATATTCTCAATTTTTATAAGCCTTGCCAATATAAACAAACGTGCCAAATTTTATTGCTCTACGACAACGCCTTCTATTTTTTTTGCCGCCAAACGTATATATATATATATATATATATATATATATATATATATATATATATATATATATATATATATATATATATATATATATATATATATATATATATATATATATATATATATATATATATATATATATATATATATATATATATATATATATATATATATATATATATATATATATATATATATATATATATATATATATATATATATATATATATATATATATATATATATATATATATATATATATATATATATATATATATATATATATATATATATATATATATATATATATATATATATATATATATATATATATATATATATATATATATATATATATATATATATATATATATATATATATATATATATATATATATATATATATATATATATATATATATATATATATATATATATATATTATATATATATATATATATATATATATATATATATATATATATATATATATATATATATATATATATATATATATATATATATATATATATATATATATATATATATATATATATATATATATATATATATATATATATATATATATATATATATATATATATATATATATATATATATATATATATATATATATATATATATATATATATATATATATATATATATATATATATATATATATATATATATATATATATATATATATA
>OY101450.1:148725992-149183200 GCA_956483635.1 Panzeria rudis
ATATATATATATATATATATATATATATATATATATATATATATATATATATATATATATATATATATATATATATATATATATATATATATATATATATATATATATATATATATATATATATATATATATATATATATATATATATATATATATATATATATATATATATATATATATATATATATATATATATATATATATATATATATATATATATATATATATATATATATATATATATATATATATATATATATATATATATATATATATATATATATATATATATATATATATATATATATATATATATATATATATATATATATATATATATATATATATATATATATATATATATATATATATATATATATATATATATATATATATATATATATATATATATATATATATATATATATATATATATATATATATATATATATATATATATATATATATATATATATATATATATATATATATATATATATATATATATATATATATATATATATATATATATATATATATATATATATATATATATATATATATATATATATATATATATATATATATATATATATATATATATATATATATATATATATATATATATATATATATATATATATATATATATATATATATATATATATATATATATATATATATATATATATATATATATATATATATATATATATATATATATATATATATATATATATATATATATATATATATATATATATATATATATATATATATATATATATATATATATATATATATATATATATATATATATATATATATATATATATATATATATATATATATATATATATATATATATATATATATATATATATATATATATATATATATATATATATATATATATATATATATATATATATATATATATATATATATATATATATATATATATATATATATATATATATATATATATATATATATATATATATATATATATATATATATATATATATATATATATATATATATATATATATATATATATATATATATATATATATATATATATATATATATATATATATATATATATATATATATATATATATATATATATATATATATATATATATATATATATATATATATATATATATATATATATATATATATATATATATATATATATATATATATATATATATATATATATATATATATATATATATATATATATATATATATATATATATATATATATATATATATATATATATATATATATATATATATATATATATATATATATATATATATATATATATATATATATATATATATATATATATATATATATATATATATATATATATATATATATATATATATATATATATATATATATATATATATATATATATATATATATATATATATATATATATATATATATATATATATATATATATATATATATATATATATATATATATATATATATATATATATATATATTTGCGTGTATAAGAGCAGTTGGACACATCTGGGGCATAGAACCTAGAGGGATCAAGTGGATCTTTAGTTAAGCTTACATACATATATTATTTTATGCTGAAGCGGTCTGGTGGAATGTAGTAGAGAAAGATTTTTATCGCAAAATATATGATGGCAGGTGCGCTCAGGTCATCTGCAACGAAAGCACTCTTCACAATGTTGAATTCGCTCCCGGTGGATGTTCTAGCCAAATAGTTAGCTCTATTTTCGGCGATCCGATTGAACTCTACATATTTATGCTTGCGAACCGACTATGGACATGCTAGAACTCGTGACACCATCAAGGAATCCATGACTGAAACCTTATTTTGATTGGCTTTTTCCTTTGCTTGTTGCCAATAGGGATCAGTACATTTCATCCCTTAGCCCTGACAGAGCTATCAAAGTATTTAAAGATGGCTCCAAAGAAGGGATAAAACTGCAGGAGATTTCTATGTGAAAAACTTCGACGTTGGGCTGAGGCCACATGACGTGTTTAAAACGCCAGCGTGGCCTGGCCCTAAGAGTTCCATTAAGACTTCAGGGCGGCTGTAGCGTCTTGCTAGCAGAAATCTCTGCTATCACTGGGACGGCAAGATGACTATCAATGGTGTGTACATTACATCGGTGGTGGCTATTAAATGTCCAGATACCCGATTAATGAGATATCGTGAAATTCTAGTCTGGGTTTCAGGACACTCAGACCGTCCTGGCAATATTATTGTGAAAGGTATTGCCATACAGGGTATGACATTCAGCAACATAGGTTGGAAAACGGAGGCACCTGTCGAGCGGCTACGACCTACGCAGGTCACACGATCTGCTCGAGCTCGTAAATTCGCATGATACTATTAGTAGTAGTTGTAATGATGAAGAGGAAACGGTTCTTCACTTCATATGTTAATGCCTGTTGTTGTCGGAAGGTCTTTCCTGTAAATAAATAGGGATTAATTATTTATCTTGTGAGTGCCATTAGGTGGGAGTGGGAGCTGGAGAGACCTTGCCACCTCAGTTGGTCTTAGCCATAGGTTCTTGGTAGCAGTTGAGTATACTGCTCCAGCCGGCTCTTAGCTGTGCCAGGGTTGAGCAAGATTGTCTAGGCAGTTGCATAGCTTCCTTGAAACCATGTTGGTGTGTGGCTGGTGGGAAATGCTCTTTCAGGTATGGCAGCAGTAGTGCTTCCAAAATTTTAGCTACAGGTGACAAGAGGGAGATAGGGTGGTACGAATCTCCATGATTAGTGGGTTTGTCTGGTTTTGGAATCGGGATGATCCTCGTGACCTTCCAGATATCTGGAATCGCCAGTTGTCGGATAGAGAGTTCTAGTATTCGCGTGAGGAAAAATAGAGCTACCGTGCCAAGTTCTTTTAACATTAGCATAGAGATGACATCTGGTCCGAGGGCCTTAGAGGGTTTCGCTTTGGAGATTATGTTCTCAACTTCAGTGGGCGTGCGAGGTGGGATGTTCGACAAATTGTCGGCAGAACATGGTAGCACATTTTTTGGCATCTCTATACTGTGTGTTATTGAAGCCGATATCAGCGAGATTTTTCTGATTGTTCGAACCAGATAGACCTTTTATAGTTAACCATAGCTTTTTTTTACTCTATAGAACAATGGTTGAGATGGGGTAACCATTTCTTACGGCGGCGCTCATTAACAAGGGATGTTATTTGTGCCGTAAGATGGGCAGCAACGAGAATGCCGCGAGGGTCATTGGGTAGCTGTATCAACCAGCTCTCTTGGTGAGCATTGAAGTCGTCAAGTATTATTCTGTTATTACCTTGCAGGAGGTGGGAAGTGCTTGGGTGATAACTAGCCACTATGCTGGTAACGGGCGGGATGTACACGTTGACCACCTCCAATTTAATATCTCCAGTGTCTATTGAGATTCTCATTATTTCCAAATACGGGTCAGGTTCGGGGTAGGTTGGTGGGACGGTTAACCTGTACCTGGCGTTACGTTCAATTATGAACGCTAGTCCTCCACCTTGGTCGCTATATCTATCCTTCCGAACGATGCTGAAGTTCCCGCAGGACAAGAGGGTCATGCTGCTTTGAAGCTTGTTTCTTGAATTGCGGCTATGAGTATGTTATTTGTGTGCATATAGTTCGTAATCTCCACTACCTTATTCCTAAGACCATTGCAATTTAGTTGCAGGATCCGGAATGAAGTTAGGCAGCCAGGTTTATGCACTCACCGTTGTGTGGGATGTTGAGGCGGTCGTCGGGGTAAGGTATTGGGTTTCCCGCCATCGGGATGGGTTGTTATATTGGCGGAGACTGCGCTGATGCTTGCGACGCGCTACACGGGGATGTCGTGCACTTGTGCTGTTTAAGCAGCGGGTAGCTATGAAATTAGTGTTCCAGTCTCTGCGATATCGCAAGTTGGTGCATCTCCTCATATGGCACCAATTGTTACAAAAATTACACTGGATTGCACTTATGGTCCCTCTTGTGTTGTCCCTACATATTGCGCATACCCTTAGGGAGGGCCGCGCTATGTGTTGTGGAGGTTTTGTGGGAGTAGGAGTTTGTGGGACTCGAGTTGGGAGGGGAAGTGCTGGGGTTTGCAGGCTGTGAACTGCAACAACTTGCTACAAAGCTGTGCACCAGTCGCGGTGGTTGGTAAGCCCTAAGCACCTTCTCAGGTGACACCAGCCATTGCAATAATTACACCTAACTGAGGTGGTGTTCCGCATTAAGCGGTCATTACACACCGAACAATTCCAGACTGACGGGCCTGGTTTTTGCTCGACCCCAGCAATAATTAACATGTGTTGGAGCAAAGTCGTTCGCATAATTTGCTCGCCTAAGGAAAAAACTTCCGTTTGATACAGCTGTCGTTGGGTTGACAATCTTTGGCCGAGAGACTCGAGTCGTTCCGGAGCGTAGATCCAATTGTCGTGTTGAATGCTTCAAATTTGATCTAAATCGGTTAAATGGTTCGGGAGGTACCGATGTCCAAATTTATTGGAAAAAGCATTTTACTCCAAAGTCTATGAATTGTCTAGCGCACTGAGCTTGAAACTAGTGGGAAGTTACAGGGATGGATGACCTACGGCACCTCATTTTTTCTTTGTGGAGAATTTTTTTTGGATTTGAATGTATTTTATATCGAAATTAAAGTACCAAAAATGCACTGCTGGTTCTCAGAGGAAGAAGCCGTTAAACGGTAAAATGGAGATAATGTGGAATACTTTTTTCTCAATTCTTTATGTTCTATATATCTTTATATATTTATTAACGAATGCGATAAACAAGTCATTTTGTTGGCATTTCTACCAAGACGGGCTCTTATCTATTCTTATCATTTGGCCAAATGGAAAAAAATCACAAATTCAGGGTAACTTACTCACAGCAGACGTGAGTGAGCACAAATGAACGCAATCACATAAATGTGTACATACATACATATGGATGTATGTGTATTATAAATTAGTAAATACACCAGCTGAACAATCTTTGGGGGGCAATTTGATAAGAGAACATACATATGTACGTGAATTCCATGGATTTTCGTCTGGTGTACTTCGTACCTTACGTTAACAATGTATGTATGTATTTTTATTGTATTAAAAATTAGCTATATAATCGATTCTAAAAATGGGAAATAACGATTGAAGAAAAAGTACTTTAATGGGTGATGCTAGCTGAGGCGTGGAATGGTGCTGATAAGGTAGCCAGTGAAGGTAAAAGATAAAGTGTTTAGTAAGCAGACGTACATATCGAACGAACAAACGAAAACCCATGTAAGTGAAAACATTCAAAATCATGGGTTTAATTAATTATTGTAGATATGTATATTAAAATGAATGTGAATGTGAATGGTAACACTTAGCTCATGTCTGATTTGACAGATAACTAGTTTTATCCTTTCGCTGAACGAATATGGTTGTGTATACGCTTGCGAATATGGTTGTGTATGGGCATCCGATCGACTTACAGAAGATGCCGATTTTGCCAAAAAAAATAATCTTTTCAGATGAAGCTCATTTTGATCTTAGCGGGTATGTAAACAAGCAAAATTGTCGCATTTGGGGCACAGAAAACCCGCACGCATACATTGAAAAGCCGACGCACCCAAAACGAGTCACTGTTTGGTGCGGATTTTGGTCCAGAGGCATAATGAGGAAGGAGTGGCCGTTACAGTCAATGGCGATCGTTATCGGCCCATGTTGAACGAATTTTTGTTCACAAAAATTGAAGAGGAGGATATTGGCAACATTTGGTTTCAACAGGACGGCGCTACGTGCCACACAGCCGAAGCTACACTCGATGTTTTGCGCCGTGTTTTTGAAGATCGCATTATCAGCCGCAGAGCTGATGTCGTTTGGCCACCTCGGAGCTGCGATTTGACACCGTTGGACTATTATTTGTGGGGTGCCGTCAAAGATAAGTGTTACGCCGACAAGCCAGAGACAATTGACGCTTTAAAGTACAATATTCGTAAAAAGCCATTGGTGAAATACAGCTACACACAATCGATAATGTGCTTAAAATTTGAATGAAATTATTTTTCATTATTAACCGGAAGGATTGTACTTTCAAATAAAAAAAGGAATTTGAGAAAATATTCAGTAGTTTTTTTTTATAGCATTTTCAGAAAAAAAAAGTTATCTGGCGGACCCTTTACTATTTTTTCCTTCTTCTCTAAAATTTAAAAATTGAAGTCAGATGTTTTTTCGTTTTATATAACGATATTATATATTTAACAATTAACAAACCATATAAAAGTATTTCCAAGTTAAGACTTTCATATTTTAATTAGCACATATACCATTACTGTGAATTGTTTAGATGGACTCCTACAACAACATGAAATAGAACAATTGAAATAATAAAGTACAAGATATTATATCATTTGTGTTATCTGCACTTTGGGAGAACCAATATTTTAGTGCTTTGTTTGTTTAATTTGTGTCTAATATTAAAGTCTAATCGAGGAGGAACAAAATTTTCATGGTTACACACTAAAGAGCTGTATGATCTAACTTTATACATGAGCATGTTCATGTGTTCATTATGAAATGCCTATGTTCGAACTCAATGTAACTTACTGACCACATGTTTGATTGAACTGCGACGTCAGTAAGCAAAAGCTTGTTCATGTCATCAACGAATGAACTCTGTTTCTTATTAATTGAATGTGTTTTTGTGCTCATGAGCATGTGCCTGTGCTCGTAGGTATATGGTTGTGTACGAACTAAGAATTTTAAAAGTTATTGCATTTGAAATAAGTTTTGGATTTATATTCTGTTTTTTACACTCCATTGATGTATATGCCGCCTACCAACCTATAAGGTATCAAAAAAGTGAAGAGAATGTTTTCGTATTTGATTCTTTAAAGATGTCACCGCGTTTGTATTTGCTCATAGTTATTACGATTGTGTTCAACTGTCTTCATGCTCATAAAGACTCATGCTAGTTTATGTTCATGTTCAAGATCATAATTGCTCACTAGTGCTTATAGTTCTTACATGTTTACTCATCGTTGCTTCAATACAATGAACAGAGTCGAGTATGATACAAAAAACAAGCCGATCACCTTCAAACCTGCTTTTTAGGGTTCCGTACATCAAAAGTGTAAATTTTCGATACGCCGTCCGTCTGTCTGTCTGTCCGTTTGTCTGTAACAGGATGTTTTCTCAGGAGCCATAAGAGCTAAGGACCTAAAATTTTCAGAGAATATGTAAATTTTGACCGCTACAACAACAAATATATGACAGTTAAACAAATTAAAGGGTGCTCTAAAGCGAGCAACGAAACTAGTCTAAAGCCACCTTTAAACTACAACTACTACTTCTACATAAAAAAATCGGCTTATTAAATTATTTGACCTTAATAATTATATTGCTAACACCTTCACTCGTATACCACCTATAAGTTCTGATAAGCCAACGAGAAGTGACGTTGTGTGTTTGTGAAGAAACTATTAGAGAATCCGAGGAATATGAGACCATGTCCATTGTAAGCTGTGATTCTTCTAAAGAAGAAGATAACAAAATTCTCGTAATACGAAACCTGAAAACAATAGCGCAGCCGTACATTAGTTTTTGAATGAGTTCTGTCGCATCAGCGAGAATGTTTTCTACATCAGGCCTCGTTCAAAAAGACTTGCGAAGTTACGGCCGTATATTCTTGCCGCCGTATCTCCATTTATTTTTGGACCCGTCAGTGAACCAATTCTGGTCAGAATCTTCGTGCCATGGAGTGTGGTTCAGCCATTCGCTCCTAAAAAGGTCACAACTCGATTTATTGCAGTTGGTAGATATGAATACTACAAGACGATTTTCACGAAAATTTCAACCGAAATGTGATGAAAATAAAATTTTGGTTTAATATAAATAAGTACATAGTATTGTTAAACAAATTCGATATTTACATACATGTACATTAAGGTCGCCCTATATTTGGAAAAGTGCTCCGATTCTAATTCTCACCCCCTAGAAATATTCGAATAGTTTAAAAACAAATGTGTACTAATATGTTTAGAGGTATTTCAAACCGACTGAAGTCTTAAAAAATATAATTTTTTTTACAATTTTTTAATTTTGCTCCACCATATTGCTCAACTAATTGTATCCCAAATGTCTTAGTTTTTTTTTCTTAAATTGAGTGGAGCTTTATCTTTACAAAATGCAAAAATCCAATCACCAGTAATTATTATTTAACACTGGTGTAGAAAATACTTTTCTTAAGCTCCTCATACAATTATAAGATGATGTAATAATTACAACTCAAAATATTGCAATTTGAAAATAATAAACACCCTTATAAGGTATGCTGTCTGTAAATATAAGGGAAAAATCCAAAAAAAATGTGATTCAACAAATAAAAGCAAGTAATTTTTTCTACATTAATAATGGCAAACACAATGTTAGAGAAAGTTCCAAAAACTTTGGATGATCTAATAAGTGAAACTCAAAATATGTGCCTTTGAAAATGAAAAACACACCCAGGTATGAATCAGCTAATATAACCATAAAAGTGTCATTAAGTGACTAATATTTTATGTCATAATTTTATTACTGGTGATTCGATTTTTGTGATTTTCAGCATTTGGAAAGATAAAAGTCCGCGTAATATCAGAAAAAAAAAAATTTAATAAATTTGGGATACAATTAGTCAGATATGCTTGAGAAAAATAAAAAAAATTTTAAAAATTCCTATTTTTTAAGACTTCAGTTGCTTTGAGCCAGCCACCTCTAAACATTTCTGAATTGGCATGAAAATTGGTACACATTAGAGGAGAATTAGAATCGGAGCACTTTTTAAAACATAGGGAAACCCTAATATACATACAAATGTATGTATATGTTTTTTTTTCAATTAAACTAGAAATTTAGCAGTTTCGAAATCTCTAAAGATCTTTCACCTATTTTTTTATTTACATGATAACACTACAATATATGTGTGTAAATGTATGTATGTAAATATGTTTATGTCTCTCTACATATATTTATACATATGTGCATACATGTCTTCATTCTGTTTTATTTAAAACTAAATTTTTTCTATGTATTTCACAATCCAGATTAAATGATCTTTGATGTGCGAGTATTTTAACATCAGCTCAACTTGCTAAACCGCTAAAAATTAATTAAAGCCCTCCCTTAAAAATTAAATGGTGATAACACAGACAATTTACTTCTATAAAAATAAAAATATGAACTTATTTTCAACAATTAATTTCGCAAATATTTTTTTAAATGTGTGAATGAATATAAACAAACCAAAACATTTTGAATCTTATAATCTATAAAAAGTTCTCGAGATGTTAAACCTACAGTTAAGCATGATCCGGCTAAAACCAGATTGACAATTAAAAAAAAAAACAATCGGACTTTTAAATATAATTATGTACATTTGTGTATATAAAGTAACACAATAAAAAATATTCTCAATATTAAGCGCTAGCGATTCGCTTGAACTGATAACATTTAAATGCCCGCCATATGTGTGGCCGGGTTGTTCAGTGATTATTTTTAAAAACCTTTTATTTAACTTGTTCTGTTAGTTTGTTTGTTAATGGCAAATCTTGCCACAGCTTTTTGTACTAGTTCCACTGCATTGATTGTTGAGTGTTATGAAAATTTGCATACAAATTGGGTTTGCGTGACAATACAACATTATAATTAGAAAAGTGGGCAAGGCCACACCCATACAAAGTAAATATTCTTTTGCAGTTACATATATTTAGCCGGTTCTTATGAAACTTTGAACACACTTTAAGATACCGTCACAATAAAAAAATTACAATGAAAAGAGTGGGCAGTACCACGCCCATTTAAAATAAATACTCTTTTTCAGCTACTTATACTTAACCGATTCTTATAAAACTTTGCAAGCACATTGAGTTCCTCTCAATCTTTAATATTGTGCTTAGAAAAGTGGACAATGACTCGTCCACACAGACTTGGCGCATTTAAAAAAAGGGTTTAAGAATGTGTTTTTTTTACTATTAGTTCATTAAATGAACATTTTAATACATATTTTAATTGGTAATAGTTTAACACAGGGTGACTAAATTGCTATGTTGAATGAATACTATTTTATTCATCAAACACAATGCGTTTGGGGCAGTTAATGTTCTCCCTGTTTTTTTTTAAATTTATTTTTATATGTATTTCTTTTCGGACTCTGATTAAACGCATCATTTATTTAAAAAGAAAACAAGGCTGGAGGCCAGACATACATGAACATGTACATTAGGGCGGGTCGATTAATTTTTCAAAATATCGTATAGTAGAATTCCAAGAAATGTTCTCCAAGAAACAATAGGTTGGAAATGAATTCCTAGCCCGCGCAAAACAAAATGAAGTTTTTTATGTAGGGGATGTTGTCAATTATTCGGGTTTCGTTCGAATAAAATTTCATAATTTTTTTCTTGTTCGAACAGCCAAATAATTTGAAACTTTTATTCGAATAACCAGTTTAAAACCACGATTTTGAATATATGTATTCTATGAATATCATAGGTAAAAGTTGTACCAATTGTCTTGAACATATTTGTCCTATGACTGGTGAAAATGTGAATGGTTCAAAATGTTCATGAGTTTAGCAAATTGTCTTCACTGTACAAGTAGATTTTTTCCAAATCAAAAATATTTGTATAAAGTAAAGAAATTTAACTAGTATTAAAGAAACCAACACAGGTATCTTAATTATGTCGATTGACCCCTCCAATGACGACGTGATGTAAAAGTTACCGGTCCCTTGCATATAAAGTTCCGGAACCGGTTGCTAGTTCTTGGAAACCAGTCACGTGACTTGTCTTATGACAGGCCCTCTTCCCTCCAGGGTTAGCGTTCTTCGACTGCATTAAGATAACTTTTCTTTACATTATTTTTCATTGACCCTATACTATTCTTGACAGATATGGTTGGATATTCACTGAAATTTTCAATCTGTATATTTTGTACTTTCCGTGACAATTGTTAGTCTTAGAACACTTTTTGAAAACAATTTAGTTGTTCTAATTGTATTTTTGAAAAATAAAATCATGCTGTAATTTAAAACGAAATCTGTAACAGAGTTACGTTATATCTCAACACCCCCTTACACAAGTATGTATAATTTGCTTTATTAATACCAGCTTACGGATTTAGGCACATGTGCGGCGCACTCATGTGCGAGTGTGCCGTACATGTGCCTCACAAGTACCAAAATTTGGCACATGTACATGGTAGGTACATGTACACTCCAATTGATTGGCCCATGCACATGTGTCAAAAGTAAGCATACAAAAAAATTCGCAATCACTCGTGTATGTGTGCCAGATTTTTTTGTGTGCTTATTTTGGCACGTGTGCATATGCCGAATTTGGACATGAGTGTGCCGCATATGTGCCTAAATTCGTACCCTGATTAATACATCCTATTGTTAACCACTTAAAAAAGTAATTAATTGAAAACGCTGTTTTGTATTTGTAAATGTAAACCAATTTTTATAAAAAAAGTATTAAAAAAAAAGTTGTCCGAATATTCGAATATTCGGCAGAAACTGTTCGAATAATTTTTTATTCTAAATTGAACAATTTTGTTTGTTCGAACATAAATTAAAAAAAGTTGTTCGAATATTCGAATAATTCTTATCCGAATGACAAATCTAACATATAGGTTAAATTTACTTCCGATTTTTATAAAATTTGGTACGAATGATGACTTTGGCATAAGTTTACATACTGCACAATTTGGTTCAATATACTTTCTGGTTCGCGAAATATAGACTACAAAATTATATATGTGTTTAAATCTTTTACTTTTACCTCTTTAAGCTTCCGATTTTTATAAAATTCGGTAGAAATTATGCCTCTGGAACAGCTAGCATAAGTGCAAAATCATGGTTCAATATACTTTCTGGTTCGCGAAATATAGCGGCTTTAAAATGTGAAAATTCAACCGAGATTTTGCACTAATACTAGCTACGCCAGAGGCATCATTCGTACCAAATTTTATAAAAATCGGAAGGGGCAAATAAACTGATTTGTTGGTTTTATTTGTTTTAACTTATATACACACATACATATAAAACTTACTGCCGATTTGCGCGGGCTAGGAATTCATTTCCGACCTATGGCTTCTTATTGTCCCATTCAAATCAAGCCGCTCTAATGTGCATACATACATATCGGCTGCACAATTTTAAAACACAGTAAGTGACAAATTTTTCGTAATCGACTTTTTTTTATTATTTATTTATTTGTATTTTTGGGTCCTGTAGAGTCTCTTGCAAATGATTCGGGGTATACATTTCGTGAAAATTTTTAATCTTTTTCATACAACATTTGCCTAATTCCTATTGAAATTTGCATACAGTGAGTGCTTTTGTAAAAAATTTGTTTTATTCGTTTCCTGAACAATTTTATTTTTGGGGGTTACTATCTTTTGAAATTGTGCAGCCGATATGTATATATAAGTATTAACTCTATTCTCTTCTTTGTGGGTGTTATCAGTTAAAATAATAATGAGTTTTCATTATATACATTAATATATATACATACATATGTATGTATGTATGTATGTATGTATGTATGTATGTATGTATGTATGTATGTATGTATGTATGTATATAAAAATATATATGCAATGTAAAAATATATTTATATAATTTGAATAATGCTGATGATGACCAGACTTTGCACTTGTTTCCTATTTGTTTTTGTTACTATTATTTTACTTTTTGTTCAGGTTTTGTCATGTGTGTGTGTGTGCGTGTGCATTAACGCAATTGCAGAAAAACCTTCCATGTCTGAAGTATTCACCAGACGTTCAAAGTCCTAATATTAGGTTAACTATTTTTATTATTTATCAATGAACTTCTGGACAATTTTAAACAGAAACAAAAAAAAAAACCTTCCACACTAATAAAAATTTTACCCCACCAGCCTCGTGATTATATTGTTTGAATTGGTAGAAAATCATAATTGTGGAGCAGATAGAGAAGAAGTATTTTTAAGATTGTTGTGATTGTTGTGATGCACATAAAAACGAGAATAAAAATATAAAAACTTGTATTAGATTACACTCCACAACACTGAACAAGTTTCGGAAATTAAAATAGATAATTCTTGTGTACTTCCATCTGCTGAATTCAGAAGTCATCATAAAAATTCATAAACCGTTTTACGATTTTGAGGATCCGTCCGAAAATATGATGTAAGGCATACAAAAATGCAGTAATTTATGAAAATATTAATGTCATTATAACTTTATAACTAAAGCTAATCGAAAATTTGTATGGTGATTTCTGAATTCAGCAGATGAAAATACATAAGAATTATCTATTTTGATTGCCGAAACTTTCAGAAAGTTCAAAATTGTTCCGTTGTGTTATTTGCTGCAATACTCGTATCTCGTCTAGACATTAAACGTTATTATATTGCTATGGTTTGACTTTATCTAGGCAAGTTAAGGCGCTTGACAATAAAACGTTAAAAATAAAGCTTATCCGTTCCGAATATTAAATGCTTTCAATTTTGTTTTTAGAGTAGAATTTTCTTTATTTATAAAATTTTCTTAAGGGTTAATTTACATGTTGTGAATAATATTTTTTTTTTTTTATGTTTTGCAAAACATTTGAACTTATCCAACCACGTTAATAAAATGATTAAAGTAACAATCTTTTTATTAAATTGCAAAACTTGTGCTTTCTATCGCTCCTATAAGTATGCATTTAATGTTAAAGCAATCATAGGTTAGGTTGCACAGGCTGCCAGTTTCTAACAACCCGCCCACTTGGGTCCTTTTGGTCGCTTTGTGACGCCGGAAACGGAAATGAAGAGATTTCAAGAAGGTTCCCTATATTGAAGAGACCGGGTCGGTATTAAACCAATTCGAGTGCCGAATAAGCCTGAAAACACACCAAATACGACAAAACGATTTTGTCTTATACGTCAAACACACTCGTATGATTATAACGTACATCAAAAAAAAAAAAAAGTTGGTGTGTGTCGTCTCATAAGAACTAATGTTCTGTTGTCGTATAAGTCACAAAATACAGTTTTGTCTTATTCGGTGTAGGCTCAGCCTAAATGAATTTATTCCCTTTATGTCGCATTCCTCAAAGTCTGCAAGTTCGAGCAGTGACGAGTTTCCCAAGTATAACGCTGTATTTGTAGACAGAGTTGGACATCGACAGATGTGGTTTCACTTGTCCATCTAGTTTATGCTTCGCTAAATAGTTAGTGCCGGACTTGCACAGTCCTACTGTCGGTAAATACTTATATGGATATCCTAATCGAAAGCCCTATTGTAACTTAACCAATTGTCTGCTCTTTTGATTGCCCATATTTCAGCAATCAAAATCAAAATCTGCAGCACATCCTCTCTTTGATAAATATCAATTGTCTACCTCGAATATTTTGTCGTATAAGGCAGCTGGTAAGCAATAGTCAGTGTCGTCGGCAATATTTAAAATGTGTCCCAATGTTGTCGCATAGCCAACATTACTTTGTTTTCATGCACCCGAGTCATTAAGTCTAACCGCAGAGTTCATGGATCGTTATTTGATCATGAGATCCGCGGGAAGCCAATGCAATAAGGTAAACATTGCTTTACACGGTGTAGTGCGAGATGCATGTACATATAAGCATCATAGAAGATGTTCGTTTTTTGGTTCTTTAAATAAAAATACATACTTGTAGAATATAAAGATTTTAATGCGCTACATTCAAATCTTTTCAGCATCACTAATATATTCCTCATAATACAAGAACGGAAGAAAATTACATTTATGTAAGTCTAAATATTTTTCATGCAAAGTAACAGTTTTATTTCGTTTTCAAAAACTCATAAAAAATAACTTTCAGCCACGGTTTTATATAAATGACTTTTTTATTGAAATAACTGCATTTTTAGTTTTATATGGGCTCATTTATTAAGAAAAATTCAAAAATATGTACGTACATATATACCACTGGGTAACCCAAAAAAACCCAGCCGGGGTTTTATTGGTATTTTGTTTAAAAAAACCCAGGCGGGCTTTTACGTTATATTCATTGAAACAAAGATGCTCTAGTTTTGAAGTTTCATTTATACAAAAATAAAATAAAATCATTATACTATTCATATAAACGAATAACCCAAATACATAGACATGTATTTATATGCCCATTTGTGTATATGTACATTTAACCCTAGTGGGTTTTTCAGTACTTATTAATTTAAATAAAGATAGTAGTAGTACAAGTTATCACTCTGGTGGCTCAGATTTTAAATGCTTTTAACGGCTCTTTTCATAATGTGCTATTAAAAGTTAACGCGGACTCTAACGGCAAGTTTTCTATGCCGAACTTGCCTACTCATAATGAAACAGAATATACATACAAATTATAAACGATAGTATAAAGTTTGTATACCCTTTTAAGAGCATATTTTTTCAAGTTTTTATAGCATATTTTTATGTTTTTGGTGCATATTCAATGCGCAAAAAACAAATTTTTAGGGCATATTTTCGGTTTCCTGGTCATAATTGTTACGGTCCCTGTTGTGAACGTGTTTGAAACCTTCAAGGCATGTTGCATTAAACATGTTTAGAAACATGTTTATTTGGAAGTTACCAATAACATTTATCAACATGCACATCGTACAATATACATATTACGAATTTATCAAATATAAACTCATAATATTTTAATCTCAAAACTCTTACTAGATTCTAAACAAACGTTTTGTATTTGCGTTTGCTGGGTAAGTTAACAATTTTAATAACAATTTGTTATTGTTAAATCTGTGGTCACAACCTTTAATCGTCGAAGTCGAGTTAGGACAAAATTTAATTTTTGGTGTGATGGACTCCACTCGTGTCTAAATCAACTTTTTTTTAACGACAATTATCTATAATGACGACTGATTGGAAGCGAGTTTTTGATACTTTAAAAAAATTTTGAAAACAACTTTGACGGTTAAGGCTTGTGAACACAGAAATTACCAATAAAACACTACAACTTGCCAAACTATTTCGTAAATTTAAACATACCACAAGCACCACACACGTATTTTTACTCCTTTTGAAAATTTATCCGTTAAAAATTATTTTAGTATTTGTTCTCTTAAACGTATGAATGTATGAATTTTATATAAAATTGAGTTAATTCGCGGGATATCTGTTAACACGTGATGTGCTTGATTCAATATGATCATCACCACTGACAATGCTCATTATCATTTATGCGCCAAAGGCAAGTGCCATGAATAATTGGTGCAGAGTTTAAGTCCGTGGGGTCCACCTTCATCATTATTGTGATCTATTTTGAAAATATAATAAAAGAAGAAACTAAACTAAAAACACACTATAGAACAACATTATCCAACACACGCATGCACTTTTGTTGGGTAAATCAATATACAAACAACATGCGTAGATGACCCTCCACGGTGTGCATCTATATTCATATTGTAAATTTGTATCCAGCATGCAATATGTATGAATGTGTGTATATTTATGCTATATTTGTAAGACTTGTAGCAATAAGCAAGAGACATGAACATATCCATACATACACTTTATTACAAATTGTCATTCCTTTTTTTCTTTGTGGTGTTGCTCAGAAGGTAAATTTGGAAACCTGAAGCATAAACATGATTGTACTGGTATATTGTAGGCAGTGTCCTCGGATAAATACTATATTTTAAATAATTACATAAATAACACAGTGATACGAAATAGAATGAAGTAGAAATACATGGGAAGTAGGGTATTCACTCGAATATTGTTTGCTCGATTAATCGAATAATTTAAGTCAAATAATGTTCGATGAAACAAAAAATTTCAATTCCGAGTAAAAATTTAGTATAGTAATTTAAGTCGATTAATCGAATAACTCGACTAAAAAATTTCATTCATGCTAATAGATCGCATGATCAAAGAATTAAGTAAATCATGCAGTAGTAATAAATATCTTATTCAAAAATTCGGAAATATCAAGCAAAAATTATTTGAAATAAAGAAGAGATTTCAAGAGCAACTAGTTAACTAGATTTTTCGTATTAAAGCATCGAATGTAATTTAATTCACTAAAAAATTAAAAGCATTCACAAAATCAAAGACCAAAAAAATACCTTTGTCATATCTACTGCGTATATTTACACGAAAGCATTCGAGTCTTGACGGGAAAGTACTAAGAAAATTTTTAAAATATACATTTTTCATCATGGCGCGGGGAGGGCTAAGGTGCTCCTTATCTGTATGGGACACTTATTATATCAAATAAAAGCTTAGAAAAAAGAACAGAGGTCCGCACAAAAACATAAATGTGAAAATAAGGCCAAGTTCCTATCCAAAAATTTCGGCCGTAAAAAGTACTGACATCAAAGGATCAAGTTTTGATAGGTACAATACCATCTCAGTTTTCTCCTCACACTGTTCTCATGGAAACTGACAAATATTTATTTAAAATTTTTTCAAAAGAAAAGTGAAAAAAATTTTTAATTTTCAATCATATTTAAACTAGATAAAATTGCGACAAAACCAATTTTGATTTCAAATTTTAATTGAAAAATGTAAATAATTAAAAAAAATATGTCGCTGCATATGAAAAAAATTAAATTTTGTACGTTTTCCTTTGATATTTATTTACCAAGGCGAATTCATACTAGGTGGCCGCAAGAGCCCTGCTGTTTACGTAAATGTTTACACATTTGGCCTGTCAGCAGTGTTAATGTATCAACTTTTTTGACACCCCAAATGTAAATTCTCCACGGCGAATTCTCTTGCGACTACCTGGTGTTGATATATCTTGGAAATTTACATTCAAGTATGTCACTCAAGGTAGATCAACACCAGGTAGTCGCAAGGGAATTCGCCGTGGAGAATTTACATTTGGGCTGTCAAAAAAGCTGATACATTAATACTGCTGACAGTCCAAATGTGTAAACATTTACGTAAACAGCTGGGCTCTTGCGGCCACCTAGTATGAATTCGCCTTGTATCTCCCTCTTTCCCTTACACCATATGAAATGTGTGAGCAAAGAAGAAATTATTAAAACTTTTTAATATTCGTCCAACATGTATGTCATTCAAAAAATTTAACCATACACAGTCAGGGAATCCATCCAACATGGCATGTACATATGTTGTCATACAAGTATGTGAGTATAGGGTACCATTGAGAAAAAAAAAACTTACAAAAAATATTCGACCCTGTTTTGTAAACCGAATCCGAGTAAATTTCTCGTTATCCGAAAATAAATACTGCTCCTATTGATGTATTTTAAATAGTTTATAGTAAATTAATTTCAGATATGATACTTTGAGCTCTAAAATATATGAAGCTGCAAAAAATCTGAAAAAAGTTTGCTATTAGTGGATTTAATTTCTCTAAATCGAGCATTTTCAAATCGGCTCGATTTGCAGAACAGGCAGCATTATTTCGCAGGCGTGTGTTATTTTAAAATTTTTTTCGCCATTTTTCGAATTTGAAGATGTTTTCTTTATTGAATTTATTTCAAAAGTGTGTTTGCTTATGAGTAAAACGAAACTTTGTTTCTAAAAAGCCGTTAAAAATTGAATGAGTTATTAAACTTTTTATTAAAACAAAATTTTTGCAAACATGCGTTTACAATGTTTTTGTTGTTATATTTATGCACACAAATCGGTGCGCAATAGAAAATTAGTACAGCAGTGTTCGCCAAACTTTTTTCCTTGAGAGCCACATTTGTCATTTATACCACCTTTGCATTCCTCTAAATACAATTTTTTAAAACCGATTGTGCAATTAATATAAAAATAAGCAACAAACGTAATAAATTATTAAAGTCCCTGATTTTTCATACAAATTTTAAAACTTTTGAAAGGCAAGGAAACGCTTGAATTTCTATGCGTTTGTTTGGTAAAGAATTTGTATGAAAAACAAAAACAAATTTTAAAATTTGTTTTTGTTTTAATACATATCCTTAGCTGAAACACAAAACGCCCTAATTAACAAACAAATTTAAATAGATTTTTTTTATAAATTCAGATGTCATCAAAATACAACACCGCAAAAAAATCAGAGTTCCCGGAACTAAAATGGCGATGCTATTGAGAAAATAGAACAGCAAAAAGAGCTGGTTAATTATATTATTGTTTTATTCCCAATTTAATTTTCTTTCATTTTCCTATAGCAGCCATAGCTGTACACATCCTCTGAGAATTACAAGGGTATAGCTATTATGGTTCACAAGATACAGCCCAATTTCAAAATTACAATACTTGCTTTGGGACATCCTTTAAATATTAGGTTTTATTTAATTTTTGGTATTTATTATTATAGCGGTCATAGTAAAACATAACATGTGAAAATTTCAAGTGCCTGGCTATTACGGTTTATGACACCCTTTAATTTTCGACATTCTTTAATTTTTACTGTTAAAGCGGTCATTGTAATGCAAACCGTGTAAAAATTTCAAGTGTCTACGTCTTACGGTTCTCGAGATAGAGCGGTGTGAAAAAATATATTTTTACTACTAAAACATTACATTTCCATACACTTTCAGTGAAGATAGGGCTTTTGGTTTCAGAAAAACATGAAACAAAAAGCTCTAACATAACTCCTAAAATATTACAAATATGTATATACAAAATTCATGCAGACATGAACTCTTCATGGGGCGTTTTATTATATTGGAGAAATTCGCATTGAAAATCTCAATATTTTTAATTTTAACATGTTTTTTGATTCTGAAAAATTTTCAAAATATTAGATAGGGCCGTTTGCGTTTTAGGTAACGATATATGAATGTAATTACATACATATGTATACAAATATTTTTAGCGATTGACATTTTTTATTTGAAAAATCTTATTAAATAACTGCTAAAATTTATAATTAATTATAATATACTAATAATCATTAAAAAATAATTTTTTTTGTATACATGTCGCCTAAGCAAACTGGTCTTCATGAGCCCGTATATATTCACCAAGTTGCTTTTCGAGAAGCGGTGCTGTCATGCGATCAACGTTGACATTATAGCTGACAATAAATTGCCTTCCAAAACGTTTACACAGCTTTTCAGCCATACGCTGGGAGTCTGTTATAATTTGAGGTCCTAATGCATAAGTCCCAACAATTTGGTTGTCATGTGGCATCTTCATGGCCAAAGCAACTTCATCCAAACACTCTGGTTCGGCTAAACTCAGAAAGAGCATTGTTGACCCGTTCATTTTCAAAATTCGTATGATGTATTTTTTTTCGCCCACAATGAGTTGGGCCTGATTGGAGGTAAACGCTTCATAATTACTTGCATTATTGGTTGTTGATTCCATTGTGTTGTTTACGTTTCTCTTCGCAGTACCAAATAGCAGCATACAAAGTCGATATTGAATATCTGTCGGCGGCAGCTAAACAAAAATACACGCGACGGCGGTTTAAAGTTAATTAAAGATGCAGTGTTGCCATTTCTGGAGATTTCTCTAATTTGAATTTTTTATAGAATTTGAAAAAAAATTTAAATATTTTTACCCATGTCTTCACGTAGCAATTTTTATTAATACATAAAAGTAAAAACGTCGGAAAAATAATTTTCCTCGATTTTGTTGCCTGAGGTGGTGCAGTATACATTCGCTATCTTTACCGACCGTCTTGAAGATCGTACGATCTTTCACAAATGTTAGAACAAATTTATGACTCGTCAAGAGCTATCACTGTAACAATCGATAATTTTCAATAATCTATATTTAAATATCAAAAATGGAAATAATATGCTTAAATAAAGATTAAATTAAAAACTTAGGCCCCTATTATCATTCACAACTAAATTGATAGTTGAGTCGTAGTTGTCAAATTCTTATTATGGAATACAACTTCATCAAAGCAGTTGTCTCAGTTTTTTATCAGTTGTGTATTGGTTTTTATTTCGACTATTGTGTTACTTTTAATGACTTTTAAAATGGTCCTTTTAGGAGGATATTGTTGCCATATCTATAAAATATAAAATCTCAAGAAAAAATAATAAGGCCAAAACAAAAAATATTTAAAATATTGTGTGATGGCTACTATGGTTTAAAAAACAGAGTATAGATAAGCACCTTTTTTCGAACATTATTTCGAAAACAACTAAAATTAGTTGTGAATCATAATACAAAAAAATGGTTGAGCTGGGTCGCAGCATTGACAACTCAACCTACTTGAGTTGGGAATCATAATAGGGGCCTTAATCCCTCTTATTGCGTAACTATCTGTCGACGTCAAGACAATCGGCCTGATTGTGTAAGGCGTTGGCGTAAACGCCTATGTCGTTTTTTGTAATAGATTAAAGTAACACTCTACCCGTGCTCTTTAATCTACTACAAAAAACGACTAAGGCGTTTACGCCAACGCCTTACACAATCAGGCCCAATACCAAAAAATTGGCACTTGTCTACTCGCTCACTTCACATTTTCTATGCCGTATAGAATAGTAAGTGGATGTCAGTAAAAGTAAATTGTTGCCGATGACGATTAAAAATGTGCCAATTTTTTTATATTGTCTTGACGTGACGCCGACAAATAGTTACGGAATAAAAAGAATAAAGCCAATTATTCAGATATCTGATGAAAACCGATTTCAACATCAAATAGATTTGATACAGGTAAAAGGTGATTACTTTTTACCTGACTGCGCGACGCAAAGAAGGGTGTTGTGTTTATCAGCCTGTGTATGTATGTATGTGTGTTCCTTTGCGCCACTATATAAACCGAACGCGTAGACCGATTTTGACGATTCTTACCTCAATCACTTCGTCTTAGTCCGTGGAGTGTCACTAAAGATATGACAGTAGTAAAAATTCAATATGGCGGCCAACAGACGCCATTTTATTTATACGAAAAAAATGTCGGCGAACTATATCAATCGACAGGTATTTGAATATCATTTCTCTTATGATTTTTAATTTCGAATGACCATTTAGGATCTGTGACGGTTTAAAGTTGCTTTCTTTTATTTTTTTTAAGTCGGGTTTTTCGATTTTTTAAATTTATCAGGCATGTTCTGAAAATCACATGATTTGAAATCACTTGTGATTTCAAAATCACAATTGATTTGATGGTGTTCTGAAAACCACAAAATTGTTTACTTTTCGGTGTGATTTCATCTTTTCGAAAGCACAAGAAAACAGCGGATTTTTTGTTTTGATTTGGTGGCATTTCTTAAAAAAAGTTGCAATTAATTAGTTTTATAAAAAAAAATGCATGTGTTGCAAAAACTCTCAAAAAAGTTGTTAAAATCGGAAAAAAGGGCCGAAACTGTAGAAATGTGGAAACACGAAAAAATTATTTTGTCGGGAATGAAAAACTTCGCAAAAATTGCAAAAACTAAAAAAACATTGGTTCAAAATTATTGAACTTGTAAAAATAGTTAAAACTCGAAAAAGTCGATTTCGTCGTGAAATTCACGAAAAATTTCTAAAATAATCATTAAAATTTATAAAGAACACATCAAATTATTAATTTCGGCATTTTTTATAAGATTCATGAACAAGTTGTCGCAAAACTAAGCAAGTGATTTGAAATCGGCAGCCTCTTAACTAACCGGTTTGAAATCACATATTTTCAAAAAATTTTGTTCAGAGAACACCTTTTTGTGATTTGAAATCACTTTTACAAAAAAGTGATTTTCAGAACATGCCTGTATGTCTCGTTCGATTTTGTATTGTCGATTTCAAATTCGATTTTGTTCTATTAAAAATTTGTGGATTTGCTATTTGATAGGAGATTTTACTTTTACTGCAAATAAACTGCTTTTAACGGCTTTGCGGTTTATACCACATTGTTTGAAGCGAATTTCCTAGTCGAATCATAGAAAATGCAACAAAAGGAAACAGCTTTGAAATTTATTAAAATTCAGTCATACTTTACAAAATTGGACATATTTCGGAAAGAATGGCTTATGCCGCGAAACAATGCATATTTGGAAAAATTAATAATAATGGAAACCAGTTCTATATTTTGTTTACCGAAAATTATTAAACAAATTTGCAAGATCGTAAAATTTCCAAAACAACACCTAAAATGGTTTATACATTGCTAACATATAAAGGAAAGGCAAGAAAGTTAGAAATATTCATTTTAATTATGATTTAAAAAAGTAGCTGAAATTCTAAAAAGGACAAAAACTTGTAATAAATCACACATATCTTAAAAATGTTGAAAATTCGCATAAAATATTGGAAACAGATCCTAAAATTTATTAAAACTCGCTATAACTGTAAGGAAGGCCGATAATTCGGGCAAAATCGCGAAAATTATGAAAATACGGACGAGCTTGCTAAAATTTTGAATATTAGTCTCTAAAAATGTAAGAAAACCAAAAACTTTGGAAAAATCAGGCCTTTCGCGAAAATAGCATAATTCGCGAAAAATTGCACAATTAAGGCCCATATTATGATTCACAACTCAACTAGGTTGAGTTGCCAATGCTTCGACCCAATTCAACCATTTTTTGGTTATGATTGACAACTAATTTTAGTTGTCTTCGAAAAAAGGTTCTAATCTATACTCTCTGTTTTTTGAAACCATAGTAGCCATCACAAAATATATTAAATATTTTTAGTTTTGGCCTTATTATTTTTTCTTGAGATTTTATATTTTATAGATATGGCAACAATATGGGTTGACAAATGGGATAGATTGGCGCCTAAAAGTACCATTTTAAAAGTCATTAAAAGTAACACAATAGTCGAAATAAAAACCAAAACACAACTGATAAAAAACAGAGACAACTGCTTTTATGAAGTTGTATTCCATGATATGAATTTGACAACTACGACTCAACTATCAATTTAGTTGTGAATCATAATAGGGGCCTAAAAAAACCATAATTTTTATTAAAAGTCGCTAAAACTGTATGGAATGCCCAAAATTCGGGAAAAACCGCGAAAATGGCGAAAATTCACAATAACTGATAACTTGCAAAAAGTCACTTATCGCGAGCATTGCAAAAATTCGCAAGAAGTTGCAAAATCTTAAAGAAGTCCTGAAATTGATTAGAAATCATCAAAACTGTTAAAAGTAAAAAAAAAACGCGAAGGAACGCGAAAAAGTCGCCAGTTCGCCAAAATTTCCAATCGCGCGATTTCACAAAACTAATAATAGCCAAATAGGTGTTCTGTAAATCGCACGATACAGTGAAATACAATTTAATTTTCATCAGAAAAATACGAGCCTCGAAAAAAATCAAAAAGCAACGAGTCATCTTTCAGTACAATTTGTTTTTTGAAAACGAACGATTTCCGTCACATACTAGAATATCGATATCGCATCACTAGAGGTATAAAGCGTTTTTTTTATTGCTTTTGCCGTTTACAGAATTTTTGATTTGAAAAAAATGTGCACTCCATTTAAGACCCTGGAGGTTACTCCGTGATTCGATTCCGAAATCGACAAGTTTTCAACTTCTTCAAGCTTCTACTAAAGTTTTACTAACATTTCTCTCTTTCATGCTTAAATAAAACGTTGTACTTGTGCTGGCTGGTTGTTGTTTTCGTCTCACTTATTTTAGAATTTTTATTTGATTAAAAAAAGGTTTACACACCCGATTTAAGACCATTAAGTTTCTCCCTGAAGTTTACTCCGTGATTCGATTCAGAGATCGACAAGTTCTCAACTTATTCAAGCTTCTACTAAAGTTTTACTCACATTTCTCTTCTTCATGCTTAAATAAAACACTGTAATTGATCTGGCTGGTTGTTGTTTCCGATTCACTTTTTTTTTATATATCTATACTTGGTTCAATATATATAATTTTAAATGATGATTATTTATTGTTAATTTGTTTTGATTAATAATAATAATAAATCAGTAACATAATTTTGTTTTTGGAGAGTAAAATAAAATGTTGCCCAATAATTTCTATAATTTTTGTGTTTGTTAAGTTTTGTCATAATTGCTACATAAATAAAAGATTAAAATAAAAGAAAAAGAGGTAGAAAATTTGTTTATCTATTGCCAACTTGAGCCATTATATTTTAAATGTGAGATATATCGAAAAAGTTTTCTATCGAAGGTGAATTTAGCTCTCTCGGGATGTAGGATTATTATTTAATTAGATAAATATTAATGGCGTTTGTTTTACTTCTTTATGAAAAAGAAATTTATGCCAATTCATAGCAATTCACCAATTTATAAGTGGGAATCTCCACTCGGTAAAGATTTTTAATGTTTTTTTTTACTTTTTATTTAGTTTTAATTAGCAAGGGGAAATTTGATTAAAATCTAAGTTTTTCTTTATATGTAATAATGGTTGCCGTCTTGTTCGAAAGATTTTTGATAAATATGTTTTTAATCTTCATCTTCTGATTCAGCTTCCTGCAACCAAGTCAACCAGTTATTAACCTGGAATAAAGCAGTACCCTTGCCCGGATACTTGTCAGATATTTCCTCTTTCCAGTGTAAAAATGTTTCTTCATAGATAACTTCAGCTTCATATAGATATTTAAACCAACGACAAAGCATACCTTTAAAAAATTAAATATAAAAATTAATGATTTCAAATCACCAAAAAGATGAAAAATTATTGAAATCACGTGATTTCAAAATGAATAAAATGATTTATTCTTCTTTTTTATCTTTTTATCATTTTTGCAAAATTTTCGAGATGTTTTTTTATTTTCACAATTTGATTGGAAATTTTCGCAATAAAAAAATTTGTTCACCAATAAAAGAGTGAGAGCGAGACACAAAAAATCAATGTTTTCTTGCCTTTCGAAAAATGTTTACGTACCTTTCGGGAAATTTTCATTCACGCAAAAGACTTGTAAAGCGTAAATGGCAATTAACTGCAATTCAATTGTATGACCCAAAAAGGATTTTAGTATTTGGCAGTATTTGTGCAGTAAGCTTTCTTCCTTTTGTATGGTTGCTTTATCGGGACAATTTTTGACATCAGTTCCTTCAGGGAAGCTTGTTTGTGCGGTCACATATTTGACTATGACCGTCATAAGAGCATTAACAAAACCTTCTTCTTTAAAGTATTTGGAATCGACATTATTTTTGATCCATTTATAGAAATTGGCTGGATCGGGATCTGTTGCCAATTGTTTACTCATTTCTGCTTGTACTTTTAGCAACGGATAAAGGAATGTCAACGAACGATCATCGAGTATTTCTGCTAATCGAGTCTTATTGCGATCAGATTCAGGCAAACAATTCATTAAATCTACTTTGCTGGCACGGAATTTTTCCTCTAATTGCTCTTTGCCTATGCCCTTATGCAACTGTTGAAGCACCAATAAGAACAATGGATAATGTTGACCATTATCTGTGTAGTTGGCGATATCATTTAGTTTCAAAAGATTCGATTCTTCTAGAGTGGCTTTTGCTAATAAACTGGCAACAAATGTTGTTATACGGGGGTTAAGTGCTTCACGTTCATTCATTTTTTTAACCACTTGCTTGAAAACCTCAAGGAGAAGGTTGGGTTTGAGATTAGCCTGTTTCTTAAGAGCTTGTAAAAATTTAAGAATTCGATCCAAGTATTGGTCATCTGCTTTTTCCAAAACATCTAATATGATGTTGATGCAAACATCTTTCATGCACTTGTCTGGCACTTTTAATTCCAAGAAACCATCGATTACTTCTCCAAATTGCTTATCACCAAGAGTTGATTTGTTTTCACCCTCATTTTCGGAACTTGTAATAATTTCATCGTTTGCTTCTGTGTAGAAGAATTTCTCCTTAATGTAGGAAGCAGTTTTATTAAGCACCTCTTCTTTGTTAAAGGCTTTTTCTTTCTTTTGTTGCTTTGCGGATCCAGTAGCACCGGAAGCTTTTCCAGTTGATCCCTGTTTTGTTATCAACTGCACCTGAGGTGCATTAAGAAGTGATTTCTTGTCGTTTCCATCATCATGATTATCAAAACCGCTAGCGGCGTTTCTTTGATTGTTGGAGGAATTGGTGGAAAAGTTTGGATTTGAAGATGTATTTTTTAAGGGTTTCTCATTGTTGCCAATGTTTTGTAAGCTTTTAAGGTCTGCTTCGGCTGATGGTGTAGAAGATGGTCGAGCATTTTGGTGTAATGAGCTCAAATGAGATGTTGGTGTGCCCAATACCGGATATTGAGAATTTGACAACTGTGAGTCTTTATTTTGACCGAAACTACCACCAAATCCACCCGTGGAAGGGTTTATACTGCTGTGATTTCCATTTGGTGGTGTAGTTATCGGCAGCATAGATGGATGTTTCTGATTTTGTGAGGCTGCTTTAAAGAGCAACGAATTGGCACCTGGTCTCATTTCTAATGTCTCAACCGAGTCCTGATTTGTCGTGATAAGATTGCGTTTAAAACGAGGTGCCACCTCTTTATTATTAATATTCAATTGATTGCCACCACTATTATTATACTGAGAACCAGATTGGTCATTGCCTCTTTGATGTTGCCGATCTTCGCGATTATTACGTTCATTGACATTTCCGATAGCGTTTTGGTTATTATTTTTGTTGTATCGGTTATTATAGTTGCTATTGCCACTTTGATTGTTGCGATGATCTCTATTGTTGTATGATCGGCTGCTTCCTACAGGTGTTGTGAAACTGTAAATGGGTGAGTGTTAAAAAGATTATAAATATAAATATTCCAAGTATGTACGCAAACGCGATGTTTGCTTTTTTTTACTTACGGTGAAATAATGGGTGATGATCCCGTAATACTCAATCCTGAAAACATATCATTTAAACCTCCCTGTTGTAAGTTAACTGTTATACGATTCATCCAGCTGTCGTTATCACGATCATCCCGATTATTGCGCATATCACGATTACGATTAGTGAAAGGTGTACGTATTAATGGTTCATCGTCGCTGCGTATTTGCTTAATTGGAACTGGGCCTTCAGTGTTGACCACTTTACGAGGTATCCAGTTGTTTTCACGCAATTCGATGACATCTTTTAGCATAAAGCGTATCCTGGGCGGATAGTCAGTAGATTTTGATCGACGTTCCAATGTCTCAAAGTACTGGTTCATCAACTCTTTGCCCTGTTTTGAATCCAAGTTCTTGCCGCACGTCTTGAGCAACTGTGCCAAGCACTCCATGTCCTCGCACATTTCTTCCTTCGAGGCCGTACGCTTTTTTTTCTTATCCAACAACTCCATGATACATTGATGTAGTACGTTCTTGGAAAGCATGTCCAACTTGTGCAATTCACCAATGAATTTGACATTACCGAGCATGCGCTGTTTCGCCAAATGGCGGCGTTCCTCTTCGTCGGCATCATTATCAGCAGCTGCCTGTTGAGGACGATGTACCTTATTAAATTGAGAATCTCCTTCGGCGAAGTCACGCTTTAGTCGATTATTGAATTTATCACGACAGACCGCGATTAGTAGTCTTAAGAATGTACACGAACAGTTTGGTTCGTTATCAAATGATGGAGCTTCTTCTGATAGGCGTTTGCACAGCTGTGCATACATAGACGAATATTTAGGCTCATCCAATGCCTTGTCGAAAATAAGTAAAATTACACCGTTCAAAATGACTATTGAATTTAAATCGAGTTTGAGTAATTCATCGCTAAGTTCCTGGAACTTTTCTGGAGTCAATTTATTAAGAATACCGCGAACCTAAAACGGAAACACATGGTTATGGTTAGAACGATTGAAAACATGGAAAAACAAAAATAATAAACATGTATGTACATGTATGTATGTATACCTTTCTGAAAACTGCATCATTCTTTTCAGCTTGAGAAAGTCCATGCTGTGGACGCAAAGATGGTGGCACCCAACGTCCAGTCGAAGGTGGAGGTGTTGGAGCCGGTGTAGGATGCTGGCTTGTGGTTGCTACAGCTGGCGAATTAGGTGAAATACCACGTGAAGATGATGAAGAATTTACGGTCGATGACGGCACTGAAGATGATTGACCACCCAACACATTATCTCCTCCGCGTATAGTAGTTGGTGAGCGATTATTCAATGACCTATTGTTTGAATTATTGTTGTCGTTTAATGAACGATCGCGATTATCTGCGTAGCCACTGCGTTCTCCGCCCGACTGTCGCAACGCAGAAGGGGGTAAACGACGTTCTAAACTATTTGTATTACTATTTGAAGAACCGTTTTGATACGAATTATTTTGGTTGCTATTATTATAACGCCCGCCACCTCCTCCTCCGCGAGGAGAATCTTCGTAATCCCGATAGTTATTAGTTCCGTAATCGTCTCTTTCGCGCTCGCGCTCGCGTTCTCCGCCTCTCTCTCTTTGGGATGAACGATAATTGTTGTGGTTGTTGCCGTTTAGATTGCCATCATTGGCGGTTGATCGGGATCCATACGATTTATTATTGTAGTTGCTGTAACCTGCGTTATTTGAGGAACCGTACTGACGCTGTTGTCCGTTTCCGTTTCCATTTCCGTTTTCATAACGTGAGCCCTGGTATGAGCGATAGTTGCTGCCAGAGCCCGAATTTATATTACGTGTATAGCTGCCATCAGATTGTGCGTTGTGCGGTTGATAACTACGTCGACCGCCTTCGTTATAGTTGTTATAACTTCCCCTTCCTTCGTTTCCGCCCCGTCCACCGTTATCGTTGTTTGCGTTTAGTGAACCGCCGCGTCCTCCAGTGTTATTGCTGTTGTTGTAAGGGTTGCCGCTGCTAGTGTTGGTGTTGTTTCCAAAACCACCAGCTTGAGAGCCTCCCAAAATGTCACTATTTTTGTTATAGTAACGCGACGACGACGAATCACTCTGGAAAGATCGTCGAGGCCGTGGGCTTACTTCTGAATCGTGTTGACGAATTTTGGCGGAATTCTTGCTATAACCAGACGAAAAATGTCCCGAAGCAACCGAAGCTCCAGACCTACTAGCACTGTTCAAATTAGTGCGGCTTTCACCGGAATTGGGCGAACGCTTATAACCGCTGTTACCGCCTTCGTTTACTCGTTTACCGCCTGTGTTATTGCCGTTATGACTGCCGCCGCCGTTAGTCGGCGAAGAGCCTTTATCGATCTTTATAATATTCTTCAAGTTGTTAAAAGTGTCAGATGCTGTAATTATGGGCAAAAGATTAGCACTGGTATTGAGTAGAGTTTTCCCGACAGTGGGTGTCGTCGGGGATTGGCCTCCGCCCCCTCCTCGATTGTTCAAGTTGTCGTTGAAACGCTCAGAATCGTTTTGATTAGCCGTTATTGTTAGCTTCAAATTGCTGCCTCCGATGCTTGGATCACCGGTACTACTGCCTCCCTCAATGGTGCTTGTTTTGTAATTGTGGTCCTGCAACGTGAAATTATTAGCAAATGCTGCTTCTGGTAGCGTTACAGTGTTGGTTGAACTCCAACGCTGTCGTGGATCGTCGTAAGACTGAGAGAAATGAGTGTTTAGCGTTGAATGAGGAATGGTGAAAACTTTAAAAAGAACACTGGAGCAGACAAATAATTAAATGTTCTTTATATAATATGCACTCAAGCACGATGATATCGAACTGCTGGGTTTTATTATATTTTTTGTCTTTTTTATTTAACTAACACTGTTCTAAAACCTAGACAATGCAATTTAAATATTTTAAGTTTTTGAATTAAATTGTTTCAATCAAGAAATATTTATTTTTTTCTCACTTTCTAATTTACAAAACACAATAATAGATACACTGAATTATGAAAAATATTATAAATTGATTTTACAGAAGTTTTTATACGATGCGAAACCGTTTACTTTTTTTTTTAATTAAAAATTTGAGATTTCACAAATAAAATAACTTAGAAGATTTCTTTGATGTTGTTATATTTTATATATTTTTTCAAGATGGATTTATGTTGTCCGTTTAAAAGTTATTTTGAAATGATTTAATAATTTAAAGTGGATAAAATATCCCTAATTTCTTTATATGTATATATTTAAAGATAGATGTCTTGAATTCCTGCAAAAAGAAAAAAAGTAAATAAATAAAAGATACAATTACTATATTCATTAGCAAAAATATTTAGGCATAGATGAAATATTGTGGTATGTGATGGAAATAGTTAGATTTGAAATCGGCGCCGATTTCAAAAACAAATTGTACTGAAAGATGACTTATTTCGATCGATTTCCATCACATACCAGATTATTGTTGAAAGACCTCTCAAGTTCTATTAGTGAAAGCTTTCTGAATCTTTAAACTGCAAACACATTTACTGCTGTTGATGATGCTGATTGTTGCTTGCGTTGCGAGCAAGCATGCAAGTGTGCTAAGTGACAGATGAATCCAATGCTTTTTATATTGGGAATTAAAATGAAGTTGTCTTCATGTGAAGAACAAGTGTTAAGTGATAAATTTCTTTTAATGCCAACAAATAGAATGAAAAGGTATGTTCTGATACTCGCACCATAATAGTCATACAACGTCGTCATATCGTAAGTATTTTACGATGTAACAACACTGAGATATCCATACACCGTGTATTAATATCTCAGTGTTGTCATATCGTAAAAAACTTACGATATGACGACACTGTATGGATATTTCTGTTTTGTCATATCGTAAAAACGCGTACGATATGACAACGCTGTCTGTATGTTCTGAAACTCACGGGGTTTGCTTGAGATTTTCCATATTAAACGGATCAGTAGATTATTGAAACCGACAGTGCATAAGAAAGCAATGGACACAAAATTAAAAATAAAAAACCAAGAACAATTAAATTTAGTGGACTGTAATCGTTTCACAGAGATCGGCTGCCTTCCTAAACGTCTGCATGCAACGCCAAAGCAGTATTTAAATCAAGCAATTATTTTTTTTTTTAAGAGATGTAATTAATTAATGTGTTACCTTCTTTGGGAAAGGGATAGTGTAGAGAGAACAGGTGGTGAAGTGGGAGAGAGATAGAAAGCTTAATTCAACCCTGCTATTGCGCGTTTTTGCAGAGCAGTGCTGCAAGCCACTGTGGTGTCAAGTAGAGGCATTGAGTTGTTTAAGCTGTGTAGCCATTTTATTAGTTCTTTTACTTCGCCGACGGTTCTGCTGCTACAATACCGACGAAGGAGCGTGCTATGAAGTGCTTTAGGAAATTTTAGTATTAATCGCTGCCGGTACTGCCAACATCACTTTAACAGTCCAACAACAACCAACACAATAACACACCAATGCAAATGAGAAAAATGCATGATGTTGTTGGCTTGCCTGAAACTAGTCTTGTAGTCAAACGCGCTAAACACTCAGCCAACAGCACTCTCATTACTTTACAACACTGCAAAACAAATGTATTGTCAATAAAAAGCATGGACAGTTTAAATAGTGCGCTAGTTGCTTTTATTTGCAGTTTATCTGCAAAACAGATGACTAGACATGCAACACTTTGTCAAAGTTTGCACTGTTGCGTTTGGGAATACGTGACATTGTTGAACTGCAAAGCAACATGCGTTTAGGAAGGCAGCCATTTTCTTTGCTACTCACATAGAAAAACCCCTATCGTCAGCTTATTATTGATTTGGTACACATGCCACAAACTCGGAATGGAGAAAAACGACCAAGAAGGTTCACATAAAGTTTTCTCAAAATATGCACGACAGATTTCTTTTTGTTTTTACTATTTACGCTTATATTTCGATAAAAACTGTAAATTTTTGTAAACTTTCATAAACACAAACGGAATAAATATTTGGAACCCTTTAGCACTTCTTAGGTGATATGTAAGTGCAAAAGTTCTTCCTTTTATTGAATACGAAAAACCTATTTTCCTCTTTTTGCTGCATATCCATATAAACAGATGTATAATTTGTTCATGAAATATATCTAGAATACAGGGATGGCAAAATTGGTACAATTGTACCATTTTTGGTACAAATTGGACTTTAAAAGTACAATGGTACACCAATTTCTTATTTAGTACAATTAATAATTTTTTAGAAAATCTCCTTATTGCAGCTCTTTTATTGCGACAAAATATTTTATCATTTTCGTCCACTTCTACATATCAAAATTTTATCGGAATTAAATTAAAATTTTGCAAAGTTTTGAGAACAAAGTTCGTCTTAAAGGAGCAATATGAAATCTCTGCAATTCAAAGCTCTTCCAGATCATAATTTATGCCTATCAAAAATTGATGTTGTAATTCGGAATAACAAAGTAACTCAACTTAGGAGAATAAAATGTTTACTTCCTACTGCGGAATAAGGACGTAAGTTCGATTTAGGCAATAATAAAAACTGTATGTTTCTAATTATCATATCTTAAATTGATTTAGGCCATTATTCCAAAGTAAGAATAAAGAATTATGAAATACTTAACTTGAGTTAGGAAACTAACGCCGTTGAATTATGAGTTAGGCTGTTAATCTAAAACATTAATATAAAAAAATTACTTAACCTATTATGTCTTTTATGGATAGATGTTATATCAAAAAAGATACAAAAACCAAAAATTGATAGCAAGTAGATTCATACATGCCGAACACGATAGCACCAATAACTCAGTTTCGTTCTAACTCGACTTAGGCGGTTAAGGCTTGTGACCACAGATATTTGAGAGATACAATAATATAATTGTGGTTGGCGATTTTAATAATAATCTTTGTGATCCTGTAAAAGCAGTAAGAATGCGCTCGATATGCAATCGTCTAAATATATCTGTAAGACACAACGCTTTACCTACGCATTTTGATGTACGTAATAATACAACAGCGCTTATAGATTATTTTCTTTTATGTGGTCAACCTACTCGTTGCAAAACTTCCCAATGTCAATGCCCATTTTTATCGTCTCACCATGCATTTATTTGTGCTTCACTTGAATTGCCGTTAAATTCAGACAGGGATTTAGATAATTATATTGAGTACCGAAACTATTCGTGACTTGGCAAATTGTGTATTTGAACACGACTTCACTTCCTTTTATGATTCGAACCATGTCAATAGTCAAGTTTCAGAGCTGGAATATTTAATGTCAAAACTGCTTTCTATGGTTCCTCTGTCGCGATATAAAATTAAACGCAAATCGAAGGAGTGGATAAAGTCTGCAGAGGTAGTATATACAACATCACTTAGAGACATTCCTTACAAAGCGTACGTTGAAGATCCTACTGTTTATAAATGGAGTGTGTTTTTAGAAACAAAGCAAAAAGAACTATGCGAAGGGTTAAGAAAGGCTATTTTAATAGAATGTTTAATAATGTTGATTCTAAGGGAATGTGGATTCAATTAAGAATGGCTAGCAGTAGTGACTCAGTCAATACTAATGTTAATATAGATGTCGATAATAACTTTTTAGATGGTTTGAACTTTATATCAGATAATTCACTTCACCAAACAATCTTTGAAAGATCTCATAACGTGTTTTCATTTTCATGTATTAATTATTATGAACTGTTTACTGCTCTTAGTAACATTAAATCAAATGTTTGTGGTGTTGATGGGATACCCTTGAAATTTTTAAAAATTATTTTACCCTTAATAAATAACCATATATTTACGGTGACCAACCGTACACTATTATAGTGAACAGTGCACTATTTTAGCCTCTTGTCGACTATTTCTTTTGTGTACGCTATTTATACATTTTTTTTTAAATACATGCCCCTTATGTACATTATTTTTTCTCACAAATGTTCACTTTTTTCATTACTTCCAACATATTTAGCAGGCAATTTGAAATCAGCTTAAATTACATAAAATACTCTAGATGGAAACCCAAAGCGTTTGATATATTACATTCAACAGAGCCACCTGACAAGTGGTGATAAAAAAAAATACACGTGAGCACTGACGATGGAAGTGTAGCGTCTTCCGAAAGTGGCGCTACTCTGCTCTGCTGTGTACGTTGAAAAATTAAGTTGATGTTAATTTTTCCCTTGTTCCTTGGAATATTATGCATGCCCAATTCTTTCTGAATATAACGTTACGAACCTTAGCCTAATAATCAATTAGTTTTGTTATGTTTTTTAATCCATAAAATGTGTATACTATTTTTCCATGGAATTAATGGTCACCGTACATATATTACATCTGTTTAACTGTAATATAACAATTTCTGTTTTTCCAGAACAGTGGAAGCTTGCAAGTTATTCCTATACCTAAAGCTGGGACTTCATTAAATACCGAAAACCTGAATCGAAAGGGTTGTAGTACGTCATCTACATTACTAGGGATTACAGTCTATAAGGAAAACTTGAATAGAGGCAAAATAAGTATTTTAGTGTCATTAGATTTATCAAAAGCATTTGATCGTGTTGACCACGCGAAAATGTTGAAAAAACTTAATAATGAATTTCAGTTTTCGGGTACAGCATGTTTTCTCATAAAATCTTACATGTTAGGCAGGAGACAATTTGTATATTTTCATGGCCAGAGCTAACATATACGGCAGGTTGGATCTGGAGTTGCTAAGGGATCTGTTATTGGGCCTCTATTATTTTCAATGTATCTTAATAGCTTTTTTAGAGTAGTTGACCCAGAAGTATGTTCGGTGTATGCTTTTGCTGATGACAATCCAGCTGATATTTCATAGCACTCGGTCAATAGATTTATTGCAAACAACAATTAATGAAACATTAGAACAAATTAGATGTTGGATGAGATCAAGTTCTTTACTGCTAAATTCTTCAAAGTCTAAAGTTATGGGTTTTGGCGTATTTAATTTCACTGATATGTGAATTCGAATGGAAGGCAGTGAATTGGATTTCGTGGACAAGTTGAAAATTTTAGGTATTATTATTGACAGGAAGCTCGATTATTCATATCATGTTGACATTTATTCAAGAATTTGTTTTACTCTTCGGCGGTTATATTGTCTCAATATGTATATGCCATATCATACGAGCTATAAAGTAGCCCATGCTGTGATGATGTCGCAGATATCTTACTGCATTGAAGTATATTTGTGTTCGACGGCTGGTAATGTTAATAGAATTAAGCTTTTGGTGAATAAAATTTCTAGGTTTGTATTCAACATTACATATCGCAATTCAACTGCTGATCAAGTTGGAAATAGAAATTATAATCATATATCGCCGTATGTGAAAAACTTTTTGAAATGCTCTTTTGCTAATTTTCTGACTACAAGATATCTTTTGAACTTTTACAACACAGTTAAAAGTGGCACACCACAGTTTTTGGCTCAGAGATTTAATTTTCTACGTTCTTCAAGGAATGTGCAAATATTTATTCCGTTAATTGTTTATCTTTTCAAAAGTCATTTTTAATTACGGTTGCTCATTCATGGAACTCATTATTACCAAATGAATTAAAAACATTCGCCTACTCTTTACATGCCTACCACAAAAACTCAGGGAACATTACAATAGAAACTCTACTTAAACAAATTATGTCTCCGTTGCTGATTGTGGACTGCATTTCGAGATTTTAAATCCGTAAGCATTAAGTATTATAAGTTGAAGCCGTTAACAAAATTATGATGTGAATTTAGGGTTACTTAGACGTAACAACAAGAATATCATCAATTGTAATATGTTTTTGGCCACAAAGGCTTTTTGTATTACATAATAATAACAATAAAAAAAATTTTCAATTGCCGGCTGGCAATGCAACTGAAGTTCGGTTGCCATACAAAATCGACCCATTATAATCTGGAACATATATAAACATATTAAAGTGAGATAACGGCGTTTTTACGTAAAAAGTCGGGTTAAATTATTTTTTGATTTAAATGAAATGACTTCATGAATTTTAAAATTGTATGTCCCAGTAGAAAGGTATTTTAGAGCACTTTGGTTGGTTTGTTGGTTAAAAAGTGCTATATTACCAGATATTCTAGAAATGACTTCATGAATTTTAAAATTGGATGTCCCAGTAGAAAGGTATTTTAGAGCACTTTGGTTGGTTTGTTGGTTAAAAAGTGCTATATTACCAGATATTCTTGTTTTTTTAGTTGTTTAGTGTTGGTATTCTTGAACTGTTCCCAGTTCTGCGAATAAGTAAAATAATAATTTAAAAAATTCGATACTAGCGATAGTTTTTCAACAAACTATCGAAAATATGGAATGTTGTGGCTATCGATAGTTTGCCAGCTCTATGATGAAGGACTAGTGGCTCGATTATCGATGGCAACCGAACTTCAGTTGGGTTGCCAGTTGATAAAAATCATATTACCGATGGCAACTGGCAACTGAAAGTTGTCAATTTTAGTTGCTTTTCTGGCAACCACAAATTTTCAGTTGCCGGCTGGCAACGCAACTGAAGTTCGGTTGCCATCGATAATCGAGCCATAGATGTCCCCAAATTTTGCTACTTGGGTAGCATACCAACTTCACCGGCGGCTCTAGTGATGTACACAATCGCATCAATTCTGGTAAACGGTCATTCGGCCTGTTAAATCCCATCCAGCAAACACGAAGCCAAACCTTTGAATTAAGATAACTTTATCATTTGATATCAAGCACGATTCTCAAATTTCTATCAAAGGTTTCTGTCTATAACTTAAATTCAAGTTGATAGTGATTTGAATATAAACATTTGACAATAAGTGTTTTATTTTATATTAATTTGATGTTGTGTTATTCTCAAATTATAAATCAACGTGGAAACACTGTTTAAAGCGAAACATAAATTGGAAACATATTAACAATATGACGATCAAAGTAAATAATTTATTACAATTGGTGAAATATTACTGTTTGCTGGTTTGTGATGAAAAATTAATTATCATGAGTAACACTGAATAAAAAAAATTTAAATAACTATGAACTTACAAAGAAAAATTTATTTCATTTATGTTCCACATTATATTACAATCCACATTTAAAAAACCTTTGAGAAAAACGTTTGAAAGTGAGTTGAGAGTAAATACATTTCTCAATAAGTCGGAAGTTATTATTATTCGGCTTACGTTCAACAATTGACTTACACCTATTTCACTTCGAATAATAACGTACAAATATTAAATTTCTCAATTTGAAAATAAATTCCCCTTTTTGTTGAGAATGCTATGTTTTTCAAGTTATTTTCAAATCATTTTCAAACGTTATCGTTCGAGAAAAGGTTTGATTTAAAATAATTCTTAATTTGAAATCAAAATTGCGTGTTTGTTGGGTACATGCAAGAGCGTGCCATATAGCACTGAGATTTATGGTGTGGAACGCCTTCTCAAAATCTATAAATGGTAGAAGCGGGCGACATCCATTCAACTGATTGTGAAGTAATCATCCTCAAGATATTGACGTGGGGTATACAGGACTGGTGTGGACGGAATCCAGCTTGTTCCTTTCTGAGTCCTGATAGAATACCGCTGGATAGTCTCTTGTTTATTATATGAGCAATCACCTTGTTAATCATGCCAAGTAGTGGTATGCGTCTAATATTCCTTCACTCAGTTAAGTGGCCTTTCTAGGTATTAACATGATTTAAATGGCAATTTAAAAATGAACAGTACATTTAAGTGTAATTCACTGTTATAAATATTTTCATTTTTTAAGTCAATAAAAAATATGAATTTACCCTGTTACACATTCGCTCCAAACAGTAAGTGCTTCAAGTGGTACAAAGTCCAGATTGTTTAAGGATGATCACTGACAGGTCATTCATAAATATTATTAAAAATTTTAACTGCATTTTGCACTTTACTAACAAAAACATGTACATATGTATATACATACATATATATGTGTGTATTTATGTAGTTAGATACATACATACATACATACTTGAATTATTCACAAAAAAGCATGTACATATGTATGTAGGACATATTTATAGAAAGTTAAGTTTTCTTTTTCATACAAAATTTGTACTTTAAAGCAATTTTGGTAATCGTTTATGGTTACTAACCTAAGAGTTTCTCAATAACAGCAGCAAAACAAAGAAATTAATTATCCATTAATTTTAATAAATATGTACAACAAAATCTTAAAATTTATTAAAAACAACCACATGCACACATTCATGCGAAAAATAATAATCATGTTTTTTTTTTTCATTTTAAGGTTAACAAAATAAAATTTAACAGTGCTTTAATGAATCATTTAAATCCACACAATGCTTGTGAGAATGGTGATGTATGTAAGTATGTTTTTGTGTATTTGTAAACTTCTAAGTATCTGTGTTTTATGATGGAAACTTTCTTTGTTCTTCCAGCACAAAGAAAGCATTACAGAATATAAACAAAAATTTATAGGTAAACAAAGCGAAGAATGAAATGCTGGACAAAACTAAAAACATTATTTAAAAGTGCAAATATTCGAATAGCATAAAAATAATATTTCTTGAGTGAATCCAAGTCTACAAAGAAGCAAACTTATCAAGTTCTTTTTTATTGCATTGTTAAACTAGGAGCATTGTACAAATTTAAAATGAACGCGTTTCGTTGTTTGTCCCTATTTTTTAAACAGGTCATTGATTCCATTTTTCATAATCGACGAAATTTCAAGATTAAGGGTGCTTTCATTCTTAAAAAACGAGGGTGTTGATAAAAAAAAAAATTACCATGATCGGTAAATTAACGTGGGCAAGTTTCCTTCTCCGTAGAAAAATTTGTGTTTAACAATTTTGAGGTTATACACCCTTTAGAAAACACCAACTAAGTGCCAACCTACATTTCATATTATTTTGACCTCAATTTTTTACGAGGTACAAAATGTTTCTGGAGCGGGGTTTTCTCAAATTTCAATTATTTAGAGGATTTGGTATTTGTCAGTTTTTAATCATTTCAGTAAAGAAAAATGTATACACATATGTAATGAGATAGAATACAGTTGTTGTGAGTACATGTGTATTTTCACTAAATACATGAACAAAGTGAAATTTTTGTTAGACAAGTGAAGCTGTGAGTCCCCCCAAAAGTGACGGGGTCTTTGGTATTTATACACACAAAAACGCCATTTGTTTTGTAAACGTATGTAGTCTCTTTATGTGGTTGAAAGTTTTTTTCCAATTACAGCCGCCATCTTGATTAATTAATGTTTTCATCTATATTTTCTTAATTTTTGCTTGAATTTTTTCTAGTGCTATTTAGGCTATTACAAAAAGTTCAAATAACCGAATGTCTTGAAACAATTGGCACTTATTGATTTTGATGATTTCAAGGCTGCTTCCGCCATTTAGCCAAGCCCCGTGTATAGAAAAATTTGACATGGTCGTTTTCTCACTTTTTTCCCGATACGTACACTTGCACATTTTCCTTTTAAAACTTGGTATTTTAATATTTAAAATATTTTTTAAACTTGTGCTTACTTGAGGGTCATACTCAATTTTTTTAATCCTTTTAATGCATTTTTATAAGCTTACCTTTATGAAAAATACAATTAACTGCAGAATTGATGCACAAAGACGAAATTCCAAAGACAAGTATCGAATGAAATAAAAATTAGTGGTGTGTAATGAACTTCGTAAAAGTAGTCACTTTATAACGTATGTGAACAAATCAAACTCCAACAAACCGTAACAGCTGTTTGTGATTACATTTTTCCATTGTTTTCTTTTATTTGCTGTGGTGAGTTTTAAAAACAAAACAAAATCATGCAAAGACTTAAGAAACGTACAGTACAATTGTACAGTAAAGCTCGGCTATAATAAACACGCTGATATTTTAATACTTACTTGTTATTGATTAATTTCGTTACAATCAAAGTATATAAAATAATGACTGTGCACAAAACAAAGAAATACCAGTATACAGTTAAACTCCTTACAAAACGAACTGCGTTACTCCCAAAAAGTATTTTTTCTGTAAAATCTAAAATAATTCTTGTGCAAGATTAAATCAAAAGCCAAAATCAAGCTTAGACCAATAGAAAACAAACTGCGTACAGTTTTTTGGGTAAAAAATAAAACAGGGGTGATAATCACCAACAAACTTTTCCATTCCGCAAAAAATGCTCAAAAACACCCAAAAAGTATTTTTGCTGTAAAATCTAAAATAATTCTTGTGCAAGATTAAAACAAAAGCCAAAATTAAGCTTAGACCAATAGAAAACAAACTGCGTACAGTTTTTTGGGTAAAAAATAAAACTATGGGGTGATAATCACCAACAAACTTTTCCATTCTGCAAAAAATGCTCAAAAACACCCAAAAAGTATTTTTGCTGTAAAATCTAAAATAATTCTTGTGCAAGATTAAAACAAAAGCCAAAATTAAGCTTAGACCAATAGAAAACAAACTGCGTACAGTTTTTTGGGTAAAAAATAAAACTATGGGGTGATAATCACCAACAAACTTTCCATTCCGCAAAAAATGCTCAAAAACACCCAAAAAGTATTTTTGCTTTAAAATCTAAAATAATTCTTGTGCAAGATTAAAACAAAAGCCAAAATTAAGCTTAGACCAATAGAAAACAAACTGCGTACAGTTTTTTGGGTAAAAAATAAAACTATGGGGTGATAATCACCAACAAACTTTTCCATTCCGCAAAAAATGCTCAAAAACACCCAAAAAGTATTTTTGCTGTAAAATCTAAAATAATTCTTGTGCAAGATTGAAACAGAAGCCAAAATTAAGGCTAAATCAATAGAAAACAAACTGCGTACAGTTTTTTGGGTAAAAAATAAAACTATGGGGTGATAATCACCAACAAACTTTCCATTCCGCAAAAAATGCTCAAAAACACCCAAAAAGTATTTTTGCTGTAAAATCTAAAATAATTCTTGTGCAAGATTAAAACAAAAGCCAAATTTAAGCTTAGACCCATAGAAAACAAACTGCGTACAGTTTTTTGGGTAAAAAATAAAACTATGGGGTGATAATCACCAACAAACTTTCCATTCCGCAAAAAATGCTCAAAAACACCCAAAAAGTATTTTTGCTGTAAAATCTAAAATAATTCTTGTGCAAGATTAAAACAAAAGCCAAAATTAAGGCTAAATCAATAGAAAACAAACTGCGTACTGTTTTTTGGGTAAGAAATAAAACTATGGGGTGATAATCACCAACAAACTTTTCCATTCCGCAAAAATGCTCAAAAACACCCAAAAAGTATTTTTGCTGTAAAATCTAAAATAATTCTTGTGCAAGATTGAAACAAAGACCAAAATTAAGCTTAGACGAATAGAAAACAAACTGCGTACAGTTTTTTTGGGTAAAAAATAAAACTATGGGGTGATAATCACCAACAAACTTTTCCATTCCGCAAAAAATGCTCAAAAACACCCAAAAAGTATTTTTGCTGTAAAATCTAAAATAATTCTTGTGCAAGATTGAAACAAAGACCAAAATTAAGCTTAGACGAATAGAAAACAAACTGCGTACAGTTGTTTGGATAAAAAATAAAACTATGGGGTGATAATCACCAACAAACTTTTCCATTCCGCAAAAAATGCTCAAAAACACCCAAAAAGTATTTTTGCTGTAAAATCTAAAATAATTCTTGTGCAAGATTGAAACAGAAGCCAAAATTAAGGTTAAATCAATAGAAAACAAACTGCGTACAGTTTTTTGGGTAAAAAATAAAACTATGGGGTGATAATCACCAACAAACTTTTCCATTCCGCAAGAATGCTCAAAAACACCCAAAAAGTATTTCTGCTGTAAAATCTAAAATAATTCTTGTGCAAGATTAAAACAAAGACCAAAATTAAGCTTAGACGAATAGAAAACAAACTGCGTACAGTTTTTTGGGTAAAAAATAAAACTATGGGGTGATAATCACCAACAAACTTTTCCATTCCGCAAAAAATGCTCAAAAACACCCAAAAAGTAGTTTTGCTGTAAAATCTAAAATAATTCTTGTGCAAGATTGAAACAGAAGCCAAAATTAAGGCTAAATCAATAGAAAACAAACTGCGTACAGTTTTTTGGGTAAAAAATAAAACTATGGGGTGATAATCACCAACAAACTTTCCATTCCGCAAAAAATGCTCAAAAACACCCAAAAAGTATTTTTGCTGTAAAATCTAAAATAATTCTTGTGCAAGATTAAAACAAAAGCCAAATTTAAGCTTAGACCCATAGAAAACAAACTGCGTACAGTTTTTTGGGTAAAAAATAAAACTATGGGGTGATAATCACCAACAAACTTTCCATTCCGCAAAAAATGCTCAAAAACACCCAAAAAGTATTTTTGCTGTAAAATCTAAAATAATTCTTGTGCAAGATTAAAACAAAAGCCAAAATTAAGGCTAAATCAATAGAAAACAAACTGCGTACTGTTTTTTGGGTAAGAAATAAAACTATGGGGTGATAATCACCAACAAACTTTTCCATTCCGCAAAAATGCTCAAAAACACCCAAAAAGTATTTTTGCTGTAAAATCTAAAATAATTCTTGTGCAAGATTGAAACAAAGACCAAAATTAAGCTTAGACGAATAGAAAACAAACTGCGTACAGTTTTTTTGGGTAAAAAATAAAACTATGGGGTGATAATCACCAACAAACTTTTCCATTCCGCAAAAAATGCTCAAAAACACCCAAAAAGTATTTTTGCTGTAAAATCTAAAATAATTCTTGTGCAAGATTGAAACAAAGACCAAAATTAAGCTTAGACGAATAGAAAACAAACTGCGTACAGTTGTTTGGATAAAAAATAAAACTATGGGGTGATAATCACCAACAAACTTTTCCATTCCGCAAAAAATGCTCAAAAACACCCAAAAAGTATTTTTGCTGTAAAATCTAAAATAATTCTTGTGCAAGATTGAAACAGAAGCCAAAATTAAGGTTAAATCAATAGAAAACAAACTGCGTACAGTTTTTTGGGTAAAAAATAAAACTATGGGGTGATAATCACCAACAAACTTTTCCATTCCGCAAGAATGCTCAAAAACACCCAAAAAGTATTTCTGCTGTAAAATCTAAAATAATTCTTGTGCAAGATTAAAACAAAGACCAAAATTAAGCTTAGACGAATAGAAAACAAACTGCGTACAGTTTTTTGGATAAAAAATAAAACTATGGGGTGATAATCACCAACAAACTTTTCCATTCCGCAAAAAATGCTCAAAAAACCCCAAAAAGTATTTTTGCTGTAAAAATTAAAGTAATTCTTGTGCAAGATTAAATCAAAAGCCAAAATCAAGCTTAGACCAATAGAAAACAAACTGCGTACAGCTTTTTGGGTAAAAAATAAAACTATGGGGTGATAATCACCAACAAACTTTTCCATTCCGCAAAAAATGCTCAAAAACACCCAAAAAGTATTTTTGCTGTAAAATCTAAAATAATTCTTGTGCAAGATTGAAACAAAGACTTAAAATAAGCTTAGACGAATGGAAAACAAACTGCGTACAGTTTTTTGGGTAAAAAATAAAACTATGGGGTGATAATCACCAACAAACTTTTCCATTCCGCAAAAAATGCTCAAAAACATCCAAAAAGTATTTTTGCTGTAAAATCTAAAATAATTCTTGTGCAAGATTGAAACAAAAGACGAAATTAAGGTTAGATCAATAGAAAACCAACTGCGTACAGTTTTTTGGATAAAAAATAAAACTATGGGGTGATAATCGCCAACAAACTTTTCCATTCCGCAAAAAATGCTCAAAAACACCCAAAAAGTATTTTTGCTGTAAAATCTAAAATAATTCTTGTGCAAGATTGAAACAAAAGCCAAAATTAAGGTTAGATCAATAAAAAACAAACTGCGTACAGTTTTTTGGGTAAAAAATAAAACTATGGGGTGATAATCACCAACAAACTTTTCCATTCCGCAAAAAATGCTCAAAAACACCCAAAAAGTATTTTTGCTGTAAAATCTAAAATAATTCTTGTGCAAGATTAAAACAAAAGCCAAAATTAAGCTTAGACCAATTGAAAACAAAATGCGTACAGTTTTTTGGGTAAAAAATAAAACTATGGGGTGATAATCACCAACAAACTTTTCCATTCCGAAAAAAGTGCTCAAAAACACCCAAAAAGTATTTTTTCTGTAAAATCTAAAATAATTCTTGTGCAAGATTAAATGAAAAGCCAAAGTTAAGCTTAGACCAATAGAAAACAAACTGCGTACAGGTTTTTGGGTAAAAAATAAAACTATGGGGTGATAATCACCAACAAACTTTTCCATTCCGCAAAAAATGCTCAAAAAACCCCAAAAAGTATTTTTGCTGTAAAAATTAAAGTAATTCTTGTGCAAGATTAAATCAAAAGCCAAAATCAAGCTTAGACCAATAGAAAACAAACTGCGTACAGCTTTTTGGGTAAAAAATAAAACTATGGGGTGATAATCACCAACAAACTTTTCCATTCCGCAAAAAATGCTCAAAAACACCCAAAAAGTATTTTTGCTGTAAAATCTAAAATAATTCTTGTGCAAGATTGAAACAAAGACTTAAAATAAGCTTAGACGAATGGAAAACAAACTGCGTACAGTTTTTTGGGTAAAAAATAAAACTATGGGGTGATAATCACCAACAAACTTTTCCATTCCGCAAAAAATGCTCAAAAACATCCAAAAAGTATTTTTGCTGTAAAATCTAAAATAATTCTTGTGCAAGATTGAAACAAAAGACGAAATTAAGGTTAGATCAATAGAAAACCAACTGCGTACAGTTTTTTGGATAAAAAATAAAACTATGGGGTGATAATCGCCAACAAACTTTTCCATTCCGCAAAAAATGCTCAAAAACACCCAAAAAGTATTTTTGCTGTAAAATCTAAAATAATTCTTGTGCAAGATTGAAACAAAAGCCAAAATTAAGGTTAGATCAATAAAAAACAAACTGCGTACAGTTTTTTGGGTAAAAAATAAAACTATGGGGTGATAATCACCAACAAACTTTTCCATTCCGCAAAAAATGCTCAAAAACACCCAAAAAAAATTTTTGCTGTAAAATCTAAAATAATTCTTGTGCAAGATTAAAACAAAAGCCAAAATTAAGCTTAGACTAATTGAAAATAAACTGCGTACAGTTTTTTGGGTAAAAAATAAAACTATGGGGTGATAATCACAAACAAACTTTTCCATTCCGAAAAAAGTGCTCAAAAACACCCAAAAAGTATTTTTGCTGTAAAATCTAAAATAGTTCTTGTGCAAGATTAAATCAAAAGCCAAAATTAAGCTTAGACCAATAGAAAACAAACTGCGTACAGGTTTTTGGGTAAAAAATAAAACTATGGGGTGATAATCACCAACAAACTTTTCCATTCCGCAAAAAATGCTCAAAAAACCCCAAAAAGTATTTTTGCTGTAAAATTTAAAGTAATTCTTGTGCAAGATTAAATCAAAAGCCAAAATCAAGCTTAGACCAATAGAAAACAAAGTGCGTACAGCTTTTTGGGTAAAAAATAAAACTATGGGGTGATAATCACCAACAAACTTTTCCATTCCGCAAAAAATGCTCAAAAACACCCAAAAAGTATTTTTGCTGTAAAATCTAAAATAATTCTTGTGCAAGATTGAAACAAAGACCAAAATTAAGCTTAGACGAATGAAAAACAAACTGCGTACAGTTTTTTGGGTAAAAAATAAAACTATGGGGTGATAATCACCAACAAACTTTTCCATTCCGCAAAAAATGCTCAAAAACATCCAAAAAGTATTTTTGCTGTAAAATCTAAAATAATTCTTGTGCAAGATTAAAACAAAAGCCAAAAGTAAGCTTAGACCAATTGAAAACAAACTGCGTACAGTTTTTTGGGTAAAAAATAAAACTATGGGGTGATAATCACCAACAAACTTTTCCATTCCGAAAAAAGTGCTCAAAAACACCCAAAAAGTATTTTTGCTGTAAAATCTAAAATAATTCTTGTGCAAGATTAAATGAAAAGCCAAAGTTAAGCTTAGACCAATAGAAAACAAACTGCGTACAGGTTTTTGGGTAAAAAATAAAACTATGGGGTGATAATCACCAACAAACTTTTCCATTCCGCAAAAAATGCTCAAAAAACCCCAAAAAGTATTTTTGCTGTAAAAATTAAAGTAATTCTTGTGCAAGATTAAATCAAAAGCCAAAATCAAGCTTAGACCAATAGAAAACAAACTGCGTACAGCTTTTTGGGTAAAAAATAAAACTATGGGGTGATAATCACCAACAAACTTTTCCATTCCGCAAAAAATGCTCAAAAACACCCAAAAAGTATTTTTGCTGTAAAATCTAAAATAATTCTTGTGCAAGATTGAAACAAAGACCAAAATTAAGCTTAGACGAATGGAAAACAAACTGCGTACAGTTTTTTGGGTAAAAAATAAAACTATGGGGTGATAATCACCAACAAACTTTTCCATTCCGCAAAAAATGCTCAAAAACATCCAAAAAGTATTTTTGCTGTAATATCTAAAATAATTCTTGTGCAAGATTGAAACAAAATACGAAATTAAGGTTAGATCAATAGAAAACAAACTGCGTACAGTTTTTTGGATAAAAAATAAAACTATGGGGTGATAATCGCCAACAAACTTTTCCATTCCGCAAAAAATGCTCAAAAACATCCAAAAAGTATTTTTGCTGTAAAATCTAAAATAATTCTTGTGCAAGATTGAAACAAAAGACGAAATTAAGGTTAGATCAATAGAAAACAAACTGCGTACAGTTTTTTGGATAAAAAATAAAACTATGGGGTGATAATCGCCAACAAACTTTTCCATTCCGCAAAAAATGCTCAAAAACACCCAAAAAGTATTTTTGCTGTAAAATTTAAGGTAATTCTTGTGCAAGATTAAATCAAAAGCCAAAATCAAGCTTAGACCAATAGAAAACAAACTGCGTACAGCTTTTTGGGTAAAAAATAAAACTATGGGGTGATAATCACCAACAAACTTTTCCATTCCGAAAAAAGTGCTCAAAAACACCCAAAAAGTATTTTTGCTGTAAAATCTAAAATAATTCTTGTGCAAGATTAAATGAAAAGCCAAAGTTAAGCTTAGACCAATAGAAAACAAACTGCGTACAGGTTTTTAGGTAAAAAATAAAACTATGGGGTGATAATCACCAACAAACTTTTCCATTCCGCAAAAAATGCTCAAAAAACCCCAAAAAGTATTTTTGCTGTAAAAATTAAAGTAATTCTTGTGCAAGATTAAATCAAAAGCCAAAATCAAGCTTAGACCAATAGAAAACAAACTGCGTACAGCTTTTTGGGTAAAAAATAAAACTATGGGGTGGTAATCACCAACAAACTTTTCCATTCCGCAAAAAATGCTCAAAAACACCCAAAAAGTATTTTTGCTGTAAAATCTAAAATAATTCTTGTGCAAGATTGAAACAAAGACCAAAATTAAGCTTAGACGAATGGAAAACAAACTGCGTACAGTTTTTTGGGTAAAAAATAAAACTATGGGGTGATAATCACCAACAAACTTTTCCATTCCGCAAAAAATGCTCAAAAACATCCAAAAAGTATTTTTGCTGTAAAATCTAAAATAATTCTTGTGCAAGATTGAAACAAAAGACGAAATTAAGGTTAGATCAATAGAAAACAAACTGCGTACAGTTTTTTGGATAAAAAATAAAACTATGGGGTGATAATCGCCAACAAACTTTTCCATTCCGCAAAAAATGCTCAAAAACATCCAAAAAGTATTTTTGCTGTAAAATCCAAAATAATTCTTGTGCAAGATTGAAACAAAAGACGAAATTAAGGTTAGATCAATAGAAAACAAACTGCGTACAGTTTTTTGGATAAAAAATAAAACTATGGGGTGATAATCGCCAACAAACTTTTCCATTCCGCAAAAAATGCTCAAAAACACCCAAAAAGTATTTTTGCTGTAAAATTTAAAGTAATTCTTGTGCAAGATTAAATCAAAAGCCAAAATCAAGCTTAGACCAATAGAAAACAAACTGCGTACAGCTTTTTGGGTAAAAAATAAAACTATGGGGTGATAATCACCAACAAACTTTTCCATTCCGCAAAAACGGAATTATTTTAGATTTTACAGCAAAAATACTCTTTGGGTCTTTGTGAGCCGTTTTGTTCAAATGAAATTTAAAAGACTTTTACATTCCCCAAAAAAGTGTTTTTGTTGTTAAATCTAAACTAATTCTTGGGTACGAAAAAAAGAAATGTTTTAATATATCTAAGAGCCTTTTAAATTATTTTATTATATTCATTGCTTACTGTATCTTTTCTCAGTTAAAATAATTCACCACTTATCAAATAATACAATAGCAACAACAGAAAGAACAACGGACAGCTGTTACGGTTTGTTGTGGTGAGTTTGATTTGTTCACGCCGATCACTTTATAACCTGCCCGATTTGTTGCGAGTGATGCCAAGCTCGCTAAAGTAGTTTTTGGATAAAAAAGCTTTTGTATATATCATACCAAATATTACACTACGTCTTGACATAGCTTCTACAACTGACATCAAATATTTTTCTGTTACATGCTGTCTACCTGCTAAAAATTTATCATAATAAATGACAAAACGTCGACAGATCCGTTGTCAAACTTTTGTTAATGCAAGGGAATAAATTTACTTTACCGACATTCCCTCGATTTAAAAAAATTCCTGTCTGATAGAAAATTTAATTCTCAGAAAAAAATGTGAAGTACTAAAATCCCCGGAAACGTATATTTTCGGAGTTACAGACCCCAAAGTTTTACAAATCATAGAAATTTTCTAGATCAATTTTTGCTACATTGCACATAGGGTTAGACATAAGGGGAGCTCACGCGATAAATCAAATATTAATCAAAATGGGACTTAAAATAGTTGTAATTTTAAGCATGGTACTCTGTTCATCATTTCGTGCGAAGTGCTGTCAAAAGTCGATATAAAAAAATTGACACGAATTGCTCACGAAAAATTGGCAGAAGTAGTGTTCTGCTTATTTTGTGAAAAACATGAAATGTATCTACAACATTTTGGGTCTTCATGTGAAATAATATGAGCACTTTTCGTGTGGAATTTACAACAAACACATTAGGTTTTCTTAAAAACGTACACAATTGCAACATACTTTCAAGGGCTGCTTAAGGTTGGTTACTTGTCTTGTTTTTCGTATGAAAAAACTAATGTTGATCAACATTTTTCGCAAATTTGAACAGAGTACTAAATTTAAGGAGAACACTTTTTTTACATAACTGTTGTTCTGAACTTTTTTCTAAATGTCTTTCTGTAATCACAGGTTAGAGTGCAAAATCAAGTAAAAATTTAATCTTCCAAGTGTTAAATTTTTTTGTTTTTAAATATAAAAGTTCGACATGAAAAAAATTACGTTTCTCATTAAAAAAGTTTTATTTTGTTTTCACATTGTATTGGCATGATTTTTAGAGAATGGATCTGTGTAAAAATATATATAAAATTATGGCCCATTCACGGTCAGATTCATGTTTATATGAAAAGTGTAAGGCTGAGGCCACATGGGCGTTTTTAAAACGCGGTGTTTCTGCTTTTTATATTAAATTTGAAGTTTTAAAAAATTGAGAACTTTTAATTTAATATAAAAATCAGAAACGCCGCGTTTTAAAAATGCCCGTATGGCCTCAGCCTAATAGTAGACTATATTTTCTACATTTTAATATATAAAAAGCGTAAAAGTTATAGAGATCCCCAATATTCCCCATACATATTATATACACAATAAAGAACAGAATGTATATATTTACATCCAAGCTTAAATTTTTGCGATTTTTTGCTATATTGCATTTTATTTAAGTTTTGCACTTTATACATTTTATATATTTTCCAATATTGGTAGTATTATAGGATGGGAGTTTTGGAAACCTCCCTAGTGTTCCTATTTTTGAACAAATGTATAGTCTATGTCTTCTTTTAGACTCAGATTTATCTATGTTTTGAATTGCATCAAAATCTGTTAGATAGTTTCGAATAGGCAGAAATCGCCTCTACCCCTCCTCGTGCATCTATTTAAAAAAATGTATAGCCTATGTGCTTTTCTAGACTCAGATCTATCTGTTTTAAATTTCATTAAAATCGGATAGATAGTTTCAAAGAGGAAGAATTTTCTCCTTACCTCCCCACGTGATCCTATTTTTTTAAAAATGTATAGCTTATGTCTTCTTTAAGACTCAGATCTATCTATGTTTTAAATATTATCAAAATCGGTATTTGCTTTGTACTTAAACATTTGTTTCAAACCCCAAATTCTTAGTTTTGTATTCAATAATATCCAGAGTTTTGCGTTTTGAAACAAATTTTTAAGTAAAAAGCAAATACTTTTTTTTATTAAAACTACCCATTGTGAACGAAAATATCGAAGAAATAGCCGAAAGTCTTGCAAGTTGGTTGAATGCTTACACACTCAAGTGTAAGTTTCCTTGCAAGTTGAATAAATCTGAGTTGCCAATAACCTAACATGCGGACAATTCGGGGGAAAAAAGTGGAATTATTACTATAAAATTTTTAAATAAGTTTGCTGGGGCCGAATTACCGCATACGTGATCGAGTAAGCATTCGTATCGAATAAAATTTGGTCACTTATCGAATGGAATGTCGAATAGCGGCTTCGCTGAAGAATGATTTCCTTCCTAGCCGTCCTTCGGCCGGGCTTATTGATTTTTTTCTCTAGGTATGTCGAATAGCGGCTTAACTGAAGAATTATTTTCTGCCTAACAGGCTTTCGGCCGAGCTTATTCTCCTCTAGGTATGCTAAATAGCGGCTTCGCTGAAGAAACATTTTCTGCCTAGCCGGCCTTCGGCCGAACTTATTAATTGTGTCCTCTAAGTATGTCGAATAAGAGCTTCGCTGAATGATATTCTGCATTCGATAGCTAAGGTATCGAAATATTTAAAAAGAGTGCCAGATCTGTTTTATATTGGTTGTTGGAATCGACTAAGAGTTTGTAATGGATTAAAGACAAATTTTGTGTTTCCTTAAGCTAGTGACCCAATTCGATTTGACAACAGTAATAAGGTTTATTGGTAATGTTCCATGGTGCTTTACAACAAAACCATAATAAAAGAAAATATTATTTTCGGTCGCTATAGTACTAACGAGTGGAATTTAAGCTCCTGGTACTCGATCGCACACTCGTTATCGTATGCCGTAATCCCAGAAAGAAAAAATTTACTTAATCACGTAGGCGGTAATATGGCCGCTAGTATAAAATGCCATTAACTGTTTCCTTTATGTATATTTGAAGAAATAAACTATAATTATTTTTATATATACATAAAATAAGTCAAAACTATAATTATAGTATCATCACAAATCAGTAATTTTGCATAAACCAGTTATTTTGGCAACACTGTGTTTTTGACATTTACTTACAGCAGCACTTACCAATTCACACTATGCAAGCCTTATTGATAAGATTCTTATTCAGCTGTGAGAAAGACAGAAATAAATACACATTTCTCTGTTTTTCTCGCAGCTGAATAAGAAGCTGATCAATAAGACTTGCATAGTGTGAATTGGTACTTAGTCCCAGTTTACACTATGCAAGTCTTATTTATCAGCTTATTCAGCTGTGAGAAAAACAGAAATGTGTATTCATTTCTCTGTCTTTCTCACAGCTGAATAAGAAGCTGAACAATAAGACGCATCGTCAAGTAAATTCCCTTGCAAGTAGAGCTGCAAGTACGAAAAATGTGATTGTGTTAGTGAAAAGTGTGAGTGCATTGAGTTTTTCGAACTTGCACTTGCATGTGTAAACGCCAGGTAATTGTGAGAGCGAAGCAAGTGCTTCACTTCCTCGTGTGAACATGGTATAATTTTTCTTTACCCTACGTCTATACCTGATATATTTTTATCATGAGAAATGTCAAATTCCATATATGAAAAACAGTTAACATAAAAAAAATATTTTTCAATATAAAGTTTGACTTTTGTCATGATAAAAATATATCAAGTATAGACGTAGGGTTATAGATATTTTTAAGCTGAATACTCCTGTAGCAAACTGTTATGAATTTGTTTTGTATGTTATTGTAGTATGTTTCCATTAACTTAAAATTACGTAGAATTAGGTAAATTACTTCGAAGTGCTTCCACCGAGCTTGTGAGTGATTTGGTGTCCGAATTTTCGCAGTCAAATTATAAGGTGTGCGCAGCAGCTGTAATTGAATTTTTCCAATATATATTTTGACATTTAAAATCAATTAAGTATTCTTTAATGTCATATATTCGAAATTGTCAATCATAATTGATGGATGACCCGGGGATGGAGTCTGTAACTTTAAAAGTAACGTAGGGTTGCATATATTAATCCAGTTCGAAAAAGAGTAGTTTGGACATAATTTAAAATAAATCACATTTGAGGTATGCAAAATGTATGGTAAATCATGTATAAATCAATATGATTTGCTCAAATCACCATGATTTGTCGAAATCATGCCGGTGGAAACATACTATTACATCTGGCATCTCTTGATTTATTTTCAAGTGTTTACGAACAGCTGACTGCATGTATACTCGATAAGACCCTGTTGGATACTTTTGGCCACGTAATAAACAATCTTGAAACATATAAACCGGCCGACAGTTTAGTTATTAAGCAAAAATGTTCAGAAAAATATTACTTTTAATACTTTGTGGATATGTGGTTATATCTTCGGCTAAAAAATTTACTTCAGATCAAGTTAAATGTCATGGTGAGTTGAAATTATCTACAATATGAAATTAAAGCGCATATAAAATTTATACTTTAATTCTATCATACATAATCTAAACTTTTAAGTTTGCAAGTCGGTCGTCCAGGAAATGGAAGATGAAGTTTCCAAGGTAGATCCGAGTAAAAAAGTAGATGTCAGTGGGTTTAGATTGGATGCTAGTGGAAACGTCATTAGTAAAAGTGTTCCTATGGCCAAGTCTGAGATGTTTTTAACTGAAGTTATGGAAAAGATTTGCGATAGAATGGAAGACTACTTAAGAGCAACCCACAAAAAAACTGGAAAATTTATGTTAATGAAAATAATGGTAGATGGCAAAATGAACCCCGAATCAAGCAATGTTGATTTTATACAAGACGAGGACCTCAATAAAAGCTTAGGGCATTATGTAAGTACGCATATAGGTACTTACTTAAGTATCTTGTTTGAAAAACTTCTTCAAAATATCTAATTTTGTTAATATGATTTAGTGCCGCGAAATCTTGGAAGATCATGAAGACGTCTTTTTGAAAAGCTTCCAATCGCCAACATTAGATGATAATTTAGATATAAAAATTTGTTCTGAACATACTAACTATTGCGAGGATGCTCCACTCCAAGAGGACTATGAATTCGATAGGGACGAATTGTGATTTAATATTGTTGAAAACTTTTCTTGAAACTACAAACCACAAATTAAACCTGCCTTAGTAGAAAATATTTATTTATTATCCATGTTAATATGTAACATTATTTTTTGTACTTCAGTTTTATACATATAAACAGTAATGGAATTCATAAAATGTACTAACTGTTGTATCGTGGTTGTTTATGCTATTGCGTTAAAAAATTCATAAAATTCACTATGATAAACACTGTGAAAGTGCTATGTTACGATATAACACGCAGAAAATTTTTTTAAATTCCTATACATATTAAGTAAGAACAAAATAAAATATTTAATCAGTAAAATTGAATGCTTATTAGAAAAGTAATATTCTACATATTTGGTGCACTGCTCGTTCCTGTAATTTTGGTGTTGGCGTAACAAGGTTCGATGAATAAAGTCTGAAAATTAATATATAAAATAAGTAACATTAAATTACAAATTTTATAAACCCCCGATAACTTCTAAACGGCATGACCGATTTTCTTCAAATATGGCTAAGAATACTCTCGATCAAGTCACCTTTCAAACACAAAAAAAAAAACTAAATTAGAATCGATCCAGCCGTTTAGGCTCTACGAGGGAACAGACACCCCTCTTTTGTTCGGTGGTTAAAAAATAATAAAGAAGAAATTTTATTAAACTTACACGCAGGCATGACTTGGTGTACCCTGTATAATATAAATTTATAATTTTTGAGCTTTAATTATCTAAATTCTCTTAAATTTACATAAAACAAAATGGGCTGTAATTTTTGTTCGCGAAAATCCTTTCTGCAGAAAATAAAAAAAATATTTAAAAAGTTCTTTTTTTGGGAATTATTAAATTACATTAATAATTGAAGTTGTGTGTATTTAGTCTATCTATATGGGTTTTATCCAAAGAAATTTATTATTCAGGCTTTAGTTCGTTCAATTTAATTTTTACAATTAAATAATTTTTTTTATTGAGAAATAATTTTTCAATGCATGTGGCAATTGAAAAATTTTTAACGTGCTTTTTCCCAAATTAATATTTTACTTTTTAAGTAAAATATTAAATTTTTTATTAAAATACATTGAAATTGATTATATAGAGTATTAGCTAGTTCCTATTACCATTTCATTGGGGCTAATGCAAATCGTCAGGGAACCTTTACCAAAAAATCTCATAGAAAAACTAAAGATATATTAAACTCCTAATCATCAGAATAAGAAGTTTACAATATCAAAGTTGAAACATGAGCTCCATAATCAATCATGTTTTTTATTTTCTTTACTTGCATACAACAACAGGTTGGTTTTTTTCCAACTCTAAATTGTAGTTGTAAAGGCAGTTGAAAATAAATAAAAGAAACAACAGCTACAAATTGTTTTCGCAATGAGCTGTGATGCCAACATTTATTTTTTTGCGCGGGCACTCGCATATTTATAATTAAAAAGTTCTTTTTTTGGGAATTATTAAATTACATTAATTTTAACTTTTAACGTGCTTTTTCCCAAATGAATATTTTACTTTTTAAGTAAAATATTAAATTTTTTATTAAAATACATTGAAATTGATTATGGAGGGGTATTAGCTAGTTCCTATGGCCATTTCATTGGGGCTAATGCAAAGTTTTTCTATGAGATTTTTGGCTAAAGGTTCCCTGGGTAAAGGTTCCCGATTTGCATTAGCCCCAATGAAATGGCAATAGGAACTAGCTAATACTACTCCATAATCAATTTCAATGTATTTCTAGCGAATGCGGTAATCCATTCATTCGATACGTGACGAAATTTTATTCGATACGAAAGCCTACTTAACGAATGCGGTAATTTGATATAATATCAAATATTTTTCTAGCAGCAATCGTCGAATTTCATATCATATCACGTGTGGCCTTCAATATTAGTGTTATTACAATAGCATAATATATATTATAATATTGTTTTCTTAATATATGTATGTATATATATTAAAAAAACTCGATCATGCTATGAAGTGTCAAAATCGTACACATACATACATATGCCCATGTTCTGAAAAACGCATATCGCTTAAAATTGGCGTTTTCGAGTTGAAAACGCCAAGCAGTTGTTCCGACAAACGAAAAGGCTAGAAATTAGGCGTTTTCAAACCGCTAGTGTATACTGAAGCGGTCTGGTCTATTTTATTTAATCTGCACCTTAAAGAGAAAATAAAATGATGCAAAATTTAAATTTAATATGTTTGTTTTTTATTTGATGAAAAACTTGTAACAGTTGCTTTGAGTTTGTTAATTGTCTGTCTCAATTGTCTACTTATGAACTGGCGCTTATTGTAGCTTTTTTAAAGCCAGTATAGCAAACAAGAACGCTGTAGAAATTTTCATTTAAAACTTATTTGTTTGTTTGTGTTTTATTATGATAAAAACTTCCGAAAACAGCAAAACGCTAGCAAATCGTACGATTTTCAGAACATGCTGTAATGCGTTTTTCAAACCGTAAGCGATTTGAAAACGATACGTTTTCCAGAACATGGCCGATAGATACAAGAAAAGTTTTGTTTTAAATGCAAGCAGTCACGAAAAATATTTCCCCTTATTCCATAGCTATGTATCTGTCGACGTCACGTCAAGACAATACTCGCTGTCGACAAAAATTTACTACTATTAATAGCCTCTTCCCATTTTTTATGCCTAACGTAGTGTCCACACCTGATGAATTTTCATCATAACACCTAATACATATAACGCCGGCAGAGAAATTGTAAGGGCCTTATTTTGTAAAACGCAACGCCAAGCGTTGATAAATTTTGTATGGAAAAAATGCAATTTGCAAAAACAAAACACACACAAAATTGGTCAACGCTTAGCGTTGCGTTTTACAAAATAAGGCCCTAAATTTTTCATTCACATCAATATATATGGTTAGACGTTGATGAATTTATATCATGATAATTCATATTTTATTTATCGTCGTACAGCTAAGATCGAACATTTACACCTTTTTATGGGCAACAATAACCGCCAGCAAACATATTTAATATTTTTATAATAAGATTTATTTAATAAATATCATAAAATTTAAGGTTTTTCATTAAAAAATATTTTTTTCTTATAATTTTCACTAATTCTAATAAAGAAAATTAACAGTAAAGTAAAAACAACAAATGAAATTACGTTTCATATCATAATATATTCATCTGAGCTTGAGTTCTGATGATTATATCATAACGCTGATATAACATTAATAAATTGAGTCTATACGTGATGAATTTTCATCATGATATCAATTTGACATTCATCATGATATAAATTCATCAGGTGTGGACACTATGTAAGACATTAGTAAGTGGCTGTCAGTAATAGTAAAGTGTTGTCTATTTGTGAATGGTCTTTGAAAGTCTTTACATAAGACCATCAACAAATAACTTTCACTTAAAATAAAATTATCACAATATGTCAAATAATAAATTTCTTAAAAATATTTTTCGCAAAATAGATTTTTTTAGTTTTCGCGAAAAAAGTTGCAGATTATCTTAATGTTTTACATATTTAATCAAATTAGCTAAATTTAAAAATTATCCTAAATAAATAAAAAAATCCTTTTTATGTTAATTTTCATAGTAAAGATGCCTACACTGAAAAAATTATATACAACATATGCACGAAAACGCTCGTACATATTACGAAATATTTCGTAACTACGCACCACGAAATTCTGTCGTAAAATATACGAAATGAACGAAAATAATTAAAAAATAAAAGTAAGAAAAAAGTATGGCTCAACCTTGGCACGAACTCGCAATCTTCATATTTCAAGTCATGTACTCTACCCACTGAGCTACTTTCTACTTATTTTATAAGTGCTAAAAATTAGTTTTATTTACTTACATCTGAAAAATACGTCAATTTATAAAAAATTAATTTAATTAATTTTTTTATTTCAAATATATTTTTTAACAAGAAAAAATGTTTACGAAAGGTATTCGTTACTTTCGTAAATTCAAAAAAATATTGCCTAAATGTTTTTTCGTAATATATACGAAAGTTTCGTATATTTTACGAAAAAAGTCACTACGAAAGCTTTTTTTCGTAAAATGTTGCATGGATTATTTTCAGTGTACACACGAGGCAACTGTTGAAACAACCTTTTGATGTCACCTGATTTGTTTTTTCAGCACAAACGAGGCAACCATTTTGGCAAACTCAATACAATTTGAATATTCTTGGATAAAACTTGTTGTTCCTGTCCACAGGATCCGATACGGAATTGGATTGGAAACGGACTCCAATCAAATTGTGAATGCGTCCATGAAAACGTAACGAAATTTCTTACTAATTTCTTACTAAGTTGCGTATTTAGTAATTAGAGGCTAGGAAAAATTTGTTCTACCTAATAAATGCATAAATTAAAGGGCTCCTGAACTTCAATTCATGAACAATTAATTCCGGTTCTCAACGGAAATTTCGTAAATCCAAGTGCAAACGGATTTCATGAACGCAATCAACCAGTTTTGTAGAGAAATTGATAACAAACCAATTCGTATTGGATTCTGTGAACAGGCTGATTACTTTTTATTATTTTCATTTGGTATTATTTATTTTTCTTCACAATTAAGAAAAAACAACACACAACGATATATAGCGGGCAACCTTTGCTGCAACAAGCACAAAATATCAAAATATTTAGATTTTCAGGCAACGGTTGATGCAACATAAATTTCAAGAGCAATAAAGCTACATACGATGCAACAGTAGCAGCAAAATGCCTTAATTGCTTCAACGGTTGCCTTGTCTGTATGTAGCATAAAGTTTTCTATGAAAATTTTAAATCGTTAATATCGCAAATACGAGCGCTAACTTCGCAAAATGGCTAATACCATTGAATTCAGAGTATTCAAATTATTTGTATCAGTAGGGGGCCCAACTTGTTCAATTTGCGACTAGCATAGTGTTATTAATTTACTCTTTAATTTCCATTTAGTTTGTTTCAATTAATAAGGGCCAGGGCACACACGCGTTTATGTTTTTTTAAATTAAATTTGAAGTTTAAAAAAAATTTAGAACTTTCAAATTTAATATAAAAAAGCAGAAACGCGCGTTTTAAAAACGCCATAGATCTTATCTCTACTTAACCTGATATTCCAAACATAATGAATTGATGACTTTAACTTCAAAAGCAACTCAATAACACTGGGAAAGTGCAGTTTAATATCAACTTAAAAGTGATTTAATTCTCATATCCAATTTTCACGAAAAAGTTGTATTTATAATAAGAATTGAAATCGCATTCAACAGAGCCATCTGACAAATGGTGATAAGCAAAATTCACGTGAGCACTGACGATGGCAGTGTAGCGGTTTCCGAAATTGGCGCTACTCCAGCGACCAACCAGACGCGACACGAACAGCAATCTACTGCCTACTCACTCTTGACAGACTGGCGTTCAAAAGTGCAATAAGAAAGTATTGGTTTTCAATTTTGTTTTGTTTTTCGCATACACACTCGTACGTAATATTTGCCACACTTTTATTTGGATAAAATGAAACAAGAACATATAATTTTTTTCTCTTTCTCAAACGGCTGCCCTCAAAAAATGGTTTGGGCAACTTTTAACTGTCACAATTGTCGTATCTGGTTGGTCGGTGCCTACTCTCTTCTGTTGTATACGTTGAAAAATTAAGTTGATGTTAATTTTTCCTTTGTTCCTTGGAAAATTAATCAGGCCCAATTCTTTCTGAATTAAACGTTACGAACCTTAGCCTAATAATCAACTTGGATTCATAAATGAAAAACGATTTATTCCTCGGCTGTGGCATAAATCTCGGCCTAGAATATGGTGGAGGCTTAGGGTAACCTGAGAGAGATCGCAAGGTCACGATCCTTAGAAAATACCCCCGATCCAGTACCAGTGTCCATTTTAGAGCCGTTCGTAGGTCGCAATTGCATTATTTCGAATTACGCAATTTCCCTTTCAGTCGTCCCTGTTAGGGATCTCGACTGACAAAGGTTTGTGAAAGTTAATGACGGGGAGACATGTAGTCCGTTTGCCTCCACAGGACTTTCCTACATTTAGTAGAAATGTGCCATGTCCAATACGTTCATGAGCCTAAGAGCATACCTTGCAGATATATGTACATATTTGATATAGACTAAACACGTGCACCGCTATACCACAAAGTATTGCTAAAACAGATATAACAGATACATACCTGTTACTATAAGTATAAATGATGGAATGAGTGTAACTGATATTGTATGATTTTATTCCACGCACACATTCTACGCGTACTAAACAATAAGAATAACATAGTATTTTGCAATGGATAAGAAATTTACATGATTTTTGTTTTAAAATATCTGTTGTACTACAGATATTTTAAAATAATTGTTAGTACAACAGATAATGTGTATGCGTATGTTTCATACATATAAAACAAAACATTTACATACACTTCATGTGCAAATTCAATGCTAGCTTACAATTAGAGTTAATGCTTGTTGATAGGTACAGCACAGTGATGTGCTTTGTTATTGCTGTTTTTGTTCTCTATTTTGATGTTTGTTTTAAATAGCCGATCAATTGCGAACAAACTTCGTTGTGCATGACAAATTTGCCTGTTTATACAATAAGTACTTGTTGTACGACATCAGTATCTGTTAATATCTGTTTGGGCGAAACATAAGAAAACAAATGTGTTTCTCTCAGTCTCTCTGTATCCACTCATATATACTATACTTCGGGCAATAACAATACCACCTTATAATAGAACTACACTAAATTACTTATCAATATGCACTCATAAGAATTAACACACAGAAACTGATATAAACGGATGTATCTGTGCACGTGACTAATATAGACATCAAAGAGAGTTAAGTGAAGCATTGTATCTAGATTGGCCTGGGAAGTTGATGTCATATATGCTATCGTTTGCACCTAGCCCAGTGTAGAGAGATATGTACTCTTGTCCATTACCCTCCACCAGACAAGCGAACCGTATGTGGGAATGGGTTGGATCAGTGCCGTATGAATTCAATACAGGCTGTTTAAGAAGCAGAAAACGCACATAGGGCTTTCTACATTCTGTCCTCCACATTACGTTTCCACGTGAGCTTGGAGTCCACGATTAAGCCGTGATATTTAGCCTCTTTCGATAGTTCCAGCGAAATTGATCATTTTCTTGTCCAGTCTGTGATTAAACGGTTCATCCAAATTTCACAACGTGCACCGATTATTGAGGATATACATAGTCATATTGTTAAAAACGCCTTCTATATCCACAAAGGATGTCGTAACATATTCCTTATTCTCAAGTTCCCTGGCGTGAATATAATTGATGTTCTAGTGTTTTTAGAAAAAACTATGAGATACTAATTGAGCGTGCTGTTGGCTGAGTAGTTAGCACGTTTGACTACAAGCCCTGAGGTCTTGAGTTCAAGACTAGTTTCAGGCATGCCAACAACATCATGCATTTTTCTCATGCGCACTGGTGTGTTATTGTGTTGGTTGTTGTTGGACTGTGATGGTGGCAGTACCGGGAGTGATCAATACTAACATATCCTAATGCACTTTACAGCACCCTTCTTCGTCGGTATTGTAGCAGAACCGTCGGTGAAGTAAAAGCATAGACAACTAACTAGACCCGTCACTATACAACAACATTACGAAGATTGTATGAAAGAGAAAGCAAATCTTATTTACTAACGTGTTTCTAATTTAACTACATATTTATTTCATACAATCTTAGTAACAACAACATTTTGCATGAAGAACTGCATAACACATGAGAACAACCTTTTTTTAGCTTTCAAAAGAGAGTATTATGTTCCATATTCTGTGGTGAAAGAACTAATAAAATGGATATACAGCTTAAACAACTCATTGCCTCTAATTTACACCAGAGGGGCTTGCAATACTGCTCTACGAAAAACGCGCAATTGCAGAGTTATAAATGAATTAAGCTTTCTATCTCTCCCCCACTTCACCAGCTGTGCTCTCTACACTATCCCTTTCCCAAAGAAGGTAGCACATTAATGAAACTGGCAGGCATTAATTGCCTGATTGTGTTACTTCTCTTTGAAAAAAATAGTCATTCGCGGTACCGTGATTATCTTTCCTGCTTTCGGAATGAATATCACGGTCTCCACTCAGTGAGAATGTATCCAGATAAAAAATTTGTTGTAGAAATTACTCTAGTAGTTGTCAAAAAAGGTTGAAAGGCGGGTGGAATTATCAGCTCTATATAGAAATGTAAAACACCTTAAAAAAGGCAATCTTCGTATAGAGTTTGACAGTTTGAAGGCGGTGATGATATTATGATAATTTCATAATTCCACTAAGTTTGCCGTTTAAGCGAGTACGGTCAGCTGATTTAGTGGGTTCGCCTGTTAAATACGCCTTGGCTGCAATCCGAGAAGTGAGGTCCCGTCCGGCTTCATTGGGAACTCCCAAGGTAGATTGAACAGGTACCACTACAAGAACAGCTGTTTTTGTAAATTTGAGAATGTGTGCGTCACACAGACAATAGATTTTGACACATGTCTGGGAGTTTTCTATCAGCAACGGGCATGTGTTAGTAAATTTGAGAGAGCTTATGAATGTGTGCGACTCACAGATAATGGATTTGACATATTTCTGGGGTATTTCTACTAACAAAATACATGTGTTTTTTGGTGTTGTATTTGTTTTAGTTATGGTGGTACCTGCAATGAATATGCCTTGGGAATTCCAGTGTGCCAGGTTCCTTGGAAAGTAGCTTCCTCAGGAGTGGTTCGTTAGAGGTGAACTCTAAGTCCATGCAGAAACATTGCCACGGTTCCCTTTTTGTCTCTCTGGTATCTCTCTTAAAATCATCGAAGCTCTGCCGATAGTTATCCTAATATACGCGCTCCCTATCGCACTTTACAGCTACCTAAGTCTTGGAGTCCACCATGGTTGATAGACTTTGCTTGACGATTGCCGCTGCTCGCACGATGCATACTAGGCGTCTCTCAGTGTCCTGGACAAATCGGTTAAGGAGTTTTCCAGCTCTTGTTTGCTATCCACTCTTTCCATTGCTGGAGGTGGAATATGGTCCGCAAGACTTCTAAAGTTGTGTCAGTTCGTACTTCTAGGGTTTCTATAAGGGCTGCCCACTTTCGGTTTTAATTCAATAGTGGAAATAATTCTGCTATGATAAAAAAGGAGCATTCAAGGCTAATTCCGCAAATCAACAATCTTAATAGAGTCTTTAACACTAACCAAAGTTATATCAATAGCCTGCTCTCTGATGTTATTAAAAAACGTTGGCCTATTGTCCTTATTACACGCCTTAAGATTAGTAAATAAGAGATATTGGGCCTAATTATGTAAGGCGTTGGCGTAAACGCCTAAGTCGTTTTTTGTAGTAGATTAAAGAACACGGGTTCTGTGATACTTTAATCTATTACAAAAAACGATATAGGCGTTTACGCCAATACCTTTCACAATCAGGCCGATTGTAATAAATCCCCACGTTTAAGTAGAAAATCCTAATTAAGGCGAAATCGAAATTCTTCGCCTTTATTTAGAGGTACACGAGGATTGATGTTTGCTGCTTCTTGATATAATCAAGCAATGGAAAGACGTATCAATGTGCTGTTAACATTTACGTAACACTCTATCCCTCCGTAACGCTCCTTAACAAAGCTTTAGTATAAACTCTGAACGCGGTAATAAGTTTACAACACCCCCTTTGGAAACTTACATAATATGTGAACAGTTTCCAAACTCGTAACTGCGCCTTCAATTTCTTCTGTCTGTTGACCAGAATCAAAATATTCTTAGGATAAAAAAATTATTTGATTTATTTGACCTTAGATTTTAGTTTGCAAGCCGAAAAGATAAATAAATAAATAAAAAATAAATGATAACAACGAGGGAAAAGAAAAATGTGAAAGTGTCCCTTAAATGTTTTAAAATGTTTTCTACACAAAATGAAAAATGACATTTAACCTACAAGTACACATACATACGCACAGTCTTGGAACGATAAATGATTTTATTTCTTGCAAAAATAGTATCCTTTGATTTTATACGCTTGTGCGTAATTTCAAACTCAATCTTGACAACACAAACACAAGAAAGGGTATGAGTACAACAAAGTATGTTGGTTTAAGAGCTGGTGCTAAGGGTGTATAGATGTATTTTGTTTGTAACACAGAAACAAACAACTAAACTTTCTTGTATAAAAATGTGCTTTCCCACTTGACCAGAGATGATCGCCCGCCCATGTGCTGAAAATCGCATTTCGCAAAATAAATACGATTTCGACTCGGAAGTCACTAAATTGGTGCGTTGGAAATCGCAATCACAAAAAATTTTGCTATTTCAACTCGCAAGCAAAGAGTAAAGTGAACTCTAAGACCCAAATTCACAGTCATTAGTTACCTGATGACAATAGTTTAGCCAATGATATTTTATTCCCACTTCTTTGTTTAGCATTAGTTAAACCGTCGTGAAAATACGAAAAAAAAACATTAAAATTAAAAAAGCGTCAAAACTAAAAAAAATCACTAAATCAACAAAAAAAAAAACGTAAAAATAAAAAAATTAAATTGAACGAAAAAGCAAAACGAAAATATTGCCAAAATAAAAAAAGGGCAAAAATGAAAAGGGATATATGTATGTGTGGTGTATTCGTGTGCGAGCCAAAGCCGCACTTTACTGAATTTATTTATTTTTTAGGGCAAGAACTTAAAATTTAGGGGCGGCACTAAAGAAAAAACCAACTTGCGAAATAACGGACACCCTAATGGTACATATTCTGCATACGGAATAGATCAAAAACTGAATTAAGCTTTTAATAAAAGATGATAAAACGAGCGAGCATCTGCACCTGTTTTATTAAAAATCGAATGAATAAACATCTATGTATGTATGTGTATACGTATACATACCCAGCACACATTTTTTGTCGATTTCGGTCCGAAGTCGGTCAGAATGTCTGCACAAGATGCCAAATTCGTATCAGAAGTCGGTCAGACATCGTACCGAAAATCATATGAGTGGTTGACAAGAAACCGGAGCTCTTTGTCTGAGGAAACTCTAAAAACTATGACAATATGTCTAAGACAATTCTGTATGAATTGTGTTGAATTTTCTAGAGAAACTCTGAAATTATTTTCGACTTGTCTGAGCAATGTCGGAAAAATTGGTATGTTCGTAAATTCAGTAATTGTGCAATAATCAAAGTTCTGCGCAAGAAAACAAACACTTGGCAATAATCTTTTCGTCAAAAGTTTCTTTACACAAACACTTGATAGTGCTGTCGCAGATTACTACAACAACGGCAGCATTATTATTACTGTTGTAATAGTTTGCAGAGCGGTTGCACAAATTTACTGCATTTACGAATTCACCCAATGTCTGACAAAATATCAGAAAAATGTTCGATTTATTTGATACTTTCTTACATCCTGTCGTATTGATGCCGGAGAAATGTCTGATTTAAAATTAGAAATTCATCAGAAATGTCGTTTGAAATTCTTCATGCATTGTTCTGCTACTTATGGCAGCTCATCAGAAAACACTTACTCATATTATACAAGTTTAGAAACTCACATATTTGTGCACATAGTCTCAAGAGATAAATGAGAATTATTACGAAAACTAAAATCAGACAAGGTGCAGAAGTGACTGCTTAAAGTCGTAAGACATAGATCAGAAAATGTGCAGACCTTTCTGTTAAAAGTCTTAAAGGAAATTAAATTGCCTTCAGATAATGTGCAAACCTGTCTGATATAAATCGGATAATATTTTATCGGATAATAATGTGCAGACACGTCGTAATAGAAAACTGCCGCCTACTCTGTCAAATGTCTGAAGGAATGTTAGACAACTCGGTAGTTTGTCTCAGATATTTTCTGACGTTAAACATGTCGGCAAAAAGTGTTTCCTGGGTACAGACATATCCATGCATACATGTGTTCATATGTATGTATGTAAGGATGTATTTATGTTGTTATTGCTCTGCATACTGGCTTTTGACTGTTTGACAGGATTCAAAGCGGTGGTTGCAATTGCACGGATAAAAGTGTTTTCAGCCGTATCTATTTGCTAATCTAAACACTTGTCATTTGAAGTGGTGTGACCATGTAATTGTCCGTGTACATATTTCATTCATCCTCCCCTTTTATGACTTTCTTTTGTTTGTTTTTTAATAAAAAACGAATCGTCATGACATCCAGGATGGGTTAGAGTGGCGATACGTTTGTGTGTTTGAAATTAAAATTTTAATTAAATCCTAAAATAGACAAGGAGGAAACCCAATAGTGAAATACAGATATCCCTCCTATAACGGTGTAGATAGGTTCCAAAAAAGTCTCGTGTTGTGTGAAAGCGCGTTATACGAGGCAAAACAATTGAACAAAAAAAAGAGAAGCGACGTTTAAATATATTCGAGGAATCAGCCAATTAAATTGCATACATACATCATGGACACAAACTAGTCATTTTGAAGTTTTTTTTTCACTAAATGTATGCTACTTCAATTTTTACTGATTTCATTAATAGCTTTGCACACAACACAAATATAATTTCTCGCTGTAGAAGTACCGTGTTAAAGGATAGTTGCCGCAGCCAGGGTTGTCAGATTTTTTCCGACCTATTTCGCCAAATTGGTTTTAAAAATCGCCAAAAGTCGCCAAAATCAATTTTATGTAGTTTTTCTTAATATATATTTGATAATAAATTTGTTTTTAAATAATACTTTTTTAACATACATTTTTATAAAATGTTCGTATAAAAATTTAGCATTAAATCGCCAAAAGTAGAAATAAAATCGCCAAAAATTGTTTCTTGTAAATTTTTCTCATCCAAATTCAAAAACCCATTAATGATAATATAAGAAAAGCCACCAAAATCACATTGTTTTAATTTCTTGCAGACGAGTTTTGCAAAGTAATTTTCCCGAATTATAAAATTTTTTAACTTCAATTTTGTTGAAAAAAATAGCCATAAAAATCGCCAATAAATTTATTTATCGCCAGAAAAATTGCCATGTCGCCAAATCAAAACTTTAGACGCCAAACAGGTTGAAAAATCGCCACGTTTGGCGAGAAATCGCCACATCTGACAGCCCTGGCCGCACCTTTCAATTCGTGTTACAGTGAAACCGCGTTGGGAGAAACCGTGCTATAGGATGGATACCTGTATTACTTTAAATGTATTAGTTGCGTACGTACATACATACATACATACTGATGCTGCTGAGTGAAATAATATAGGACATAGTACATACATACATAAATGTGGGCACGTGCTTCAGCTGCATTCGAAAGTTATCAAATTCATTAAAAAAACAAATCTATAGCTCTTCACGTGTTGAATCTAAGTTTTATTATTAACAACCTGTTGCTGCCAAATCATAATTTAGCCATAGAAATGAAAGAACTATTTTTTTTATAAATATGCGTACAATTCTATAAAAATTATCAAAGTGCATTCCATTTGCACTTTCAATTTACTTTTAAATGCATACCCTGCAGATATCGTGACTAGTACATATACGCATGTAAAGTATACTACATAGAGGGCTAGGACTAGTCCAGAGGTAACCCAAATGTATGGAGAAAACATGACCGATTTAACATTACGATGTCCTAGGTCTGGACCATATAACCCAGCCTTGCATTACATTGGAATAGTATCAAAAATACTCTATCTTACTACTTAATGGTGGACCCAAGTCCTCGTGTTGTAACAATTGCATATATTTTTCGCAATCTTTAAAATGCGAACACTTGTCGCTTAACTACAAACTCTTGTTTGCAAATGACATGGTCCATGCCTGCATTACATCGGAGTAGTCTTACAACTACAAACACTTGTCGGCTAATTAAAAACTCATGTTTGCGAATGACATGGTCCATGACTGCATTACATAGAAGCATGTTGTAACTAGTCCATTTTAGCAAAAATAGACCACGTAGTCCAAAATGATCAGTAGGGTCCGAGCAGATGACGCGACTAGTCCATACACGCATGTAACGTATACTCCATAGAGGACTGTTAACATTACGATGTCCGGGGGGGCTGGACCATATAACCCAGCTTTACATAACATCGGAGTAGTCTCAAAACTACTCTATGTAATTACTTGATGGAGTACTCAAGCGTTCGTGTTTTAACAATTGCAATCGTTAAAACGCGAGCTCTTGTTTGAAAATGACATGGTCCATGCCTGAATTACATCGCAGTAGTCTTAAAACAGGGATGCGCGAAATTTAAACTGTGATTGTATTGTTGCTTATTAGCATTAGTGAAGAAAGCGATTTTTCCCAGCAAGCACAAGGTCAAGCGTTTGAAATGTGATGCTGCATTACATTTTTGCTTGCTATATAAATTCTCAATCGAAATATTTTATTTTGGAAAACACGCGGTAGTTTTTACTTTTTTGTCTCAAATAATACGGTTTTATGAAAAATGGCCCCAAAAAATTTTGCCGTTGTCAATTTGAAAATGTTAGGCCATTTTTCATTCTTGAGGAAAAATGGCTTTAGACGCATTTTTTTTATTTTTGTGCAATTTTTAGTTTGTCGCAATTTTCCCCCCAATATATGTATAGGAAATATAGCCCCAAATTCAAAAATAAAAAATGGTTTTGAAAATAGAAAAAATAGCCCAATAATTCGTATTATTGTTTTAAGTTCAAAATTTTTGGATCATTGTCTTGCATAATGTTTTTTAATGATATATGTACAGATTCACTTAAATATTTCATTACATAAAAGGCGTTGTATGTTACCAAATGCATTGTTTATAATAAAATAATTTTCGTATATCATCAATTGGAAATGGAACACGAGTGTTTGCTGGATAACTATTAATGAAAAAATTATAAAAAAAATACAAAAAATAATATATAAGCATCCGCCGCGTATGTATTCGTCGCTATCTCATCGACGACTAAATGAAGAGCATAAGAATCTGTGTGAAGAATGTGTGTGAGATAATTTCCACTATTGTGGTATGGCATGCGTTTCAATGCCTTAAAACGACTTTATGTCACTATTTAGTTTTAAGACAGGAACCGGCAAACACATACTTGTATGGGTTTTATTTTGCAACTCTCGCTCTTACAAAGTCTTTGTTAGTGTATATCAAGCAATAACAAGATACAAGCGATAACACAACCTGCTTGTTTGAATGTTCATGCCACACTGATTGATTTCACGACTGACTTTACATGCGTGTATGGACTAGTCACGTTATCTGCAGGGTATGCTTACATACATATATATGTGTATTTACATATACATACGTATACGCGTATCTGGGTCGTTGTATGCCAATTCGCAGTAACATTATTCTTGCGAAACCAAATAAATCTCCTAAACACAACTTCAAAATATCTTACGCAGGGCTTTAATTTATAATATAACGTACAACTAATACAATTTCTCAATTCACAGCATCTTGTAGGAGTTGTAGATTGTATAAATGTGTCGGCAACTTCCACATAAACATGTTTCTCAACAAATATATAGAATTATATAGAATTTATCAACAACTTTTGCATAACCTATAACATCTACAATAGGTTGTGAATTCAGTAAACAGGTTGTGTCTAGGGCGATTGCATGACGTCTAGTTAGAATAAATAATAAAAATTACATTGATTGATTTTTTTTGTGTATTCAAAACTTTTCCATTTGAATATACATAAATCAATTTTCCATAACAATTTTCAAATTTTCTCATTATAACTTTAGTAAAGTGCTATAAATTACAAAAATACTTTTTTCATTTTATATATTGTCTTAAGCCTTCTCCTTTCATAACTTCTATTTAACTGCTTCTGCTCGAAATCATTGATAAACGTTTATTTATTTGACATTTATTGCTCTAATATGTTTTACACATCAAAAGTCATTGGCACCCTTCTATTAAATATTCACAAAGCAAAATATTCCTTCGATTTAATACCAAAGCAAAAATAAACCCCAACAAATAAAATTATACAAAACAAAGACGGGCGCACTTGTTCTTTGCTGAAATATAAAAGAGATGCTGAGTCCTGGCTTTTTCTTTGACACGTAAACTGATGTTGTTGATGATGACGATGATGATGATGATAATAATACGAGTGGTAATTTGACAACAATACCATGAAATAAGGATTAATGGTGCTTTTATGCGATTAAAAGGACAAACACATATTAAAAAAATTAGGGTAGACTCATCCATCCACTCACATTCTCGCCAAATGCCAAAATTCACCATCCTTGACTTATTTATCTTTCAGCTGGCCTACAATGTACATACACAAGTGTGAGACAACAAGGACAACGTATGAATAGATTTGAATTTTTTTTTATTAGTTTTTTCCTTCTTTGCTTTTCTTTAGCAATGGAGCGGAGAATTTAATAAAACGATTGTAATGATTGCCATATCATCATAAAAGAATTTGTATTACAATTCATAAGGGTCGCTGCCACACGCATTGTTATAGTTGAGCTAAAAAAAAGAATATGTGTAAATCCAAAACCACCCATTTAATTCTATGTAGATTTTGAAAATATGTTTATTTCAATATACAAACAAAGAATTAGCACCGGAAGAGGGTGGTTTATTGCAATGATTTAGCATACAAGTGATAATGATGACTACTTTTATCCTCTGTGTAAAGTGAGTGTGTGGCCAGCTTTCTTAATTTAAATACTTTGGGGAATTTCTACATTCGAATTCGGGTTAGGAAAAGGAAAGTAAAAAATCGCTGATGTATTTTGATATCAATATTATGACAAGTGTCTTCGTTTTTTTTTTGTCCCCATGGCACTTGTTATCATAGTGGTGTTTTAACTCTTAAATTAGTTGGTCATCCTGTATCAATAACAATGATGACAATTCTGTCATCAATGTAATGATTGAGAAAATTAAATTAAAGTTTTCCTACTTTTGTTTGTCAATAAAATTTTTTTGTTTTTTGGAACGAAGTTCCCTTTGGTACGTTGTACACATCAATGATTTGAAAGCTGCCGGAGGGTAAACAAAATTTTAATTAATTTAAATACATGTTAACGATAATGGTAGTAAATACTTGTAACGAATACTGGTAACGAATAATGGGTTGTTTTGCGACTAAGCTAACAAGGTGTCTCAAGTCGAAGGTAAAACTCCGACACGAAGGTCATGTTCCGCCTGGTGATAGAATATTTTTGTTTAATTAAGTAAACTATTTTGTTTAATATTTGTTAGTATTTTCAGACTAATTGTTTTATAAATTCAGACAAAAATATTGTTTGATATTTTTCAGAAAATACAGTAAATCTTTTTGTTTGATTTAGTAAATTGTTTTGTTTACTATTTGTAAATATTTTTAGACAAATTGTTTTATAGATTTAAACAATTTGTTCACTAATAACCCCCGTTTTTTCGGTGAAATTGTTGAAATATTTTTGTCTATACATATTTACAAATTTTTTTGTAGGTCTATTTCATTGCATTCCCTTACAGAAAATGAAACTTAGTTTTTTCTGTGTACGTAGGATTTAGACGTCGCTTTTAAATAACATTGTAAAATAAAGTTTAGTTATTACTCTTAGGGTTAATATATCAGTGCAAGTTAATCTCTCTTTTTGGTTTAAAATGTGTTTAAACCAGTAAATCTATAAACCATATATTAAACGCATTAAATTGGGCGTTTAAACTACCAATACAAACCATATGTTTTTGATCGATATCCCACCACAAAACCAGTTATTTCTAACATCTATCGTGGTGCTGCCACATTATTATTGTTTAAACTAGGGATAATATATGGGGAAGTGATTTATTGCTGGTGAGCTTAAACTACATTTAAATTTAAGTTTAGTTTAACAAAACTAACGTTTAAACGTTCACTGATTTCTTAGCCATTAGAGTAAACGAAAAAAGCAATTTTTTCTCTTTCCTGTAAAGTTGTGATTTTGCAGATAGCACTATTTGAATATGAGACCTAGATATACTACATATTTGCAATCGTTAAAACGCGAACAATTGTCGCTTAACTACAAACTCTTGTTTGCAAATGACATGGTCCATGATTGCATTACATAGGACCATGTTGTAACAAGTTCATTTCAACTAAAATGGACCATGTGGTCTATAAATTTTTGCAGGGTTAGTGCTGCTGGTTCGTCGACTGATAATGACATAGCTGAGGAGAAGTTCAATGGGACGGATGCTATTGACAGAGCTGTGGGCTCTGGTAGGAGAAATAAGCAGCAGAAGAAGAGGGTCACTGGTTCATTGATGGAGATGTTGCTATCTGATGGAGTAGATAGAGTGCTGACTTGTAAGGTGACTACTATTTCGATAGAGTATGAAGTTCTCTTGATGAACCTCATAGCTTAGAATGATCATTTTAGGGCAATATGAAAAATTTCTATGACGATGACATTTGATGCACATTGATGTTACAGTTCTGATAATAGGGCGTCACCAATCCGAAGATGAGTTTTCAGTTGGGATGTAACACAAAGTGGCAAATTGTGTATGAGCGTCAGTAAACTATTTTCGATTTCTGTTTAAAATCTGGCCACCTTTAAAATAATGCTTCCAACTTTTCTATTTTAATTTGTTTGTTTGTTTGCTGTTTTTGCTGCTTGATGTCTGTCTGCCGTGTTTTAGACCGATTAAGGGATGCTGCTGCTGTTGCTAGGAACAAAAAAGACGAATTCATAAAATTTATTGCAAAAGTAAAGAAGACAAATTATTTAATTAGATTTTTATTACAAATTCAAAAAATTAAAAGAAAAAATAATTTTTCACTTTTTGTTTATATTTGGCCAAAGTGAAATTACTTTTTCTGCTGTTTAAATTTAAAAGTTTCAAACTTAAAAACACAACATTAAAGTTAATTTTACAATGAAACTTTAAACATTAAAAGCACGTATTAAAAAATGTACAATGAATGATAAACCCTTTTGATTATTAAAGGGCTTTAAAGGAAGAAATGTTGAAGGCAGCAGCTGAGTGTATAAACCATTGAATTTTATTTCTTCGTAATAAACATTCCAATGGGTCCACCAACTTAATTTCTTGTTGTTTTATATCCTTTTCATTAAGAGCTGAGCTGACTTAGACGTATAAATGGTTTTCATTTCGTTCTGTTTTATAGCCAGTTGTTGTTGGCAGGAAAGAAAATATGCAGCCAAAGAAATATATTTAATTTTTTATTTTATATTTATTTTCTAAAACAGTTTAATGAAAACAAAAAAAAAACTTGAAAAAAGAACACGTTCAGTTCGAGTTAAAACTTTATTTGGTAGAAAATATAATCAAGATAAAAATGTCCTGGTATGTTTATTACCGAAAGGGGTATATAGTACGTAACAGTAAAGGAAGGACATTGAAGTATTAAGTGTGAGAGAGTGTAGTTGAGTTGCTGCTGGCTGGATGCCTACCAAGTGTTGACAACGTTTCGTTTAGATGTTTCAAGGTGTGGATACAGATAAAAAAGAACTCTTTCTATATCATGTCCATTTTGTATGACTTAGACACTGGCTGTTCTTTATATCTACTCCTATCTGCTTCTCTGTCCGTCTGTCTGATAGAACTCTTGTAAACTCTCTAAATAAAATTTTATCTTCGATAGATGGCCGACCGACCATAAGTTAGTTTTTTATGTGTCATAAAATGAAAAATGTTCATTCATTCTTATGATTTATTATTGAGGAGACAATGTTTAATAACTAAACGGTTCCGTTTAACAACTATTATGTAAAATTACTAACATCTAGATAATATTGTTGTTTGGTAAATGTTTGAGAGTGTGTGTGTTCATCTAATGAAAATGTTTCAATGTCATCACTAATTAAAATGTCCTTTATTTTTTGATAATTAGAAGGGTTAAAATTGAATGTTTGTTTAATTAGAATTTTAATAAAATGTTGAAATATTTTATTAGTTTGTAAAATGCATTTCTCAAATGATTATATGGTAAGATAGTACGTCGTGTGTGGATTCTAATATTTTATAACACAAACACAGCGAGCGATAGTTTTTTTTTTCAATATTATTAGATATTAACAAGTCTATTTAGTTTGTTCTTTCATACAAGTGAGTTGGTCTGTATATTAAGTTTAAAGTTTACATCATCTGGTATTCATTTTCGAGGGAGTTGAAGTTCCCCCCGCCTTTAGCGAAAAATAATATTACATTTACTTGAAATTTAGTATCATATATTGTCTACATATGTGTTGACAAATTCTGGTTGTCTAAGATTGCATCGAGTATGTAACAAAAAAACATAATTTGTCCAACTTTTCGCAAAAATACAAATCTGCTGTTAAAAGTATTTATTTTTGAACATAGTATGTCTAAATAACATTAAAATTTTGAATATTAAGCAATCTGTCTAAAAAACAGCCAACAAATGTTTAACCCTTATGTGTGTGAATGGCAAAGAAACACCTCCAACAGCATGGCAAGGTACCCGGGTACCTATATGGCAAATAGGGGTGTTCTTGTTTTGAAATAACGGATTTTTAGAAACCGCCGGCCAGATTCTTTCTGCTTTATATTATTAAAGTAAATAAATGAAATTTTGAATAAATCCGATCATTTTAAGTAGACCGGTAAACGACTTCAATATACCTCTAAGGAATAATTTTTGAAAAAATTTCGACACTAAAACAAGAGTTAAAATTTTTATCATCTCCGATTTTAATGTCATTCGGCGTACATATATTACCCTAGTGTGCGGTTCACATGGCGCATGTATTAGTCCGATAAATCTTATGGTTCCTATTTTATAGCCCTCTAAACTCGAACATCTCATATATTTTTTCGAAAAGTTTGTCAACTTTCTATGGCTTTGTCGTAGTTCAAATAGCGATAAAACTTTAAAATTACGTGCGATTCAAAACATTTGTTATTGAAGTCGTTTCCGGGTCAATTAAAAGTTATCGGACTCGCTCCAAATTTTACTTTGTTAATTTTTTACTATAAAGAAACAAAAATCTGGACAGCGAACTGGAATCAAAAGACTTACAACCATATAATATAAATCTGAGATTTACAAATACGTACATTTGTCGTAAAGTTTTAATATGTTGTTACCGCTTTATATTATGGAAGTTATCAAGGAAAACAAAGAGTAACGCAAAAAGCAAAAGGGATTTCTTAATTGTCTGTCACATCAGCAATACTGAGTATGTTTTGAAAATACTTTGGAGCTGCAATGTCGGATATTTCCTGTTTGCAAAAAAAAAAATGATAAAAGTGGTCGTACTCCAGTAGTAGGAAGTTGTCATGTATGCTTGCAACTAAAAACCCCGTAAGGCTTGTACCAGATGTTCTAGACCGATTTGCAATGCACATTCAACAAACTATCCAATATGAATAAATTGTTCACAAAACGATCAATAAAAATTTATTTGTAGCTTAGTGTGCATTTCCGCTTTCTTACATAAAACATTAATTTTTGTCTTTGTTTACTTTTTTTCATGAAATAAATAATTTATCATATCGACTTTCATTTTATTATTAGAGTAGCAGACGTTGGAGTGTCCGTACTTTGGCTTTGTGATATTGCATTTAGAGTGACGCGAAATTATTTTACATTGGGACATTGGCCATATTGAAGTAAGAGTAACATTAGCATACCATTTTACTTGAGGTTGCATAAAAAATATGATTTAACACCTTGGATCATTTGGATTTATAATGACGGCGTTTAATTTTTCGAATTCGTCTCAACAAACTCTTTCATTTGATATCCATATAATGGTGTTGCACTAAAAAAAATTGAAGCATTATTGCAGCGCCACCCACCGGGACTTAATATAAATCTGAGCCATTCTTGGACCCACCTAAATACACACACAAAATTTCATCTAAATTGGTACAGCCATTTGGGAATAGTTCAATTTCATACACACTTGCAGAAGAATTATATACACTCTAAAACAATTTTGTTGAACCGCGACCTCCTGACTAATAGTCTGACGTATCTACCATTCAGCCATAGCCGTATTATACTTTAAATTACATTTTTTCCAGTTGGACTAAATATGTTTAATTTGAAAGGGTTTTTTCTTTAATAATATAACTACAAAATCGATGTAATTTTAGACAAGGAGAAATTTTCAACACAAATTTAGACAATATATGATCGTAAATTTGAAGTAATGTTTTAGAGTGTATAATACTCCTATGGCTGAATGGTAGCTATGATAGACTATCAGCCAGGAGGTCACGGTTCGAAGCTGCATACAGCTAATCGCTTCGCAGGTGCTTTTATTCTATTTTTTTGTGTTAAACATATTTTGTTCAAAAATCAACAAAGATAATGCTTGCCTAATTTTAGGTCGATAATAATCAGTAAAGGGTTGTCGACTATTATGAACCTAATTTTCAACAAAAGTGCTTTAGAGCGTAGACCAATCTCTGATAATTCCGACAGGTAGTCTATCCAATCATATAGAATTTGTGCTTCGAGAGATGCGAAGCCGGGCACTCGCAAAGAAGGTGGAGAACTGTCTCTTCCTTAACTTGTTCACGATAACTACGGCAGAACGATTGCAGTGTCTCTTCACTACTGGGACAAGCAGTACTGAGAGCTGTTGTTATAGCAAGGCGTTAAAAAAGTGATGGGACCTTAGAGACTGGCTGTGGACGAAAATGTCGATATATGTACATTGTAGATGAAAAATTCGTGTTTCGATCAAGGCTTGAGGATTACTATGGCTCTAAATGTCTGATACATTTATTGAATTATTCAAAATAACTTTGAACAGTTTGCTAACGCTACTCCCGAGAAAACACTTGTGTAGGTAGACGGACGTATTAAAACGGACTTAGGAACAGCGGACGGACTTAGTTAAATGTTTTCTGGTGATGATTTTTGAAACTTTTCTTTTAGCAACGCAATGGAAGCCAGAGATATTTTAATCCTCTCCTGGACAAGACTTTGAGAAGAATTGTTGGTATTTGTTAAGAAATTCAGTTAACATGAATTTTAGGACGGCCATATTTAGTTATTTGTTTACACATATAATTTTTTTAATCACAGTTAATTAAACGCATTAAATTTTACAACTAAATACAATTAAATTTTTTACGGATTTAAAGATGTTACAAAAATAGCAAATTGTTTAAAGACTAAAAATCCAGTTCGAAAAAATTTCGACATTATCCTGTCTCCGTCTGTTGCAATAAAAAAAAACACACACACAATCTTTCAAATAATATAGCTAAAATTTTCAAATCCATATAAGTTTAAATAATATCCATATCCATTTTGAATTCACTACAATAAGAGTTTAATAGATACGAACATATTCTGTCTATTTTGTGTTTAAGACAAAAAAGAAAAAAAGTCTACTGCATATTTGCAAATGGTATATTATATACGAGTACACTCGTACTTATTTAACTTTCAGAGTTTTCTGTCTTTTGCATTTAAACTTAAATGAGAAATATTCTGCATATGCGACGACTCTTGAATGCACTATTCACACTGTAACTAAGGGAATTACAAATAAATTTCGAGTGCAAAACATTTCTCACCTACGACTTGCTATTTTCATCAGCTATCTCTGCACATTGTCTGATCTTAGTTTTCCGTAATAATTCTCATTTATTTCTTGAGAGGTTGTGCATAAATGTGAGAGTTTTTAAACTTATAAATATGGGTAAATGTTTTCTAATGTGCTGCCGTAAGCAGTGGCACAAGGGGAGTTATAGAAGTCTTATAATTTATATGACATTTCTGATAAATTTCCAATTTTATGTCAGACTTTTAATCGGCATAAATACAACAGGTCATAAAAGAAAAATATTAGAAAAATCGGACAAAGTTCTGATGTTTTGTCAGACATTTTTCCGACATTGCTCAGACACGTCGAAAATGTATTTAATTTGAAATATCCGTTCCCCCCCCCCTCTGGATCCTCGCCTGTCTCGGATGTATAGGGAAACTATCCCATTAGCGTTGATAGGCCCTTCTGGGGGAAGGGGGAATATCTTGTTATAGCTGTAAAAATATGAAAATTTCATCTGAAGTAAATATTTAGAAATTTTTGATAGAACTGACATTAAATTTTCAAAAGCTAATAAGCTTTTTCCACTTACCAACATCTAACATCTACCATCAATTTGCGCTAATGTACAGGTGGCTATATGAGGGCAACAAAAACTAGATTATGCTTGTCAAAAAATAAAATACACACGTTTGACGTAATTATACACAAAACTACCAAAGCAAAAAATAAGTAGTAGACGTAGCGCTGTCACCTGTACACTTTATTATGGCGCTTTTTAGTGATGACACTAAATTTATCGAATGATGGTGGGTGAAACAAATTGAGATAGGAACATTTTATATTGATGTTAAAATATGTTGGCCCGTTAATCCCTCTATAATTCTTATGGGAAAAATCGCAAATTGATGGTAGATGTTGGTAAGTGGAAAAAGCCTATAAATGTTGTAGCGCGTGAGTACAATACATTTTGTTTTATAACGATTAATAAATCCTTTACATATTTTGAAAAGAGTATAAAATTGAAAATAAAATCGGAAAATCTGCTTAAACAAAAAAAAAACGCTCTAACATGAACTTCATGATATATAGTTTTGTTAATGTTTCATATTCAACGATTAATTTAATATACAGTTCTATTCGCTGAAGGGAAGAACAAAATCTTTATAATAAAATGAAGTGTGGAAAACCATTTCAAAATAATTTTCTAAAGCGGCATTACAAAGAAAATGCTTTTCGTAGGCCATCTATGGTGGTAAAAAATTGCAAAGGAAGAAAAACAGATATGAGCTTGAAAAAAGTTTGGTTTGCTTGAAAAACGACTGCACGCAAAACATAGACGTGGAGTGGAATTGTACGGAGCAGGGAGCAATTTAAACATCTTGTGTACTCGTGTGTTGATATAAAAAATGCCATGAAATGAAGTGGAAGTTTTTTCTTTCTTCTTTTTTTTTACTACTGTAAGTGACGAAGAATGAACAAGATCTTTCTGAATATAGACTTTAGCACAAGTAGAAATGTGTGTATGTTTGTATACATAATGATGAATTGCAATTTACACTCTATTTCAATAGAATTACGCTTAGAATTTGGAGTGATAGTTGGTAAACTGCTTTCAATATATGGTCAAAATAGCAGAGAAGTTAGTTAGTATCATCATACGAGTTAGTCCAACTATTTATTTCATTCGTATGAATATAGTTAGCATGATCGTGCATACTATTGTTTTCAAAAACACAGTCAGCTCTGTTACAATGCGATCGTTAGTTACAGAATGTATAAACTCGTGAATAGTTTTATGCTTTTGAAGGCCTGAGTGTACGTTTGTTGTTGTTGTAGTCGGGCGCGAGTGAGTAAATGAGTCTGCTGCATGCATGCATACCATTGTTTTATTGCCAACTAATGATCTGGACATATTTATTTTTTTGTAGTCTATTTTTCAAAACGCTTTCCTTGTCAATCAGTCAGTCTGTCTATCAGTCAGTTAGTAACGTCATTCTGTTAGCGGCCAAGACCGTTAGCAGAGTTGTTGGCTGGCATTATGAATTTTTGCCACCCAAAGAGGAATTTTCTTTCATTCCTTCATTTTTGTTTTAATTTGCAAACGTCATTCATTCAGTCATTTATTCATTTATTCAGTCATTTGGTGATTCTTTCGTTCATGGTCTATTTGTTTGATTTTGATTTTGAAATTTATATTTGAATTTAAGTGGTTTGATGACATTTTAAAATGTTTACCTACATTCTAAAGATCTTTTTACTGCAATATTTCATTTAATTTTATTCAAATTTCCTTTAATCCCAAAGCAAGTGTGTGTGTGTGTGTGTGTGTGTGCGTGAATGGGTGCGTTTATGTGAATGAGTGTTTTTTTTTGTCCATTTGTTAAACAAACATCTTGTCTGGTTTAACATTGAAGATGCATTTGGAATATTTAAAACAGGCCAGTAGCAATTAAGATAAGACATTAACACGCTGATTGTGTCCTGTCCAGTTGTTCGTCGATTGACGCATTTCATGATTCGTTCACGGTGGTCGATCGGTCATCTGTTGTACTGTGAGTGTATTCGTTCGTTTGTATCTTTAGGTTTTTAAGTTTGTTGCACAAAGTTGTAGATTTAAAATTTGTTTCCAATATGTACAAATGTCTGTATGTATATTAGGGTGGATCGTCAAAACTTTTCTTCAAATTTCAATTTCGAATAGCACTAGAACATTGCATTTTATTCACAGATACATGGGAAAAATAAAGAAAAAATTATTGGGACCTATTTTTGGCCCTCTCGCGCAGCATCAAGATTTTGAAAAGCAGATCAATTTGTGAAACATTATATGATGTAACATTAAAATTTTGTATATAGTTTTTATAACTCAAAATATCCACTATTTTTATAACTTAAGATGAGGTTATATAGCAAATTTTTTTAATTCCAATCTTACAAAAAAAAAACACATTCTAAGCTAATTTGAGGCCGCTGAACACGAATATCAAATTCATTTATATCTTTTTAATGGGCGTTTTCGCGATATTCCCGAAATATAAGTTTTTTTGTTGTTTACTCTACCTGTTCATAGAATCCGATAAGGAATTGGAAACGGAATTCCAATCCAATTCCAATTGAATCGTTTATTTCAAAAACCAGTCAAGCAGCAAAAAATAAAAAATTTAGTTATTGGGCGATTACTGTTCTGTAAAGGTAAATACATCGTTTAATGCAAAAAAATCAAATACTGTCTTTATCTGATGATCTGGTGAAGCAAAGCCGAGAAATCCTTGTTTAGTGCAGAAAGAAGTCAAGTGACGGCGTTTGACTGGTTTTTGCTCAAAAAGACGGGATTTTTGTCGTCGCGCTTGGTCAATATTTTGGCAACCGTGTCTGGAATTCACAGTTGTGTCTGAATTCCAGGCTGGATTCCACAGCATTTTTCAGTAGTCCTTTGGTGTGTTTCTTAGTTTTGTTAATGCACAATGTGTTGATTACATTGTATTAATAATCATGTCTAGTTCTGATGAAGAACCTGTTTCGAAGCGAAGAGAGTTGTCAATAAAGAGACCTACAAACGTAATATCGTTCGAAATGCTAGGGTCAAAGGACAAGGTTATGTTTCGCACTCTGGTAAGCAAGTAGCGGAAAAAGCCAAGCCTAGTCTAGACAGTTTAGTCTGTAAGTGTAATGCTAAATGCTCAAAGCAAACTAATCGTCAAATAATAGAATGATACTATATAGAACTATAAAAAATCCAGAAGAAGAAAATAGCGAGGAAAACGTTGTTGAAGGCAGTTTTAAAAGAAATCGTGGTTATAAATATAGCTTAAGGATTGGGGGAGAAAGAAAAATAGTATATAAAAATGTTTTTATGAAGATTCATGGCATTACACACAATAGGTTAGAGTGAATTTGCAAGTTACTACTAGAAAATAAGCCACCAGAAGATAGACGTGGCCAAAATAGCAGTGGGAACCTGGAAATATTTGCATCAGAATCCATAACCATAAATTTAAGTGTGAGGTGAAAAACACATTATGGAGCGATACAGAAACAATATTTAGATGCCCGCTTGAATATTACTAAAATGCATCAAATGTTCATTGATGACAATCCAGACCTAAAGGATGTTGTAAAATATAATTTTTACTTTTGTTACTCGTTTGGTAGACCATAGGTTGATGTGTGTAGCCAATGTGAAGCTCTTAACTCAAAATTAAGAGAAAAAAATCGGAGTGACAATGCCAAGTGAAATACTGCAACAGAACTTGTGGTTCATAAGAGACGTGCTAAGAAGTTCTATTCCAGCATGAAGATGCTTTAAAAGATGAAGATAATGAAACTGTTGCATTGTGCTTCGATTATATGCAAAATTTACCGTTGCTAAACACAGAGGTGCCGGATACAGTGAGAAAATTAGTACGGTACAGTGATGGCCCATCAGGATAAAATAAAAATCACACTGTTGTTAGATTCTTAATGAATTTGTGTGATAATGGAAGATTTGATAGTAGGTCCTTAATAACATTAAAACATTTCGTACGAAATTTACGACACTGATGGTTGTTTGTTTCTTTATATTATTATTTATATTATTATTTAAATATATGTCAATATAAATCAAAAAAAGTTTTTAGGTTATCAAACAGTTGCAGAAATTTATAACTTTCATAGGAAAAAATATCAGTTTTGAAAAAATTATTTTAAGATTGCTAGGAAGTTTTCTTTGATTTACTCAAAATCCAAAATTGTTCGCTTGACTGGTTTTGGAAATAAACGATTCAATTATAAACGCGCTTATGAAAACGTAACGAACTTGCTTTGTTCAAAAACTGTGTTTTCGTTCAAAATGTAAAATATCGCTTACAAGTTGTGTATTTAGTAGGGTATTCAATCGGTTAACCATTAATCGGTTAACCGGTTAGTTACTACCCGATTAACTGAACGATTAATTTAAAATTGGGTTTTTCCGATTAACGGCTAAACCGGTTAATTACAGTCGATTAACCGATTAACCGATGTAACAAAAGTTTTAATTTTTTATGGTATTATGACATATTTTTTGTGTGTTTAATTATTTGTTTCGTCAATATCGAATAAAAAATATCGATATTTTTTTAACAATGATAATGTTGGAAAGAGTTATTTTCCAAGATCCTTATTGTTCCACCAATATTTCATGGAACATACATCAACAAAATTACACTCAAAGAATGATAATTTTTCGAATAGACAAAATATTATAAATAAGACAAAAGATTTTGTTAGTAATATTCTATTTGATGAAGACTGTGCCGAAATGTTTTTAAACTTTGCACGAAAAACAAAACCAAAGCTAAAAAAATATCGAATGTGATACTGTCGATATATTTGTAAAAAAATATCGATATATCGATATATTGAAATTAAAAATATCGACGATATATATCGATATAATTTTAAGAAAATATCGATATATATCGATATATTTTAAGACAATTTCGATATATCGATATTTTTTGCCCATCCCTAATATGTTGCAAGTGCTTCTAATAATATAATTATATGTGGCTATGTTGCTGTTATTTGTGTGTGTGTGTGTGTGTGTGTGTGTGTGTGTGTTTGTTAACTAAATTATTAGATGCAAGCAGCTGAAATAAATATAGATCAAATTTAAGCGACATAAATTAATTTAATTAAAACTAAAACGAAATTAAAATATTCACAATTAATGATTAAATATAGAAATTCTTTTCGTAGAAACCATTTCAGCTCAGCGCCACATATGAAGTTCCAAAAATTATAGTTCAAAGATCTTTCTCTCTCTCTCTCTCTCTCTCTCTCGCACTCTTTCAAGTTAATCAAATTTAAAAAAGAAGTTGAACAATAAAAACATCATGAGCAAAAGCTATTACCAAAAGTACTTACATACTTCAGAAAAAAGGATAACAAAACTTTTACAGTGGACTAAAAAGATTAAAAATATAATAAATTAATTTCTTTTCTTTTATATTTTATTGGTTTCGAAATTGTAAAAAGTTAAAAAGGTAGCGAACCCTAAAGGTACTGGGCTTAAAAATTCTGGCCTTATTCCAATCGCCACAAAAGATATTTCTTTAAAAATTTTAATTAATCGGTAAACAACACTGTACAACACAAAAATAAAGTGTAAAAGGTTTTAATGGTAGAGGACATACATATGTATATTGGCGTTTTGAAAGTTTACATCTGGGATTAATTATGTGGGGAGTTAAAAGCCTCCCTGTTTCTGCTTGTTATAGTGAATCGGCATAGGAAATCCTATAATCCTTACGTTTAAGGTACATATAAGATATATTCAGCACTTTTGTTTAGAACATCACGAAGAACATTTATTCGAAAAATTTTAATCCTGTAACTCTTTCGCTATATGGGTCTTTTAATCCTTTTCTTAAAAAAGGGCAAAAACCCCAACTTCAACGATAACGAAGCAGGCTAAAATGTCCTACAAAAATAGTTGTCATGAAATTTTATTATAAGTCTGCAAAGATACCAACAATGCTCCAAATTCAACGTGACCACCAGAAATCATTCAAAACAAAAAATGTGTTTAAGGACTGATTTCGTATTTATTCACAATAAGGGCGTGTGTCAAACGGTAGAAAAGTATTATGCTAAACAAATATTTGTCTGTGGGTAAAAATTTCTTGTTTCTTCTGTGCCAAATGATATCTTTTTTGAGAATATAAAATCTTGCGGCGACAAAGCAAACAATTTTGACTACAAGCCGCCGGCGACGAACGAATTAAAAAAAAAACATTTTTATACATATAAAACAAAGTTCTCTGCTGTAGCGAAAAACTTTATAATATGATGTACAATTTTTCGCAAATTAAAATAAACAATAACTTTTTCACAGTCTATCTACATTTAAGAGCCGTAAAAATCAATGTATTTGGCGACGGCTTGAATTTTCAAAAACGACGGCGGTGGTTTTACTTTGTTTTATGATACCATTCTTCTGTTGTGTCAAAAATTCTACAAGCCCCCAGGGCCAGTGAAGTTTTATTCACCTCAGAAGTGTCAAACATTTACTTTAGCGAATTCACCCTTTAGGTTAATTAACCCCGTTTGGACCCACCCAGAAAACCCCTATGATGAAGCCCCTATTTGACTTCCACTTTGCGATATCACTAATGCTCTCAACGTCTGCTCGTCCAGCTAAGCCTATGCCATTGCAACCTCGGGCAATGGCTCGATGGTTTCTGGTTCCTCTTCACACATCCTACAGAAATCTGGAGTGCCAGTTTCCCAAATGCTGGTCCTTACTCTGACCGGGCAGTGACTAGTCAACGCGCCTATCAGGACTTCTAGCACCTTTCTATTCATATCCAGTAGTAGTTCGGATCTTGCTAAGTCAAGTTTTGGCCACATAGCTCTCGAGACTCTACAATACTCCCTACTCCCCCATGAACGGTTGGCCCTGTTCAACACCCAATTACGGAGTTCCCTATAGTAATGACCCATCGATTGTTTAACCGATCTGTCACACATTCCCTCGTCTAACGCCGACCCTTAACATTGCAGGGGCCAGGAAGCCAACATACCCAACATAGTCTTACACTATATTTCGTCGCGTTTAGAACACAACGTTATATTTCAGGGGCTTTCAAAAATGTTCTTTATATGTATATTCATTTAAAAAAAAGCCTACTGTGCTGCACGCCGACAAAAAGCACAAAAGATTCAAAGAAAAAAAGAAGGAACCAAACCGAATAAACCAACTTCGATGAAACTTTCAATTTAAATGTTTGTTGTATTCAGCTGCCTTTGAGCTGCCAGCGAGATGACTAAATGGCTGGTTGGTTCTTCATTCGTTGGTTGGTTAGTTGGTTGGCTGGCTGGCTGTTTGGCTAAATATTTCGTTGCTTTTGTTGTTGGCGGAATAGTTGTTGTTGCTGTTTCTAAAGTTGTTGCTGCTGTTTTGTTGCAGCAAAACAGAAGCATTTGTGGAATGTAAAAACTTGGTTCCCATGACTCCACAGCCATTGGAAAATGTTCAAAAGATACCGAACCGATCCAAAACGATCTGCACTTTGTAGTTTTTGTTGTCCGTATTTTTATTTTGTTTGTTTTTTTTTTGGTCAGTATTTAAAGATGTTTGTTTGTAAGTGTCTTTTCATTTCGTCCTCTTAAAATGTTCGTATGATGAAGTTTCATTTTGTGTTTTTTATTTTGTTATTGATGTTGTTCTTGTATTTGTTGAGAGTTGTTGCGCCGATTCTCGAAATAAAAAGTTGCTGATGTTTTTGCTATTGTTGCAAGTATTATCATGTTGTAGCACCGTGTGTATCAAATAAATGTATTGGGAGATTTTTTTTACTTTGTTCTGTTTTTATCAGCGATTTAAAACATCTACGTGCACAAATTTTAGTTGGTTTCTCTCCATTCGATTTAGTTGGCCGTTCCATTGCTTGCTGTTGTTGTTGTTGTTGTTGTTGTTGTTGATGGCTTGTTTTGCTGTATTTTCGGGATGAGATGTGTATTGGGATGCTGTTTGTTTTCTTTGCCGACGTAAATGAAGCTCAATCGGATCTGATAGATGATAAACAGAACACCAAAAAAATATCTTTTGAATATTCGTTTTGTTGTATTTTTATTTCTGTATGAATTTTTTTGTTGTTAACTTTTTGTTAAAGTGCACGCACAGTGGTCTTGAAGGGATTGCGAAAATGTTTTACAGATTAAGACAAGGGGTTAGTAAAGAGTTTTTTGTTTTAGTTAAATAGCACTGTACAAAACAAAACAAAATTTGACAAGCTTCGAACTACACTTGGGTGTAACTCGATCAAACCCATGTAATTTAAATGGGTTTGATCATAGGTTTGTCTCTAAAACGAGCTGTTGAACGAGTTGGACCCAAGCGTAGAGGGCACCAAAAAGTTTGACACATATCGGCGTTTTGAAAGTTTACATCTGGGATACATTTTAGGGGGAGTTAAAGGCCCCCTGCCCTTTTTTACATTGTTATCGTTTAAGGTGTTCAGCACTTTCAAGTAAAACGCTACGAGAAACATTTTCGCGGAACATTTTAACCGTCTAACTCTTCGCTCTATGGGTCGAAAAACTCTCCTGCATCGGCGATGTGCGACAAAAATATATATTTATATTAGATACCAAAGCTACAAAGGCAACTTGAACACCAGAAATCATATAAAACCTAAAATATATTTAAACAATAATTTTGCACTTTCTTTTGTGTGGTGACTTGATAAAGAAATTCTACGTAAGCCATATTTTTAACATAAAATCAGGGGAGGCACTATAGGGGATGGAATCTGACAAAGACATAGACAATTTTGCAATTTAAAATAAATTCGGTAAAAGGAACAGTTCTAGAAGACCTGCGCGGTACTGCTCCACACTCGTAGAAAGCTCTTGGGCAGTACAATGATAAACTAGATATGTTCAATTGCATATCAGTTAAGGGGACATAGCGGATGGAAGTGGTCAGAGACATAGAAAATGCGCAATTTAAAATAATAAATCCTGTTTTGTGGGATATTTTAGTACTAATTGGTAATAAGGAGGAAATTAACGCTTAAACTTATTTAAAGTTTTGAATGATTTCTGGCGTTAAAGTTGAGTTAAAGCTTTAGTGTCTTGGAAGACTTATAGTAGAATTGTGTGACAAATATTTTTAAAGAAAATTTCAGACCGCTACATTGCCGTTAAAGATCCTTTTTTTAAGGAAATTCCAAAAAGACCCATACAACGAAGAGCTAGAGAGGGTTAAAATTTTCCTCGTTATTATATTATTCCTTGTTGTTACAATTTTTCGCTCTTTAAATCCACTGTTCAATGATAAGTTGTTGTATTTTTTAAAAGATGATGTTTTTCTTTTAACATTTTGCTTTTTGTACCTGAAAAATTTAAAACAACAGCAACAACCTAAATAGTGAGTTGTTTCGCGCCTTTCAACAATTTTTCCTTTAAAATATAAAGTTTATCTTGTTTTCAAGATTCTTTAGAAACATTTTTCCCAACTCGATGTTTTCATTCTTGTGTTTTATTGTTTTGAACATTTGTTGTAAAAATTATTTAATGAAAATTTCATAATTTACATAACTTTTATTTTATACTTGTGTGTACAATTCAATTTCATCTATTTGAATTAGACTTTTTTATTCATTGGAAACTGCTGCCGCCGTCATCACCTCCTTTCTCCAACCTACTATTTCTTCTTCATCATCCAACCATCCTCCTTCATAAAATTGAATAAATACTTTCTTTGATCGTTAGCATACTTTTGTACCGTCTTTGTCGCTGTGAAGGTAAATAATTTCCTTTTAGCACAGTTGATAGCACACCAAGTATTATTTCATCCAATCCATACTTTTCTTCAAGTACCACCACGTATTTCGAAATCATTTTCATTATTGCAATTTGTCGCCGTTTGTTAAGTTGGTTGGTTGGTTGGCTTGTGTTTTTCTTCTTAATATCTTTCTTTTCATAACGTACTTCTTAACTTTTTTCCCTTGTTTTTTCTTCATCTTCTTATTTTGGTAATATACTACTTACGAGTACTTCTGTCTCTAACCAAATACGTACGTTTCTGTTTGTTGTATGAATTTACTTTGAAAAGTTTCTTTAAATATGCCTCCTTGTCGGTCTTTATAAGAATTGTTTTTTGATATATAAATTCGTACTTGCGTATGTACGTCAGCCTCTTTTGCCGGCCTAAACTTTAGTCTGAGACTGTCTTTTGTCTGAATTTCATGTTTTAATAAGAAGTGTGTCTAACAAAAACTTAAGGAAATTCAAATTGCCAATCTGTCAAACAATTTTCCGTTTGCTAGTTGCGATTTCAAAACAAAAGTAAACGAAACGTTTTGAAAATTTATGTATTTATGAGTATGTACTTTTTTCAAAAGTACCTTATAAAATTTTCCATAAAGTAGCTTCTCCGTAAAAGTACCTTCTTAAATAAGTACCTCGTCCACAAAGTAGTTTTAACAAAAAATACCTTATATACTCATACATATTATCTGTATCGAAAAAGCACTCTTTCCAAAAGAGCCATTTAAAAAAATGTTCCATTTTTAAAAATGAACTTTTCCAAAAAGCGCCTTTACCAAAATGTAAATGTTTGAAAAAAGTACATTTTGTAATAAGAACGTTTTGCGAAAAGTATCTTATGTGAACATATCTTTTCCAAAAAGTACAATTTTCAAAACGTACATACAGAAAAATTTCAATGTAAAATCTTCGGAAACCATGTTAATTCAACATGATTTACAATAATCTTGAAGAAACATATATGCTTTTGAATTAACTATATTTCATGTTGAATAAATATTGCGGTACAGTTCAAAATGAAGTTGATACTGAAATAATACTGGGTTTCGACGGTTCTACATTGAAAATTTTTTGTGTGTGGAATTCAGAATTAACCAATAACGGGTGTATGTATATCTTGTCATTAGAGGATCAGCTGTAAAATTATCATAATTTTTTATTACACAAAAAAGGGTGTTTCATTTGAGTTCTGTATTAAATAAGTAACTTTTGATATACAAATGTCAATAAACAACACCAAAAGTAGTGGGTCCGGTCCGGTCCATATGAAAACAATAATAAAATTTTTGTTTTTAGGCACCATTTTTTTATGTTTGCGGCCATTTTTAATGTCCCCGAAACTGAATGAAATGGCAATGGAGGGAAAATGGCACCTACTTGCATAATTAAACGTGAAAAATTGCACAAAAAAAAAACGGGGAAAGTGTTACCTTTTTAAAAAAAAAGTATGTTTTAAGAAAAAGTACCTTTTAAGAAAAAGTACCCTTTAAGAAAAAGTACCTTTTAAGAAAAAGTACCTTTTAAGAAAAAGTACCTTTTAAGAAAAAGTACCTTTTAAGAAAAAGTACCTTTTAAGAAAAAGTACCTTTTAAGAAAAAGTACCTTTTAAGAAAAAGTACCTTTTAAGAAAAAGTACCTTTTAAGAAAAAGTACCTTTTAAGAAAAAGTACCTTTTAAGAAAAGGTACCTTTTAAGAAAAAGTACCTTTTAAGAAAAAGTACCTTTTAAGAAAAAGTACCTTTTAAGAAAAAGTACCTTTTAAGAAAAAGTACCTTTTAAGAAAAAGTACCTTTTAAGAAAAAGTACCTTTTAAGAAAAAGTACCTTTTAAGAAAAAGTACCTTTTAAGAAAAAGTACCTTTTAAGAAAAAGTACCTTTTAAGAAAAAGTACCTTTTAAGAAAAAGTACCTTTTAAGAAAAAGTACCTTTTAAGAAAAAGTACCTTTTAAGAAAAAGTACCTTTTAAGAAAAAGTACCTTTTAAGAAAAGGTACCTTTTAAGAAAAAGTACCTTTTAAGAAAAAGTACCTTTTAAGAAAAAGTACCTTTTAAGAAAAAGTACCTTTTAAGAAAAAGTACCTTTTAAGAAAAAGTACCTTTTAAGAAAAAGTACCTTTTAAGAAAAAGTACCTTTTAAGAAAAAGTACCTTTTAAGAAAAAGTACCTTTTAAGAAAAAGTACCTTTTAAGAAAAAGTACCTTTTAAGAAAAAGTACCTTTTAAGAAAAAGTACCTTTTAAGAAAAAGTACCTTTTAAGAAAAAGTACCTTTTAAGAAAAAGTACCTTTTAAGAAAAAGTACCTTTTAAGAAAAAGTACCTTTTAAGAAAAAGTACCTTTTAAGAAAAAGTACCTTTTAAGAAAAAGTACCTTTTAAGAAAAAGTACCTTTTAAGAAAAAGTACCTTTTAAGAAAAAGTACCTTTTAAGAAAAAGTACCTTTTAAGAAAAAGTACCTTTTAAGAAAAAGTACCTTTTAAGAAAAAGTACCTTTTAAGAAAAAGTACCTTTTAAGAAAAAGTACCTTTTAAGAAAAAGTACCTTTTAAGAAAAAGTACCTTTTAAGAAAAAGTACCTTTTGAGAAAAAGTACCTTTTAAGAAAAAGTACCTTTTAAGAAAAAGTACCTTCTTTTAAAAGAGTAAAGTTGCTTTTAAAAAAAAGCACATACATAGCACAGTGTAAGATTTAGCCAATCTAGGAAGACAAAATTAATATCTCGGTAAATAATCAAGCTAAAGCGTTTTTTTTTAGAATATTTCCGTTTCAAATAACACGAATATTTTTCATAATTTTTATTAAGCCTTAAATAACATCAAATGCTGAAACAATCTGTAAAATAAATCCTCAAAGAAAACCATTTAAAATATTTAGTTTAGATGATGATGTTTGTAGTTGCCGTTGGCATTCATCCTTTTATTTAAATTTTGTTTGTAGCCTGCCTGTGTTTTTCTACTTCTGACTGACTGACTGAGTAACTGCTTGGCTGGTGCTGCTGCTGTTTCTGTCATAATTTCCGCTTTTGCTTTTAAGTGGTTAAGTTGGTTTCCGATACTCCAATCCTGTCTTTTATTTCTATTCGTCTTGTTCTTGTTATTGTTGCCATGGCACAATCAACAGCGCCAGCATTGTCTCAATATTGTTGTAATGAATTTGTTAATAAAAAATATTTTTCTTAGAAAATTATGTGAAAATTCAGTGAATGGAAAACAATAAAACACTAAACAACCGTTTTCCGTTTCTCTCCACCCTATCCCCTGGCCCCTGCTTCAGCAAACTTTATTAATATTCTTACAAGGAAAATATAAAAGGTTTATTTCTTTTACTTTTCCTTTTTTTCTTGTTGTTTTTGCTTCAACATCTTCTTGGGGTTTCCAGTTAAATTGACTATTTTCAATTGGAAGTTTTTAAGGTTAAGTTATTTAGTTAGTTGTTGTTGTTGTTTTTTTATATTATTTATTCGGTTGTTTTAATTTTTTTTGTTATTTTAATTTTAGGTGGGTGTCCATTATAATCGCATTAAAAAAGACCACATTTGATAATAAACTTTCTAAATGAGAAATCATTTTGTACTTAAAGATTTTGAAATAATTTGAAACAATTTTTGGAAACATTAAAAGGAATAGGATTAGGCAAATAAGGGGGAAGAATGTCTACTCCTCCTCCTCATTTTGAGAAAGATTCTGCAGAAACCATGAGACGCTGGTCGCATTAGTTTGGCATGGTTGGCAAATTTGCAGTGCCGTGTGATCGTTGCGACAATGTCTCTCAGGTGCGTCTTTTGGAGCTTTAAGAGATTCCCGGTGAGGACTGAGTCAAGCCAGGGCCAGATCAGCCTGGAAGTCCTACAAGTAGGTTTATTAAACCATCTGGTCTGTGCCAGGGTACGGAAGTAATTTTCAGTTGGCTGCTGGCAAGCGTGCAGGGGAATGAATACCACAGAAGGCATCAATGTCCGTCCAACTCTTGTAGTCTCGTCCACTTGATTGATAGCTCGTCAGCGATGCAGTTGCCTGCGCCTTTTTAAGGTGATACACTCATATAAAAATTAAAATTTCTCAAAAAAAAACACAATTTTTCACCTTGGTATTGAAAAAAATAACGTATACTTAATATTATATATTAAGTATACGTATGGAGGAACATTACAATTGCAAAACCAAATAAAGCCATTTCAGTACACAGGAAAAACTAAAAAAAAAAGATTTAATTAAGAAAAACGAAGATCCAATTAAAAAATTTATTAGTTTTCAACCAATCACGAGAACTTTCTTAATGTTGTAAAATTCTTGATTATTGATATTTTCAAATAAAATTTTGTAATTACATAGGAATTTACGTGCTATATGTTAAGTAGACAAAGAAAACTTCAATTTGCTTCTGAGAACCTCAGAATTCCTTAGAAATTTCCAAGAAATCCCAAAAAAATTTTATTTTTGTTTTGCCCATAAAGTCCACATTTGATCCAAGGCCCATAAAATGTTTTTTTCTAAACAAATGTATACACATTAGAGTTTGTTATGTTCCTACACTAATTTCATGAAATTCATACATACATACTTCAAAAACTATTCGAGCTAAAGTTCTTGGTAAAATGATTCCGTCGTACGCTGTTTGTAATCTGCGGCAATATTAAGTCAATAATAAATATTTATCGATCCAAAAAAAAAACATTTACATCTCGATTAATGTTCACCTTTTTGTAAAATGTGCTTAATGTTGAACATGTGTAATCTTAATGTGTACACACACACACAAACAAACGCATGCACTTGCGCTTGTCACAACAATAACTACCCCGTAGGCCAAGACTTGTATGCGAAAGAAGTATCTATCACCGACGACGTATTGACGATACTCCAAGCCAACTATTGACGATATTTTTAAACAAAGCGCACAAAAGTCGTCGATGACAACGTTTGGAACATGCTACTAAAGTTGTCGTCAATGAATAATAATAAAATTTAATAATCGAATCGAACTCACAACCTCTACACTGATAGGCTACCACGCTACCTACACTCTAAAACCTTTTTGTTGAAAATTAGGTAGATAATAGACGGCAACACTTTACAGATTATTATCGACCTAAAATTACACACGCATTATTTTTCAACAAAATGTTTTCACTAAAAAAAAGAGATTGGCTGCGTACAGGTTTGAACCGCGACCTCCTGACTGATAGTATGACGTATCTACCATTCAGCCATAGCCGTATTATACTTTATGTTACATTTTTTCCACTTGGACTAAATATGTTTAATTTGAAAGGTTTTTTCTTTAATAAAATAACTACAAAATCGATGTAATTTTAGACAAGGAGAAATTTTCAACACAAATTTAGACAATATACGATCGTAAATTTGAAGTAATGTTTTAGAGTGTACTAGCGTACCGAAGTACTTAAAACATTTTATACAAAAGCACGACTCATGTTTGTCGTCAATAAAAGTGTGTACAAGACAACTTCAATGCAGTTGTTACCCTTGTTGTGGGCAATAAAACCGTACACACAAAAACTTCGATGCATTTGTTACTCCTGTTGTCTTGAATAAAAGTTTGTAGCACAAATTTTTAGAATGTTGTCAGAACAAATTCCTTGTACACGACAACGTATGTGTTTTATAGGGGGAAAATCATTGATTGTCTTGTAGACAACATAGATGAAAATGTCGTCGGTAACAACTGGGACTACAGGGTATTTAGTATAGTTGCAACAACAAAGTATGTATTTATGTATGTATTTTTTAACTGCTCGCTCATTGTATTTATTTACATCTTCTACACACATTTTAAATTAAAATAAAAAATGAGAAAAAAAACTGTTTAATTCAAATTCAGTAAATTCAACTTACAGGACTCGAATGCACACATATTTGAATTGGCATTCACTTGTCCCAGCGGTAAAACTTACGAGGCATTCACTAAGCAGACCTTTTTACAGGCCTTGCAAGATCAGAATTTAAGATCCAAAACTAATTATTTTCTGCCTTCTAAGGATAGGCCTTCTAGAAGGTCTCTACAGTGGTTTCTTTTAGAAGGAGTATTCTAGTTTTAGATTTTTCGTTTTGTTTAATAAAAAATATTCTTTAGAAATAACAAACATTCTCGTATTCTTTTTTCGCAAATAATTTGTATATAAGACTGAAATTTACTTACAAGAGGCATCATACATGTTGCTATTATGTCGCTTGTGTTGCAGCTCTATTACATCATGTTCAATTCGTTCCTAATAAATACACGAAATTTAGCCCCCTCATATGTAAAAAAAATTACTTTGGATGAAAAGAAGGAGTTCGAAATAAAAAATCTCGATAACCCAAAATGTAGAAGCCGCTATAAAAATACCTAGATAAAAAAAATGTACCTCCATTTGATTTTTAACGGACCTTCCCAGACCAGGCCTTCTATCAGGCATGCCACGTACGACCTGCAAATAGGCCTGCTAAAGAATGCCTCGACGCAGGCCTTGGTCCGCAATGACATCGCGTGTAAAAAAGATGTGAATATGCAATGGGAGTGGAAGTACTATAGACTGCTAAATAAGGCTTTATAGAAGGCCTCTTTACTCCTTCCATTTAACGCTGGAGTGTTATTGTATGCACATGTATGTGTGTGTGTGTGTGTGTTGTTCCTGTTTAAATTTGCAGTATTGATTGTTGGATTTTAATGAAGTGTACTGGAACTTGTATTTAGAAGAAAGAACTCAAACTAGTCCAGTCTGAAAGGCAGCCAGCCACAGCGCACTTTTTATTCTAAACGAACAAACAAATGTAGTATATTGTGCATTATTTATTTATTGAAAGAGACCAAGGAAAACTAAATTAATATGCGACTTTTGGTGGAGTATAACAGCCGGGAAACAGAAGAAGAAGAAGAAGGAGACGAAACGAAAGTAGCCTTGAAACCTCCATATTTTCAGTATCATGAAGTACATTTATTTGTATGAATATTTTTATTCACATAAACGTGTATTTGTTTGCATGTTTGTATGAAGAAGAAGATATTGGATATGAGTGACCATACGAGCGAGTATAATAAACAAACATCTGCTGGCATCTTCATTCAACCGTTTACAACAAGATATTAAGATTGTTGGTCTAAAAGAAACAAACCGAAAAGAATAAAAAATACCAGTTGTTGTTGTTGTTGTTGTTATTATTATAGATCTATGGATGTACATATATTTGTATTTAGTAGCATTATTGCTGATTGTCACTGTTGTAGTTGTTGTTGTTGTTTATTATTAGTTTGACAGTTTAAACTGGGTCTTTTTCGATTGCTTTTTGCTGCTGGCTGTTGGCGGCTGCTCTGCCTGCTATTTTATATTTAAGAGGTTATGAGCCACTCATCGATAATTTGAACGTTTGTTCGTTTGTCATTTTCCATCCATGCCGATGTCAGGAGTAGATCAATCAAAAGTTTCATTACCCCACAAAAGCATTTAAGTCTGTTCGTTGTACCAGCAGAAAAGAGCAGAAAAGAGATCCATCCGTAATGCGTAAATGTAGTCAAATAGCGGCTTAAAACAACTTTGCTCTTTAAAGACAAATCGTTGTGCAAAATTATATATAAAAAAAAACAACTCAAAACTAAATATACATTGGCAAAGACAACAACAGCAATAACAAAAAAATTAAAAGTTAAAAAATAAACACATTGCAGTTTACAAAAGCAATAATGACCAATCGGAAGAATCTTAAATGCATCTTTACGTTTGTGCACGTTCATCCGGTCTACAAAAATTAAACAAAACTAAAAAAAAACCAACATCAGTGTTTTTAGCCGCAAACACTGCAAAGAAAAAAGAACACTTGACTCTCACCTCTGGTAGCGACACGGGTCGTTTAATAAATCGAAGTTCCAGCCGTGAAGAAAAGTGTGACTTTTGCAGAATTTTTTAAAATGATTCTTTTAATAATTTTCTTTTGCAAAACTTGTTAAATGTTTTGTCAATATCATCAAATATTGAACTCGAACGAAAATTCTTCTTTCTCAGAAATCCGCCATATCTAGATTGATTTAAAAAACGTTTATTTTGTATGAGAGGATATAATGTCAGATTGGTACCGTTGGAAAATTTTTCTATTTTGAACTTACACTGAAAGAATTTCGCTTCACAAATCCAATGAGACCTAGTGGTAAAGGGAGCTGTATGGGGGAGGCCTCTTTATACCTTCTTTTGGAAGGAAAAGTGCTTCACGCTCGATTCCATCTTTGGGTGCACCTGTAGCTGAGTGGTAGTGACGCTAGCCTGTCAGTCCAGAAGTCGTGGGTTTGATTCTCGCCATAGACCCTGGGTGTTTTTCAACAGATCGCTTCGCGGGTTGTGTTTTTTTTCTTAAAAAAATTCTTTTACACACGTTGTCATTGCGGCCTAACAAAAGACCTACTAAAAATTCCATTTTGAAGAGATTCAAAAAACAAATGGAAAAACTTGGAAACATAGGCCTTATTAGCTTAAAAAGTTTAGAAAATCAAATGGAGGTACATATTTTTAATCTCGGTATTTTTATAGCGGCTTCTGTATTTTTGATTAGTTTTTTATTTCGAATTATTTCCTTTTATCTAAAGTAAGTTTTTATACATATGAGGCCAAAGTTTCTGTCTGTACATATTTATTAGAAAGGAATAGGACATGAATAGTTTCGTCGGAATAAGTAAAGTTAATCAGCTTAAACATAAGCGACATAATAGCAGCATGTATGATGTCTCTTGTATGTAAATTTCAGTTTTATATACAAATTACTTGCGAAAAGAGAATACGAGAATTTTTGTTATTTCTAAAGTAAATTTTTTGATAAAAAAAATGAAAAATATCATACTCCTTCCTCCTCCCTTCTAATAGGATGTCGTTTGTTAGGGAGAGTCCAGGAATTCTAAAAGAAGGTTCAAGTAGGCCTTCAAGAAGACATGAACTGAGAAGGCCTTTTTAGTTTTACCGCCGGGAACGATTTCGTTAGTTTTTTTACAATTCTAATGAAATAGTATTTCACAATATAAATAAAGATGTATGTGAAAAGGCGTTCTAAGCCATCGTCACCTAAAACCAGACGCGCTGCTACAACTGCCGATCATGCTGTTATTGCAAACTGTGCTGCTGCTGTTATTGGTGGTACTGCTCCTACTGCTGATTCAAATGTTGGTGATGTTTCTGGTCCGGCTATAGCTGCTTCTGTTGGTTTTTTGGTCCTGCTGTTGTCGGTTCGACTATTACGTTCGCGGGAGCCAGTGAGGCTGATAATGGTATGATTAAGGAGATGAAGGTATTCAATGGCACGGATGCTACTGACAGTGCTGTGGCCTCTGGTAGAAATAATTATCGTCAGAAGAAAAAAGTTTCTGCTAGTGTCGGTGGGATTAATGACAGTGGTAATTCCGTGATAGAGCTCAAAAGGTTCGCCGATGGAGTATATAGTGTTATTATTTCGGTGACTATTATTTCGGTGGACTATGATGTTTTCTTGATGAAGCTCATAGCTGATAATGAGCGTTGGGGATGAGCTGTTCTTAGGGCACAAAGTGCTGCTCCAGTGGTGACACTAGCAGTTCCTCCGGTGGTTGCTCTCAAACCGCTGGAGACGTGGTTGGTGGTGGTTAAAGGGGATGGTGGTACATCCTGTTACATCCTTTCATGTCCTGCCAATCCTTTCATTTTATGTTATATTATGTCATGTCGTGTCGTGCCATGTCTTGTCGTGTCATTTCATGTCATGTATATACAGGCATGTTTTGTGTTCTATGCATAATAACCCGTCTTCACGAGACATAATTTTGTTCTAGCATTTGTCAAACTTCATACATAAAAACATCAGAAAAATGTTAGTGCTATTTTTTTCAAATCGACTTTGACTTTTGTCAAGACAAATCAATGGCTCGTGAAGACGCTATGTAATAAAAGTGTTCGGAATTGTCATAGCACTGTTGTTATAAATAATGATTATGTAGCAACAACAATTTTATAATTCCAAACATTTTATTTATATTTATATTATATTTAATTTTAAAAATTTTTTTTATAAATAAAAGCGTAAGGAATTTCGTTCTTATCCAGTGTTCCTCTTTTCTTTGCATGCACGTGACAGGTTAGCTCGCCGAATTTGTTAGGTCTACAAGATTTTCCTAATAAATGCTTGCTTAAACTTATGTGACAACCCTCGAAGACACAAATGAACGTTAAAATTGTGTCTTTAATAAGCAGCAGCTAAAAAATCATTTTAGTTTGTCCTGGTCTTAAATGAATGCGTTTTTCCAATGACCACCGCGATAAGAAAAACTGAAATTAATTTGAAAATATTTCTTGTTCGGCATTTCGCAGAGTTTTATTTTTCTACTGCTCCGTCTTCTTTTGCTTCTTCTTTCAGTGCGGTTGTTACAAAACCTAAATAGTTGGTCTTTGGTGAGGACTTTTTCCTTTGAATGGCGGCTTATAAGCAAAAGACCACTAAGATGTCAGGCAGAGACTTGGACTCGACATTCATTTCAATGTCTAGAAGAATTTGTTTTTTTCTCTTTTTTTATTTTTTGTTTGTTGCACCAGCAAAGCAGTATTTGCCAGCATCAGCTGTAACACTACTGTGGCTGCCAATAGTGCCAGTGCCAGTGCCAGTGCCAGTGGCAGTAGCAGTGGTGACGTGTTTCTTTCAAAAAACTTTGACATACGATTGGCCATATTTTACGCTATTCCAAAATCCAACTAACTAACTCATTATGACTTTCTCATATGTACATATGTATGTGCATATGTATGTGCGTATGTATGTACGTTAATGTGTGTGCTTCTGTATGAAATTGACACACAAGTGTGGTAATGGGAACAGTGTCATTTAAAAATTGATTGGCTTTTAAAATCCTAGTTTTGAAGGAAGCAAATCTTAACAAAAGCGTCCATCATCTGTAAAACACATATTCAATTACATACAGATCACCACCGATCACCACCGATCACCACCGATCACACAGCCACATACTGACGACTGACTGGCAATTGTTGTTGTACTACTTCTGTATGTACTCGAATTTGCCAGTGCTGCTCTCTAAAGTGTCCTTTCTAATTGTATTCATTTATTTATCCATTAAAAATTAACAACGACAAAAATTTAAGCAAAAAATAAAAAAAACTTTAAAAGAGATTCGGCCAACAATCTTAAAAAGCAAAATGCAACTTTAAACTATAAACGGCGGAAAACTTTAAAGTACTTAAATGAACGAACATGGGGTTAAATAGCTGACGATGATCGTGATCTGTGGGAAAACCAAAAGTGCAGTTGATAGTTAAAGTTTTGCCGCACCTTGTTGTCTGTGTGCTTGTCTGGCTGGGAGTCTGGGCGATTAAAGCTAGATTGATTCATTTTTTTTTTGGCAAAAAATTGTTTTATTATTGAAAATGTACCCTGCAGACAATATTGGTCTAAACAAGTGCTTGTAGTTAACCGACAAATTCGGCCTTTAACGAGTGACATGGAGTAGTTTTAATACTACTCCAAAAAAAAAAAACTTGTAGTTAAGCGACAAGTGTTCGCGTTTTAACGATTGCAAATAGTATATGCAATCGTTAAAACTCGAATACTTAAGTGACATAAAGTAGTTTTTATACTACTCCAATGTAATGCAAAGTTGGGCTTATGGTCCACCCCTGGACATCATAATGTTAATTCGATCATGTTTTCTCCATACATTTGGGTTACCTTTGGTCTAGCCCTTACATACGTGTATGGACTAGTCTCGTTGTCTGCAGGGAGGGTATATACTCACACACACACATGCATACTAATATAAAGAATTGTAAAAATTTTAATTAGAAATGACATCTAGCCGGGATTAAATGCGGTCGGTCATGATTAGGATTGTTTCATCTTTAATTATTAACTAGGATGATAAATTGATTGGCAAAAGTAATTTCTACGGATATATAAATTGAGAGCAACCAATTATAACTATCAAACAAATTGAATATGTATCAACCAAGTTTGAGCTTGGAGGCCATCCCTTGAACTTCCAGCGATTGAAAGTTTCGAAATTTGTTGACAAAGATATCTCTTCAATCAACAAACCGATCTTGATCAAATGACGGCATTCGACGCAATTTTAAAATTCCAAAAAAGTAACGGAATTTCGAAAACCGATTTGAAATTATTGCAAAACAGAAGTTTTCAAATATTTTAGTAACGACATCTGTTGACGAATAAACCGATTTTGATTAAATTTGCAGCATTCGTATCATCTTTCATGGATTTGTCATATTTTCTAATAATTTTCGAAGACAGTTAACTAAAGGCATCGTGTAAGACAAAGTACGAGTACCAGTGGCTTTTGTAAATGTATTGGTTTTTTGTTTTGCACTATTTTCAACCAAAAGTTAACTAATTATATGAAAGTTGCAAGACAGATTCACATCGAATATAAGTTGTTTATTGAGCTTTTAATCCCTTTTATGTTTATATTTTTGTAATACTAATTTACCTTTGAGAAATTTTATATAAAGATATGAGTTTCAAATTTTTTAAAACATGATGGCTAAAGGTCTAATGATGAGTTGGCACCAACGAAATGCAAGAATATAGACTACTTTATAGCCCACAACAAATAAAAATGTTTTAAAAAGTTTAAAAATATATGAAGAGTATTGATAAATATTCACTTTGTTAAATGTTTCAACTCCTTATGTTTATATAAAAACTCTCAAAGGATAAATGAGAGTTACTACAACAACATTCAAAGAGCCCGCTGATCAGGGGTGCCAGATGATTTTGACAAAAAATCGGCATATTTTCCAAATAAAATCGGCATTATCGGCACTTCAATTTAAAAAAATCGGCAAAAAATCGGCAAATTCAATATACCCATTTTATTTTTATTAACAAAAAATAACAATACAGAACAATCTAGCATTAACTAATGCTTATAACATATTAAATAACATAAAAATCAATGAAAATAAAGAAAAAGAAATTTCAATTGAATTGTTGACAAGAAAGCAGAACTCTTTGTCTGAGAAACTTCCAAAAACTTTGCCGAAATTTCTCAAAGAAGTCTGAACAATGTCGGAAAAATGTCTGACAAAACATCGGAAAATATCTGACAAAATTCGGAGGTAAAATTTTATCAGAAATGTCGTATAAAATTCTCAAATAGAATCAGAATGTTGTAAGACTTCTTTGACTCTTCTTCTGGCATACATTTTTCTGCTGCCAATCAGAAAAAATTTACCTGTATTTTATAAGTTTAAAATTCAAACATTTATGCGCAAACTCTGATGAGTTAAATGGGAACTATTACAAAAACTAAATTCAGACAATGTGCAGAAGTGGCTGCTAAAACTCGTAAGACGTATGTATATCAGAAAATGTGCAGACTTTTCTGTTAAATGTCTTAAACGAAATTAACCGGATAATATATCACAAAATTTGTAGAAACATCGTGTTAGAAAACTGCCGACAAATCTCTGAGGGAATTGTATACAACTTGGTTGATTAAAGTCTCAGATATTAACTGACGTTAGACATGTCAGAAAAAAATTAGTACTGGCTAATTGTAAATAAACCGAACCGTTTTTCATTTTAGTAAAAGAATTGACTGATTAACAGCTGTCTCTTTTTAATGTAACAGTGTGTTTATTCTATTCCATAATAAAACAAATAAAGTTACCCTGTGTTAAGTGTTTATCAAAAAATCGGAATTTTTTGAGCAAAAATCGGCAAATCGGCAGTTTGATAATTTTCAGGCAAAAAATCGGCAAAATGCCGATAAATCGGCAAATGTGGCAGCCCTGCCGCTGATGTTTACATATTGATTCCATGCCAAATCTTCAGTAAACAAACTTGTTACAATTTACATTTGTTATTAATTCTATGAATTCTGATATCTCACACTTTATTCCATCATTGTTATTGTAGTTTTTTAAATAACTTTGAACTATGAAATATCATTTGAATACAACGCTTTTAAATGGGACTTAGTACAAAAGTACATGAATACAAAAAAGAACGAACGGTGTTGTGGGAAACCGTGTAGGATCGAATTTCCTTACGTTTTATTTACCAAAAAATTAAAATAAAACTATACATGACAGGACAAGACTCATGTCGACAAGACACGACAGGACATGTACTTCTGAGGAGGTACTACTTCACTTCTTCATTTAACCACCTTAACCACTATCGACCACGTCTCAACCGGTTTAGTAGCAACCACACCGATGCACCGGGCAACTGCAGGGTCCTCAATTGCAGCAGCATTTTGCGTCCCAAGCACAGCAACGTTAAGCGCAGAAGCCGTAATCAACCTGCAACATTCCCTTCAAACACTCATTCCCAGCTATGAGTTTCATCAAGAGCTTTGATTTCATCCACCGAACTAGTAACCACCTTACCAACCAGCACTCTATCTACTCCATCAGATAGTAATACCTGCATCAGTGAACCAGTTACCCTTTTCAACTTTATCACGAAAACACCACCATCATTAAACCTATCGATACTGACATGCAGCTTTTTCTTCTGCCGATTATTCCGCCTACAAGAGAACACAGCACTGTCAGTAGTACCAGTGCCATTCAACACCTTCACCTCCTCCGTCATACCATTATCAGCCGCACAGACTCCAACCGACGTACCAGCAGCACTAACCAACGTATGCTCGGCAACAGCGCGCCTTTGGTTTTAGGCGAAGATGGCTTACAACGCTTCCCGCTCTCGCTCTTATCAACCTCTCTATACGTGTCAGTATGCGTTACATTATTAACGTCAGCAGGCTGCCGCAGAGCTCACCATATCCGACGTCTCACTGCCGTGGTCCCCTTCGGAATTTGCCGCTTCAACAGCGGACCCAGAGCAGCCATGAACCCAGCCAAAAAAAAAAACTTAATTAAAAACAAATTCCACCTAACTTTATAACACCAACCAGTAGGAAGATAAAAATTTTAGCTTCCAGATGATAAAAAAAGAAGTGATAAGACGATAGTTATCGCCAATAGTTAGCAGAGGGGCTGACCTTCGACTAGCGCGGCCACTATTCGCTTATTCAAGCCTTAAACCACTTACCAAGGTCACAAACCAGGGTGGAGATTTCCAAAACAGGAGCAAAAATCACAAAAACCTTAGGAGTTCGCCGGCGCTTCCCCGGAAAATTGAAATAATTAAAGCAAAAAACTGTTAAAAAATTTTCATTAGTAGTTTTCGTTTATTTCGGCCAATACAGTAGGACCTACGAAATTTCAGCATGGTTATCATTAAAAATAGTTCGGGTTATAAAACTAGAACATTTTTGTTCGATAGAAAATTCCTTTCAAATATATTTACTTTTTCATTGCATACATAACTCAAGAGCTTTTACTTTTGACAATTTATTCTCATCTAATGTATTCATTAGTTTATCACTGGACCAAAAATTTCATCATGAAATTTAGCTCGTCGAACTCAAGGTACATCTATCAGGTACACGCATTTCTACAACAATAGAAAACTCGTCGTAAAAACTACTATAGCAGTTGTTAAAAAATATTGAAAGGCAGGTGGAATTATCATCGCAGCTAGCTAGAGCTTTAAGGAAATATCAAACATCATATACATAGAAGGCAATCTATATTTTGATTTGACAGTTTAAAGGAAGTAATGATATAATGAGCATTCATCACATTTCACAAAGTTTAACGTTTAATAATGGTAAACGAATAGCTGGTCAGATGTGCTAGTGATCCCATCTGATTGACACGCCATGGTAGTAGTTCGTTTCAAACGAGGACTCATTACAAATTTGCTATAACGAAGGATTTTTGTATGAAAATGGCATACAAGATGTTAAAACTTTGGAATTAGTTCGTTACAAGCGAGTTTCTTTTAACACAGTTCTACTGTATTTATATTTTTTTTACTCGTACAAATTTCGAATTATTTTTAGAAAATAAATTTCCATAAGCTCATGTAAAATTAACTTTTATTTTCGAATTTCAGTATTAATAGTACACATAAGCATACATACATATCTGCATGTTTATTAATTTGTAGGGAATGCACACAGCGACACATTCATGCTTCCTTTGTATGGACATGATGAGGCCACAAATATTGCATGTTGTTGAAACATTATGTCACAATGGTCAAAGAAAGCATTTTATGACAAGCCAAGCAAGCGGACATTTAATTATGATAAAACTTTTTCTTGATAAAATAGTTACAGGCCCCTGTTTTCTCACTTCAACAGTAACTTTCCTGCCTGCCAACCACCACAAACACACACGCGCACACACACACAATCTCAACAGCCTTTTTTGCCAGTATAGGAGTAGAATAGTTTTTCACTATTTCAAAAATGGGTATGGATGGACAAAGCAGACAGCAGATGACTTCATACAAATTGAGTTTTATAGCCTCAACAACTTTAAAGTAAGTAAAAGCATGAAGGATATATTTTCCTGGACATTGGTTTCGAAAATACTGCAAAGCACTCGTACAAATGAAAATGTTGTGGTCAACGGGGCAACATTTTGGGAAAGAGGATTGGGCGTACTTTTGACTTTCGGGATCCTCATAGATTTAATTAGTGTTTTTTTCTCGCTATTCAGCGCTCCCAAACTAAACTATGCCAAGTCTTAAAATTGAACCCGCATTCGTAAATGCAGCCATGCGTTGAAACAGTGATTTAAATGTTTTATGTAAAATGTATCAGTGAATGTATTAGATAAATACAAATCATGTCACACAATACAATAGCTTCATTAGAACTGTTTCCTTTTTGGTCAAAAGTTTAAATTTCTGATGCAGTGCAGTATCGAGTTTACGAACATATGCTGTTTCAGCACAAGCTCTCAAAGTGAAAATGCTTTGCTTCGAACTTTTGAATGAGTGGATCAGTGGAAGTTTTTAGCAGTGCACAAATTGAAGAAAATAAAATTAAAAAACTTTGAAATAATTCTTGCAAAAACAATCTGAATTCAAAAAACAAATATACACAGACGGTCAAGTCCAAAATAAAAAAAAATAAAAAATTAACAACGGAATCAATCGGACGGTATTCCTTTTCATATATAATATACATTTCCATTACCGATCCATAAATGGTGGAGCTCTGAGCGAAGTCGGCTAAAAATTAAAAACTTCCCAAGCCGAATTATCATATATTCGATAGACATTGGAAACTGTATAGATAGGTTATCTGGAGCTTAAAATTGGAAGATATTAATTATCGGGACTTCCTAGATAACACCTGAGATAAAGAGAAACAGTCACCGACAGGGCGTAAATATGTTCTAGAGTGCTTGTTGCTGAGTCCTTTTCGAAGATCACATGGCACTTTTGGCTTGTGCCCGAATCGCGAGGAAAAGAATTTAAATAGGTAACAAAGTACCTATTTAAATTATTTTCCTATATGGTGTATACCCAATGAAATCTGTTGCAACCAACACATCAACAGAGCTGCCGGTGCAGTGTTTATGGCTTCAACTTCTACATAAGAGGTATTGTTCATGATAGAGGCGAGCACAAGGTTATTTTCCCTCTAAAGTACTTTTACTGACACACAAAAAAAAGTGATGTGTACATTTGAATGTATTTCGACGCGCTCTATTCGAATCTGAGGTCAGTTTGGCTTGTACGAGCGAAATGAGGGTGTACGAGCCAAATGAGCCTCAGATTCGGATACAGCGCGTCGAAATCACTTTAATCTTGGTCAAATATATATTTTTGTTGGGATCTTAAAGGGAAAAGAACCTGTCACAAGACTGACTGGTTCCCAACAACTAGCAACCGGCTTGAGTTCCGGAACTTTGTATGAAAGAGACCGGTAACTTTTATATGGCGTTGTCATGCCAAAGGTTAATTGACATAATTAAGGTACTCCCTGATAGGTTCTAGACCTAAACTTAAGGTAGTTTTCCTTTAATACTAATGAAATTACTGTATGTATATATGGACTTAAAAAAATATATTTTTGATTTATAAAAAATCTCAGATTTGGACTCAACGGGTTGAAATACACGTAGGTAGGTGGCTCTTGTCAAATTTACAGACCACTATTTTCTCGTGTGCCAGCCAGTGTTATTATTAGCCTAAAGCTCGTAACTTTTTTAGCCAGCAAGTATTGGGTATTAGTATTCAAGTATTAAAGAAAAAAATTTGCGTAAATTAATTCCACAACCTGCACGGCGGAACATAACAGCACTATTTTTTACGGAAGCGGCAGCACTCCTTCGTCAGTAATCACTGTTCTTACATTTTTTATACAATTCATGACTGCAAGTAAGATACGAGAATTATTCTAACGCAAACTCAACTCAATCATAATTGACAAAATCACTGGCCATTGTGAACTTTATGTTATGTGTTATCTTACTTTTTTTAATTACTACATACATACATATTCGTAGAGCTAGCGCGAGTTTTAAAAAATAGTATGGTTGTGTCTACTCATACAAATACTTTGTAATCCATTCGGCCATTTAGGCTTCTGTGATTACTAAATGAATTCAATAAAAAAATGTTTAATTTACCATTAATAAAGTGGCTTAACCATTGCTAAGCATTGTTTGCTAAGCATTGTTTTTACTTAACGCTAGTTTGGTGATTGTAAATTTTCGTTTTGTCGGTCACAGTATTGTTGAGTTCTGCGTTAGAATAATATACATATAATTCTCGTATTCTATTTCCACTGTATTAATTTTATTGCAAATGTTCATTAATAGCGTAAAAGGCTAATTCAAAATTGACCGATAACATCTCAACTAGGGATGTAACGAATACCGATACCGATACCGATATATCGGCGATACTTCAGATTTTCCGATACATCGGTATCGACGATATTTTACTGTCGATACACCGATACTTTAAAAAAAAATTTCAGAGTTTTTTTTTAAGAAATAATTTATTTTTGTTCGATTTTACCGTGAATTAAATTCACTTCGTTATTTTTTAAATCTTATTAATATCAATTTTAAAAATTAATAATATTTTATGCTGTTATTTTGTAAAAAAAATATTTATTTTTTGTTAATTTTACCATGAATTCAAATTCAAGTCGTTGTTTTTTAAATCTTATTCCAGCAAAAAAAAAAAGATATTCCAAAGAAGTCATGAAAATGTAGAATTCGCGATCTGAAAGTATTGCAAATTTGGATAATTTCTTATTAGTTTTACATATCCTTGCCATTGCAAGAAGTTCTGTTTTTCGATTACCAATTACCGAATTGGAAGCGATGCTAGGACAAATTTCCTTTTCGGTATTCTATCATGATTTTTCCTCAAGGAAAAAGGATACAAAATCACCCATTTTCACAATCTTTTTTCTGCGAATTTAAACTCAGAACTGTATTTTCATGTAAATTTAAGTGAATAAATATAAACTTAGAAGTCTTTTAATAATTAAGCTATTAAGCTATTTAGAAGAATATTAGTTGATAAATGTCCTTTAAAAAATCGATTTTTTAAAAAGCATGGCGGGTATTTTTTAAAATTATAAGGGAATTAAAAATGTTTACTTGCTTTTGTACTAATTATCTGCATATTTTTAATATAGATTTTTTGGAAGCAAAGAAAATGTACCTCCTTAAAAATTACTGCCAATGTTTTATCAATTTTAAATATTCTCTCTTATAATGTAGCTTTGTATAATAAAAAAATTTCGCTTGAGTTTTGTTAATCTAAACTTAATTTCAATATTCGTATCGGTATCGGAATCGGTATCGGCGATATTTATTTTTAAATATCGGTATCGGTATCGGATCGGCAAAACGGCGTATCGTTACATCCCTAATCTCAACCCCAAAAAATTAACCAATTAATATAAAGAATCGATTGATTGAATACGCGAATAACTATTTACGGTTTGACAGGTACTAATACATATTTAAATCTTATTTAAATTGGCTTACATTTAATCCTTAAGTTGTAATTCAGAGGAGAACGAACATGTCAAATCGCTTGATTTAACGTAAATAGAAGTTAGTCACTGGGCGGTTGGGGCAATATTACCCAAATATGAATATTAAATTTCATACATAATTGTAATCTCCAACCTGGTAATGTTCCAGCAACATGTGTGCAGATACGTTTGTACGTTTATTATATGTAGTTGCAAAAGTGCGACAGCGAATTAATAATGATGATGGAGGTGAAAATGTTTATTTTGTTTGTTCAAGTCCAACCCTTGCAAAAGATGTCCGCTTGCAGAGTTTATTTTTAATGCACAAACACAGCTATAAACCTTTTAATATATTCTATAGATTTACTAAACATGAATGTGTGTATGCGATTGTGTTTATGGCACGTTCGTATTCGTATTTTTGTAATATTTCAACGTATGACTCTGATGAACCGGTTTTCTTTTTCAGTTAGTTGATGAAAGTGTGGTAAGCACAAGAGCCAGTTTGTTTAAGCCAAAAGGGCGGAGACTATTTTAACACTTCCACAAGAGAACTTAACACACATATACAACAATATAAAATAATTCCCAACATGAACAAGAAAAAAGTTGGCAGTCCCTCTGTCTCTTTTTAGCATCCGTTATTTCTAAAATGTAACCACCATTTAACTTCCCATCATCAATGAAATTGCAGCAGCTGCTGTTTGTTTGTGTATGAAATGTAATTGCACACACACATTCAGGCGTACACATGCATGAGCGAGTATTTCTTGTTTTTGTTGTAATTTTTTTATATTTATTTCGGCTTTTTTTTTTTGTTTTAATGGGTCTGTTTGTTGCAGACTTGTTTTCGTATCTTATAACACTTCTTTACACTAAATTTTAATTGTAAATACATGTACTCAAGTCCTGATGTATGATGGATGCACTTCATGTATACTAATACAAATAGATCCATTGCAATACGAGTAAGCATTGTAGCTATTTTCCTCTCTAGTCTATTCCTCTGTGTCAGTTATGCAGCCACTGTACATTAAGGTCATAACCAAATTGTTAATTTTATTTTAATTTTTGGTGTTTATAGAATCAATATTTCAAGTTTGTATTGCATTTTTTTAAAGTAATTAAGAAGCGCTGAACACGAAAAAATATATATTTTCCCCCCATTTCGCCATTGTCCAGATAACTGCACATTTGTGTTTTTCGATGTAAATTTCTCTTGAAAGAGCCATCAAGAGTCAAATGCTGCTTCGATTAAAATAACTTGTATCTTGTTTCAAAGGCTTTTAAATTACGCGTCGTATAGTGGCTAATTTGTTTTGATTGGGTAGAAAATAACTGAGTTACAGTGTATTGAAGTTAAAATATAATGGAATTATCGTTAGAGATTTTCGTCAATTGTTTTTATTTCAAAAGTTGTGTTGTGCAACGAATAATAGCAAAATCTATAATTTTATAATTTCGAAAATAACATTTTCGAAAATGGTGTTTTTTTAAAATAAATTTTAAGTCACCGTTTAGATCAATTCCAAAATCTAATCACCTACATCGATTGTTGAAAATTTCATAAAAATGGATTAATTCATGCGAAAGATACACAGAAAAAAATATTATCAAACTGCAACTAACAATTTCAATTGTGAATATGCAATTTAAATTCAAACATATATATTGTTAATATAACAAATTGAGTTGTTGATACGACAAACACAGAAATTTTTTCAACAAACTGAACTAACCAAATTGTTTGTTATGTATTATGAAAAAAATTAACAATCACCATTGTTGATATAATAACGTGTGTGCATTCACGTAGATGAAACAAAGCAAATCACGTTATGTGTGTATTCATTATTTGCATATTTAATAACGAATTGCCCTGTAGCTGAGAGGTAAGAACGTTAGTCTATTAGTCCAGAGGTCGCCGGTTCGATTCCGCCCAAAGACATTTAGTGTTTTTCGCAGACAAGCAAAAAGTCGCCTCGAGGATTGTGATTGTATACAAAAATGTTGTTAATACAACAATTATGATAGTTAAACGGAAAATCAACAATTCACATTATTGGTATAACAATAATCTTAATTGAAATAAATTTTATATCAACAAAAAAATTTTTTAAATATCTTTAATTTTCCTTTAATTTACAATTTCGTAATTGTATTTACAAAAATCTTTGTAGGTTCAAAATCAATTAATTATTTAATTGATATAACAAAAAAATTAATTGTATATAAAAAATTTTTTTCTGTTGTTAAAATTTTTCAAAAAAATTTTTATATTGTAATAAATCCAAAATTGTTGTCAAATCGATCTTTGGTATTCAATTAATTTTTAGGACTTGAAAAACTGCAGATTTGTCGTCGTTGTCGACAATTTTGAAAAAAGTTTCTGTTTATTAGCGGGAAGTTTCAGAGATGGCATACAAGATCAATATTAGGCCATGTCACAGAGTTCAATTTCGTTCGGAAACGGAATTCAACCTACCCCATTTTTGTAGCAGCTGGTGTTTAAAAAAGAAAACTAAAATACGCAAATTTGTCAGGTGTGTCCAGGCTGTTGGTGTTGCTCCAGCTAGGGCTTGAAATATTAGGGAGGATTGCATTCCGTTTCCGAACGGAATTGAACTCTGTGACATGGCCGATTTTTTCTTTTTCGGAAATACGAATAATCGTAAACTATATACGAAGTTGTAGAGCATTCTGATGCTGGCTTTTTAAAGCAGGATATAAAATCCTTATTGCATTTCCAAATGAAAACTGGGCATGAGAAAGTTACCACCCTAATGTATCTTTTTTAGTACATTACAAATGTATTTATTGAACATACGATATGATACAATATTATTCCACAACTGCATCTTCATCTGAAATTCACACAATTTCAACTGCATTCCAATATTCATATCATATTTATACTTGATTTTGTAATTGGCACTTTATATTATTTTAATTAAATAGTCGTCGTACTCATAAACGAGCATAAAAACCACCATCATCGTCTGTAAATAGTATCTGACTTGTCCGTCCGTCCGTCTGTCTGTCTGTATGTTTGCTTGTTTGTTTATTTGTTTGTGTGAATGAATATAATCGAATATATTTGTACATTCATCATCCACAATCATACTCCTTGTATGTGTTTAAGACCTCCTGCAAGTGTTTTCAGATTATTTTACAAATATTTTCTTTTTTATTTATAATTTTTTCATTTGTTCGTTGGTTTTATTGCTATTTTCTATGACTTAGTTAAATATATAAATGAACATATGTATCTATGTATGTATGTATGAATATGTATGTGTGTGAGTTTGTCTGTACATCTGTAAGATGAATGAAATATTTGATATTTTATTGCATTCCATTGTGTAATTTATCATGTTAAATTATGATATACTACATACAATACATCCATACACTCATACTATTTTCTTTTATAAAAAAAAATGCACAAAAATGCATTGGATATACATAAATGCATATTATTTATGTACATGTATACCGTTAGATTTAAAGTAAAGCCAGGTGACTGACTAAAACACTTTTAAATATACAGGAGAAATAAATAAAGAAATAAAACCATGTGTTATACACTATAGTAGCATTTACTTATGATTAACCGGTTTTTTTCACAGAAAATAATTTTCTAGATTTTGAAAAAAATAAAATAAAATTTTTATACTTCAAGTTTAATAAAAAAAATATGCCAAAAAATCGGTTGAAATTTCGTCATCATGTCCCTCCCATATTATAATTTAATAATAGATTTCAAACCAATATTAAAAATACCATTTACCGAAAGACCGAAATTTCAACTCGCTAAGGCCGTTTCAGATTATAATAGAAGTATTAATACTTTTGAAGAAAATGCCTCCCTGATGTAATTGTTGTTTGAAAATTTTCAAAAAACAATAACAATTTATCATGTCAGGGTTTCATTTTCCTCAAAAGTATTAATACTTGTATTATAGTCTGAAATGGCCTTTAGTAACATTTAAAAGTTTGTTATTTCAAGCACACTTCGTCCTGATGTCCTGAATACAACAACAGCAACAACAACAACAACAGAAAAGAATCATTCAAATCGGTCGTACCGTTTTCAGTCAAACTTCTTTAGGCAATAAACTTATTTTTCGTTTGAAATAATTTAAAACGAAAGTGCCTTTTAAGTGTGTGTGTGGGTGTAATACCTGGTGTATCCACTTAATTGCTAATAAAATCAAAATTTGTACATCAATTTTCATGATATATGTCCTGTCCTGAAGAACAATAATTAACAGGTAAAGTGTTTGCAGTTTAACATTTTTTTTTACTTTCTATGAAGAAAAAATTTAATTAATTTAATTAATTAAATTTAATTAATTTAATTAATATGATTATTTTGAACGTATTTGCATGTGAATTCAAATTCATTATTAGGCTAAGGTTCGTAACGAATTTTCATGATATATGTCCTGTCCTGAGAACAGGTAAAGTGTTTGCAGTTTAACATTTTTTGTTAGTTTCTATGAAGAAAAAATTTCTTATTAATATGATTATTTCGAAAGTATTTGCGTGTGAATTCAAATTGATTATTAGGCTAAGGTTCGTAACGTTTAATTCAAAAAGAATTGGGCATGATTAGTATTCCAAGGAACAAGAGAAAAATGAACATCAACTTAATTTTTCAACGCAGACAGCAGAACAGAGTAGCGCCACTTTTGGAAGCCACTATACTAACATCGTCAGTGCTCACGTGTATTTTGCTTATCACCACTTGTCAGGTGGCTCTGTTGAATGTGATTTTAATTTTTATATATACAACTTTTTCGTGAAAATTGAATACGAGAATTAAATCGCATGAATTTTTTACTGGCCGCCATTTTGGGATTTTAAGTTTATGGCCGACTGTATTCTACTAGTCAAACCCTCTCATTCGATATCCATATTGAGGTGTTTGTAAACCAATAACTAATTTTCCATTTTGTGGCGACGGCCATCTGTGATTTACATGGAAATTAAGGCCCTAATTGTGTAAATCACGTCACCAAAGTGAAATTTGTATACAGAACAAAAACAAAATTTCAAATATTTTATCAATTTATTTTATTTTTCATACAAATTTTAAAATATTTGATAGGTAAAGCAACGTTTTAATTTCTATACGTTTGTTTGGTGAAGAATTTGTATGAAAAACAAAAACAAATTTTGGAAATTTTCTTAAATTTATTGTTGCTTTAACATAAACTTCACTTCGGTGATGTGATTTACACAATTAGGGCCTAAATGTTTTCCCCAAATTTCAGGTGAATCGGTCAACAGGAAGGTGGTAAAACTAAATATTACTTTTTATGGGAGTGGCTCCACCCATTTCTTAACACTAAATTATATTGCCATGAAAGATAAAGCTGTCAATCGGTCAAGAGGAATGGCGTAAAAGTCAATATTACCTTTTATGGGCGTGGCAAAGCCTACTTGCTTAGTTTCAAAATTGTATAGTAATCAAAAGTAAAGGTGTGTACTAAATTAGACTTAGTATTACATTTTATAGGCGTGGCGCCGCCCACTATTGTAATTACATAATTGTAAAGTCATCGTAAGTAAAGGTGTTCATTAAATTTCAGATCAATCGGTTAACAGGAAAAGGCAAAAACTACACACAGAACAAAAAGGAATGTAAAATCCACATGCCGCAATTTTGATTGCAAATCATATTAAATTTACAAGAAATAATTTGTCGTTTGAGTGTGCTAGTGTTTACTTGCTTTGTTCATTGCTACAATTCACTGTTCTGCTTAGTTGTGTGACTTGTTATTGTTTATTCTTACATGTGTCGTCTATGTATACGACAAAAAAGGAATTACCAGCGAATATTTACTGCTGCTGGTTTAAAATTACCATTGTTTCATATTAATTTTAAACCTAAAATAATTAATCTAACCTTAAATCACCGTTAAAACAATTTTGTTATAAACGTTAAGTTTCATTTTCAATCGACATGACTATAACTTTAATTTCAAATAAGTTTTATGTTAAATAATCATTTAAATCATGTTGAATTAAAATGAAATGCATTTTACATACGATGGTATTTATTTAGTGTATAAGTAAAGAAAATTTTGAAGCTGTTGTGGCTGCAGTGGTTAGCGCGTGGACTATCATGAAGGTGGCACGAGTTCAAATCTTGGCTGGGGCAGTCAGCTACAACGAAAAGTTTTCTGATGACTATCACGTAAGTAAAATAATTAATAAAATAGCTACAATTAAAGTCATGTTGTTTCAGCTTGATATAACTTTAATTCAACATGATTCTTCGTGTTGTTCCAATATCAAATTCATGTTGTTTCAACTTGAAATAACTTTGATTCAACATGATTCTTCGTGTTGTTCCAATATCAAATTCACATGGTTTCAACTTGAAATAACTTTGATTCCACATGATTCTTCATGTTGTTCCAATATTAAATTCACGTTGTTTCAACTCGAAATTACTTTGATTCAATATGATTTTTCGTATTATTTCAGTATAAACTTCATTTTGATTTAACTGTACTGGAATATTAAATCAACATGAAATATATGTAGTTAATTCAAAAGGAAAAATTTTCTTTCAAGATTATTGTAAATCATATTGATTTACCATGAAACACCTATGAAGCAAAATCACTACCGAAAAATGTTAAGTTAACTTGGTTTTCGACGATTTTACATGGAAATTTTTCTGTGTGTATGTATAACTTTTTATAGGTGTGCTGCCGTCCACTTTTGTAATTACAAAAATGTATAGTCTTTGTAAGTAAAGGTGTCTACCAAATCTCAGATCAATCGGTTAACAGGAAGGGAGAAAAACTAAATATTACTTTTTATAGACGGGGTTCCGCCCATATTTTTAATTACAAAATTTTATAGTCATCGTAAGTAAATGTGTCCACTAAATCTCAGATCAATCGGTTAACAGGAAGGGTTTAAAACTTAGTATTACTTTTATAGGCGTGGTGCCGCCCACTTTTTTAAATGAAAAATTGTAAAGTCATCGTTAGTAAAGGTGTCTACCAAATATTAGATCAGTCGGTTAACAGCAAGTTTCTATAACTAAATATTACTTTTTATAGGCGTGGCGCATCCCACTTTTCTAAACACAATAGCAAATTGTCATCAAAAGTATAGGCGCTTACCAAATTTCAGCTTAATTGGTCAACAGGAAGAGGGAAAATTTTCAATTACTAGATTTGACAAACAGGGTAAGTTAAATAAAGCCATTTAAAAAACATAGCAATCCTCTTATGTTTAAAAAATTTTAACGATATATGTATTTATTAAACGTTATTTTTATGATTTTTTTTTAAATATATACATATGTACAATATTTTTAATGTAGCGCGTATGAGTAATATGATCATATTACTCATACGTAACCATATGCCCATTTTCTTCCAATATTTTTTCAATTAAAAAAAAATTACTGTTTAATATAGAGTAGTGCTGAGTGAATTCAATAAATGGGTGTGCCGCATGGCTTTTAATATTAATAAAAAAAATTGTGGACAATATTATAGTTACTAGAAACACATAACCGCCATCTTTTTCATTCATTATTGTATAGCTTCTGATTAGTGGCCAACCGATTTTAAAAATTTTACCAATTTCATAAATTTTTATAACTGATCTAGCTCTTTAAGTAGGAAAGCTATTGAAACGATTTATTTTTTGTTTTATAGGGCAGTAATGATCATTTAATATTGCAAAGCAAAACTGAACTGGAATAATTAAATGGCCTAAAAGTGGCCACTTGAAAATTACACAGTTTTTTCTCATTTTATCGATTTTCAATTGAACCCTGGTGAAACCTGTTGAACATAAAGCATTGATATTTTTTGGTAGTGCAGAAGGGACCCTTATGATACCATGACGTAAGTTTCATTGTGCTAAAATAATATCTTCTGCAAAAAAGGTGCGTATATTTATAAATTTTAAAAAATGCTTACCTTTGGGCTTTAAAAAAATCATGTGAGGATACAGATGAAAATCTGATATTTTCAGAAAATATAGGGCAGTCTTCATTAGTGCTGTTTTGATATTTTCACGAAATATGATATTTTTCTAAGTGCAACTTTTATGGAAAATAACGGCACCAAAAACCGATGTGGCGATACAGATAAATTTTTAGAATATATAGCAAATACTTTGTCCATTATGTGCATTAAGTGAAAATTCGTTATTTTCATTTGCTTACGAGATATGATGTGAAGAAGCTCGTGAGCTTTTTTGTAGTATCAGCTCTCCAAATTGTGTTAGTAATTTTAGTGTTGTAAAATAAGTCATTATTTTTTTATATATAATATGGGACTTATACGAAGACTTTTTAGCTTTATTTTTTTAGAACTGATGGTCGAAAGAGGTAAAAATACGTTTAACCGCGTAACAAGTCCAAAAGATATTGCCTGAGAGAACAAATTTCTTTTGGATTTCTTATATCCCGTTTGACCATAAGTTTTAAAAAAATCAAGCTCAAAAGTCTTCGTCTAAATCTCGTATAAGTGTATAAAAAATTAGTACCGCCATGGTCTAAAAAATACATTTTATTTGTATAATTGCTACAAAATGAAAAACCCATTTTCCATCCCTGGTTTTTGTGCTTAAATAATTTGATCAGTTTTTAATGTTTGTACCAGATAAAACTCTATTGTATAATGATTTACATCATGACGCTATAGAGCGGATCTCTGGACTTCCTTCTTCATTTACGAAAGTTAAAATCGGATGGCATTCTTAGAATGAATATCCTTTTGATATAGTTAATATTCCTGCATGTCCTTCTGCAGTCATAAAGGCTCAAAACCCAAAAAAATAATGAAAAATACAAATTATGGTCAAGGTGTACTTATGTAACCGTAAGTCTCTACGTAGCAATACTTCATATAAAAAATACAACCTACAAAAAATAATTTAATTTTCACTATGGAATTTGACAATTGCCGGCAAGTAAAATTGCTACGTGGAGACGTGGTGTGAAAAGGTTGAGCAATTCCTGTAATATTTCCAAAAAAAAATTTGAGAAATGTTTATTTGTACATATTTTATGGTGAGTTGTGGTGAAATTTTACGTAAGACATATTTCGAATACAAACTAGTTTCATAAAATTCAGTTTTGTGGGATTTTATTCCAATTTTCAAAACGGTGCCGGAGAGGGTTAATTCAACTTCCCCTAAAATGAGTCGCCGTTGTGAACTTTTAAAACGTCGAAGTACGCCCATAATCAGTCGTTAGAATATTGTCATTTTGAAAAAAAAAAATTGATTTTGTTTAACGTCCTTCTATTTTTTAAGTCGGTTAAAAAGCGAAAATAATTTTAATTTAAAAAGTACTATTTGTTTAAAAAAAATCAAATAAGCACCTTATTTAATCCCTTTAAAGAGCAGTATTTTACCCCATTTTTTCAGAAAAAGACAAAAAACCCATACAACGAAGAGTTAGAGGGTGAAAATATTTTACAAAAATGTTTCTCGTGGTGGTTTACATAAACGTGCTGAAAATATGTTCTACCTTAAATGTAAGGCTTACAAGATTTCCTATGCCGAGTCTCTGTAACTATGTGCAAAAGGAATGGGGAATTTCAACTCCCCCCTAAAATGAATTCCGGATGTAAACTTTCAAAACGCCAATACACATGTATCTTGTTATGGTGCCCTCTGCCAGATTCTTGTCACTTTCAAAAACGGCTGATTTTGCTGCACAGTGTAACCTCCTTCTATTTTTGAAGTCGGTTAAAAAAGTGAAAATCTGTTATCACAAACCTTAACCGCTTAGGACGTTTTAAAATGTTTTTCGTGAGAGCTGTTTAAAGTATCAAAAACTCGCTGTCAACTAGCCATCAGTTTATTTTTCTTTAACTAATTTATACACACAGAAAATTTTCACTGTAAAATCGTCGAAAACCAGATTAATTTAAAATTTTTCCGAAGTGCTTTTGCTTCATAGATATTTCATGTCAATTCAACATGATTTACAATAATCTTGAAAGAACACTTCTGTGGCTTGGTGCTAAAAGGGCCAAGGTCAAAATATTCATTTCTGAGAAAAAGACAATTTAAGTTTAAGTTTCCTATATGAGTTCATAGTAGCATTGGCTAGCAAAACTCTTATGAAGCTATTCTGGGTTACATTAGACATTGGCTGTTTCAGCAAAATAAAAGAGAGTAAGTACAAAAACCTAATGCAATGATTAACTCAAAACAGCAAAATATTGACATTGGCCCTTTTAGCACGAAGCCACAGATTTTTTCTTCTGAAATAACTATATTTCGTATTTATTTAATATTCCAGTACAGTTAAATCAAAATGAAGTTGATATTGAAATAATACGATGAATCATGTTGAATGAAAGTGTTTTCAAGTTGAAACAACGTGAATTTGATATTGAAACAATACGAAGAATCATGTTGAATTAAAGTTATGTCTAGTTGAAAAAACATGACTTTAATGTAGCTATTTTATTAATTATTTCACTAGCATACGCATCAGAAAACTTTGTGTTGCAGTTGGCTGCCACAGCCAATATTTGAACTCATGCCACTTGCATGATAGTCCACGCGCTAACCACTGCAGCCATAACAGCTTCAAACTTTACTTTAGAATCTAAAGTAAAGTTTGAAGCTGTTATGTTGAATTAAAATGAAATTCATTTTATATACGATAGTATTTATTTAGTGTATATCTAAAGTTTAGATATACACTAAATAAATACTATCGTATATAAAATGAATTTCATTTTAATTCAACACGATTTAAATGATTATTTAACATAAAACTTATTTGAAACTAAAATTAGTGTCATCTTATATCCAAAGAAATTTAATTATTTTTACGTAATTTTATTTTGAACTGAATAGGTATAAGTCTGAAATTTTATTATTTCGTCTTTTTAGTTCAATATTTGAATTAATGTAAATTCAAATTATTTTTATTAAGAGTGGAGTGTTGGAATATTCAAATCAGATTAGCGGAACGGATCAGTACGGGTACATTCGTAAATTCAGTAACTGTGCAAAAATCAAAGTCCGGCGCTCAAAACCCATCATTTAGCAATAATTTTCTTTGTCAAAAGTTTTCTTTCTCAAACAATTGACAGTGCTATCGCAGATTTCCGCAACTACGGCAGCATTTTTATTAGTCTTGCAAATGTTTGCATACCGGTTGCACAAATTTACTGCATTTACGAATTCAGCCTACTATTGATTTCGACCGGCCGCTACACCGTCTCATCAGCATTTTTGTTCACTTTTATCACTTATGAAGGTGGATGCTTTTTACAAGGAAACGTCAGCTATTTAACTAATTTTTGTCAGCAAATAGAATACAAGATTTTTTTCCTGTAAATTCTTGCATTAATTTTTATTGCGACTCAACTTAGTTTTGCCGAAATTTCCCTATCTGATAGGGTATTCATTTTAATCGACTTTTCGATTGTTCGATTAATCAATTAATCGAAATTGAGGTTTTTATATTACTCGAGCAATCGAGTAAAACTTTTATTTCGTTCGAGTTATTCGAGTAAGCTTTACTGCTAAAAATTATTCGAGTTAATCGGAAAATGTTTGAATTTAATCGGTTTTTTGTACATTTTTGTGGACAAAAATAAAACAAAAAAAGTTTTTTCGCGTTTTGATATATTTTAATAATAAAAACAATAGAAAACACAACATTTCTACATAAATAGGATCATAAACTGATCCTTTAAAATAGCTTATTTTTTACTATTCAAATGTCGCGCTTTGAGAAAATTTTGCGCCAGGAAATATTTAATACCAGGAAATATTTAATACGCTGTCCTGTATTCAATGCAGAATAAAAATAACCGGAATTGGCGTAACATTATTGTTGTTATAAATATAAATACGGTTACACTTAGGAAATATTTCCCAAAAAAAAAAAAAAAAAAAACGTAACCACTACTTTTGCTCAGAGCTAGTTTGATTTAACTTGTTTTTTTTTATATCACGAAAGAAGTTATGCTGCAAAAAACTATTTTTATATTATTTTTAATAAATGCGAACCCATATATAAAAAAATATTGTAATTAAAGGAAATACAATTTTAACTTGTCTGTGGGCTACGTTTTTTTCGGCAAATATTTGCCAAGTGTGACCGTACCTTAAGGCTTTTATAATTCCGAACATTACATTCGATATTTTACGAAACATCTAGTTAACTAGTTGCTCTCGAAATATCTTCTTTATTTCAAATAATTTTTGTTTGATGTTTATATTTTAAAATTTTTTTAAAAGACATTTGAAGTTGGTTTTTTTCTCCCTGTTATTGTTACTACATTGTTTACTTAACTTTTTGATCATGTGGACTATTAGTATGAAATAACGTTCGAATTCAATGGCAAATTTTATATAAATTAAAAAAAATCCACTTTTTATTAAGAAATCTACAAAAACTCATTAAAAAAAGAAAATTTACATAAAATTTTTTAATCGATTTATTCGATTAATCGACCTAAATTACTCGAATAAATTTTTAATCGAAATTAAAATTTTTTGTTTGATCGAACATTATTTGACTTTAATTATTCGATTAATCGAGCAAACATTAATCGAGTGAATACCCTACTATCTAACTAATACTCCAACACTCACAAGCTTTTATTATTTTTTATTTCGCTTTTGATAGGCATTTTGTCAAGCGAAACAAAAAAAAATAGTAATTTTCAATCAAAATTGCGTCATGTTGATTTCACATTGCGTCATGTTTTTTTCTGCGTGTAGATAATTGTCGTCTTAAAAAAGTTACAAACTTGACAAATTTATACAACAAATTTTTTTCCTAACTCGACTTAAGCCGTTAAGGATTGTTACCACAGAAATAATTTAATTTAAAACTGTCATTTCAAATTATCTGAAATATGCACAATATAGCTTTCAAGTTGAAAACAAGACTAGATATAAGATTTCATGAAACTTGAATAAGCAAAGCTTTTGTTAAGTTCCCAGAAGCTAGAAAATGTCGTGACTTAAAAAAAACTTTGAAATCATTGAAGATCTTTTCTTTAATTTTATTTAAAATAAACTTCAAGTTAATTTAATTGTCTTATTTTTTGTTTTTCAATAAATAATTAATTGAATTTTCATTCAAGCACAAATTTGAAAACAGACTTTTCTCCCGGAAATGTCATTGGAAACATGTAAAATAGTTCCACCTTTTTTTGTTTCTTGTATGGATGTTGTTGTTGTTCTCTTCATGTTTTGCTGGGTACTCGTTGAAGATCATAATAAATACATTTCATTAAAAAAAAAACAACAAAAACAAAAACAACAATAACATCATTATTAAAAACCACAAAAAGATTCAAAACAAACCATTTCACACAACCAAACATTATGACACACGAGTTGAAAGAAAAAGTACCAGGAAAAAAAAAGAAAAACATTTTACTGATAAAGAAAAAAAAAGAAAAAAGAAAATCCATATGAAACAAAAAGAAACATCAACGGCAGTCAGTATCAGCATTAACAGCGAAAGTGTATCCTCCCAAATCAGAGACAAATAAATCACACAAACGCCAGCTACTGCGCCAAAATCCAATTCAAATCCGAATTGAAATGCAATGAGCTGCATAAAAATGATGAATTGCTCTTTTAACGCTACTGATCGCGTAAGTTGTTTGGATGAGTATCTTCTTTCCTCCCGGTGATGTTTACTGGAAGAATACATACAACAACAACAACAACAACAAATAACAAGTTCAATAAAGAAGGAATGCCGCCTTTATCCCGATTATCTTAACTAAATAATGCCACTCTGATATACACGATTGCGCATATGTACGTAGTACACATGTCCGTCGGTAGTCAGCACATATGGTCCAAATATGTTGTTTTATTTTGTCAAAAAAAAGTAAATGAATAAATTGATTTTTTTGTTTAATAGATTTTATATTTGATATTTGGGGGGGAAAAACAAGTTGAAAGACTGACTAAATAAATAAATTATTCTAAGGACATTGACTGTTTGTTCTCCTCCTCAGCTTATAAATAAATAAACCAGCAATTTAATTTGAGTTTATTAAAGACAAAAGAGAATATATTTTTTGTATTTTACTAATTAAAAGATCTAATACATTCTTAACCTTATCCATTTATTGGTTGGCTTAAAACATGATCACTCTTTTAAAAATGTAAATCGTATCTACTTGAATTTGAAAGTTCCAAATTGTAAAAAAATAAAAATAAGATTACTGTGACCAAATAAAGAAATAGAAAGAAAAAGTGTCTCAAATCGTAGTCACTAAATTTGTGATGTTAACGTAGAAAAAACTCTGTTTGAATTCGCATTTAATTAAATTCAAAATGTAAAATGTTCACGTTATACATTTCATTTCCAGCAAAACTGTTAAAAATGTTAAACTTACTAGAGTAGAAAATTATACAAATTAATTGGAGTTATAAAATTACAGCCAGTCAGAAACTACCGCACCCAGCCACGCCAACTTACATTAAATATTTATAAAATAAAAATACAACAACAACAGCAGCAAGAAAAGTGGAGTGGAGAGTCTTGTAACGTGAAAAATGTTAAATAGTACAACAATAAATAAACATCATTAAACTCGTCAAACAAATAAAATATTCATACAAAGAAATTCATTCATTCATTCCTTCGTGTACTTAATGATGCAATATTTAATTAAAACATATTAAAATTATATATTGTAATTAATTTTATTCAAGAAGTTTTACTACGAATTTTTAATAAAAATCTGGATTAACTATAGCAGGAGAGAATCCAGGAGAGGGAAAAAGGAATATTTCACCACAAAAACGAATAAAATATACTTCACTGCCATATACTTCAGTTCTTCTCCCAACAGCTAAAGTTGGATCCGCTCCTGAACCATATACCGTACGATGACTTATTAACAGGGCTCGGACTTTCTTGCAATTAAAAATTGATTTAAGCGCTTAACAAATGCACCTAAAAATGGAAAATGTGCGCAAAAATATGCGTTTACCTACGAACAAAGTACCAAAACTAAAATAATATGAAAAAATTTGTTTTTTAATTAATAAAACAAACATAATTTGGTCTTTTATCTAATGCAACCGAACTTTAGTTGCGTTGGCAGGCGGCAACTGAAAATTAATGGTTGCAAAAAAGGTACTAAATAGCAACTGAAATTGACAGCTCTCAGTTGCCAGTTGCCATCAGTAGTATCATTTTCAGCAACTGGCAGCGGTGTTAAGTATGACGATTTTTTACGATATAACAAAAAACGATATGACATACTGTGTTGTCATTTCGTAAGCTATTTACGATATGAAAACACTGAGAAAGTCATACACCGTTCATGGCTTTCTCAGTGTTGTCATATCGTAAAAAACGTACGATATGACAACATAGCACGTCATATCGTTTTTTGTCATATCGTAAAAAATCGTCATACTTAACACCTCTGGCAACTGGCAACCCAACTGAGGCGCAGCTGCCATCCATATTCGGCCTATTAATGTTTTTTTCAAAAATTGAGAAATATGCATTAAAAACATTTTCATTACTCCAAAAATATGCATTTATTGCCAAAATAGGATAAAATATGCACTTACCACCAAAATATGCCACTACAAATCGATGCCAAACTACTTAAAATTTGATGATTCGCATAGATAATTGTCAATTACTACGTTTATACGCAGTGGCTATTTGCAAATAAAAACGTAGTGCTACCAAGTATGTATTTTTATTGTAACTTATTAACTCACGAAAACAATTGCTGATTAACGCACTATTTGCAATTAAGAAGCTTGAGATGCCACCTTTACACATGTTTGTTGATCAAAAATAAGAAATAGATAAATATATTCACAAATAGATGAATAATCAGTGATTTAATAAGTTACAATAAAAAAGGATTTGGCAGCACTTTACGTTTTTATTTGCAAATAAGCTCTGCTTATAAACTAAGTAAATATCTCTGTCCGAGCCCTGCTTTTTAAAAGCCCTTTCACATTGTAATGCAAAGCTTTGAAATTTTTATTAGATTTTGTAAGACGAAAATCAAATCAAAATCAGTCTGACTGTCAAAAAATCTTAAAGAAAATTACATTTTGTTTCTACACTATGTATCACATTCCAAATAAAACGTAACATAAATAATTTGCAATAAAGTACATTGTTTCGTTCTTCTTTTTCTTTATTTATGCCGGCAGACAAACAAAACACAACTCTTTTTGTTATTCCTATGCTGGTTTGTGCAATAGACAACCCTGATAAAATGAAAAATGTGATTATTTAGAAAGTTTTCTAAAAATGACGAATTCCATAATACTGTCAAGTTTCTTTACATATTATTTGAGTTTTTGACAAGTATTAATACTAAATCTAATAGTCTGAAGGCCGCTTAAGGAAGCATGTGATGTGCAGCATATAAATGTGTTTAAATGAAAAAAATACGTGTGACAAATAAGTGTAACGAACATTGGTAAGAAATACGTGTAACGACAATTCAAAACGAAGATAACAGGTCAGCATGTTGAATTCCTTATAAACTCAGTGCTGCCGCTTTGGTATTTTCACAGTTTTCAGTGCTGCCATTGTTTTCCGGGGAATTTATGGGATTTTGGGGAGATTTTGTCATAGTTTTTGGGAATCCGGTGAACTTGTAAAAATCATAGACGTTAAACTACGTGGTGCCAAAGTTGACTACCTCGGGAATAAAAAAACCTTGTCAGCCTCATAACTTTTACAAATATTATCCGATTTTAATGAATTTAGACTTGGTGTGAAGTTTATAAATAGATAAAGAAAATACAGTTTATTTCAATTTTAAAATTTTGGTGTTTGACCTCGACTTGTTCTCTATTTCGTAAATGTCTCTGAGTAATAGCATAGCCAAAATTAAAAAAATATATATATATATTTTTGATAATACGCAGAAAAAAATTTTTAGTTATCTCAATTCATGTAATCCTTAAAAGAATCAAAGTCAAGACTTTGAAATAAGACTGAAAAATTTGTAAATTTTTACAAAAATAAAGCTTATGGGCCGATTATCGATGGCAACCGAACTTCAGCTAATAGGTGAGACCATATTTTGTAATGCAGCTTATGCTCATACATATTATGCAGGCAATTTTGACCATACTTATACCATTTTAAAAATATTTATTGACAGATGTGCCCGATTTTGCTAAGATCGGTTCAGTATTTTGATAGATATATGTAAGCGTTTAAAGTTGCTACTAATACATGTGCACATAGTACATGTATTAGTTTAAAGTTAAAACAAAACATGATTTATTCTGCTTTTAAAGAGAAAAAAACAAACTCTATACTTGATTTACTCTATTTTTATTTTTGCTTTTTATTTGTGCTGAGAAAAGAACATGTATTTGTTTATTGGTGTTAGTAAGAACTTGATTAACTTATTACTCCTAAAGTACTGAATGGATTTAAATAAAATTAAGATTGTCCCGTTCTATGTAAAAACTCATCAAAAGCACATAAATCTTTCCAAAATCGGTTCAGTATTACGCTCGTGAAAGGGATATAGAAAATGTATTTGGCTATTAATTGTATAGATGTCGTATGTTGGCTATACTTACAATGTGCAGCACATTTATTCTTTCAGAAATCTTCAGTAAATAAACTTTCCAGCAAAAACTTTTGTCATTTTTGTAATAGTTAGTACTTTACAGTAGTTACAAAGTAATGAGTGGTACTTATTTATCTTATTACTATGCTTCAAATTAGAACTATTGCCTAGTTTTTAAAAAAAATTAGTACGTATTTTTGTCATTATCTGAAAGTAGTTACAATTTGTTGATATGTATTAATAAAAGAAGTAGACAACCACTTTTTAAAAAATAATTTTTGTCGCTTAAACTTATAAGTCAACAATAGCCAAGTGGGTAAAATACTTGTCTTTAAATCAGAACGAGCAAAGGTTCGAATCCCCTCTGGGTCAAAAAATAAAAATTTTAAAAATATGAATAAAATATAATGTGTACAATTTTTTTTAATTTCAATTTGTTATCTGATTGCTTATTTTTTGGCTTTAAGTAAGCCAAATAGTAACTAGTTAATTGCTGTGACAATGTAAATACATTTGTGAGGGGTACCCCTTATTTTTTGGAGTTCTCAAACAAAAATAAGTAGTTTGCGAGTCAAATTGTAAGTAGTTACAACTTAAATGCTCATATACTTTTTTGCCTACCAGTAAGCAAAGTTTTTGCTGGGTTGTTGCAATTTAATGAGTTGACTGGAAAAAAAACAAAATTGTTTATGTTAATAAAACTTAATCAAAAGAAACAGAAATTAGCACATATTTCGGGTACCAACAACTGTGCTTTCCTGTCTAATCGATTTGTATTGTTTAATGACACAATTTCTAATTGCCCATCTTGTTTAAATTCAATTATTATCCAATTCCCGAAACAAAAAGCAACAAATTTTTATATCAATATATTTTATCGAAGTTGGTGACAAATTCTCATCCATTAAGATTCCAAATAACGCAATAAAATTTTACGATTTGAAAATTAGCTTTTAATAGAAAAACATCCAGATAGACGCAAATGTAATTTGGGGTTCAACGCGAACTAACAGCGATCAATGAAATGACACAAGAGATTTTCCTAAGACGCGTGACTGTTGTCGATATTTATGTATGCCACCGCCACCAACAGCAACACCTTTGCACCCATAAACAATCAAAAATTGTTTATTTAAAAAAATAAATTATAAAACCAGAAACACGCGCACATACACACACACACTGTTCGCTTAAAATTTGGACGCTCCACTAATAATGTACAGAACAAAATTCTTTAAAAGAAACATTTTTTAAATGTGGAAAATAAAAATTTGTAAATACAATTAACTTTTTTCTTATATCAACAATATGAATTGTTGATTTTTCGAAAAAATTTTAACTATCATAGTTGTTATATTAACAATATTTTTTTATACACAATCCTCGAAGCGACTTTTTGCTTGTCTGCGAAAAACACTAAATATCTTTGGGCGGAATCGAACCGGCCACCTCTGGAATAATAGACTAACGTTCTTACCTCTCAGCTACAGAGCAATCCGTTATCAAATACGAAAATAATGAATACACACAAAACGTGATTTGCTTTGTTTCATCTACGTGTGTGTTCATTTGTTTTATCAACAATGGTGATTGTTAACTTTTTTCACAATACTTAATAAAAAATTTGATTAGTTCAGTTTGTTGAAAAAAATTTCTTGATTTGCTTTGTTTCATTTATATGTGTGCATTCATTTGTTATATCAACAATGATGATTGTTCATTTTTTTCACAATACATAACAAAAAATTTGGTTAGTTCAGTTTGTTTAAAAAAATTTCTGTGTTTGTCGTATCAACTACTCAGTTTGTTATATTAACAAAATATATGTTTGAATTTAAATTACATATTAACAGTTGAAATTGTTAGTTGCAGTTTGATGATATTTTTTTCTGTGAATGTGGAAAATTTTCAAACTTTTCGATGGCAAAGCAGACATTTCTCTTCTTTTTTTTTTTGTAAATACATATTATATTTAAAAACCAAAATAAGCAGGAAAACAGCTAAATATGCCACAAAAAATAGGAAAATTTCCCTAAATATGGAATTAAGTGTAAAATATGCAAAAACATGCTGTAAAGGGTAAAATAGGCAAAAATACGCTCTAACAAATCGATTCCAAAATTATTAAAAAGTTTTGAAACGTACTTATTTGTGCCCACATACATCGCACAGGAAAAAACATGCAATTGCATATTTTCGGTTTTTCTGGTCATGACAAAAGTTTCATTTTGTTGCATAGTGTATTTAAAAGTTTTTGTATTTTAAATGTGTTTCCTTAACAATTAACATCTGTTTGTATGGATATGCAGCAAAAAGGAGAACATGTAAAAAAAGTTTGATATGCTGCACTCCGAGTTTCTGGCATATGCGTTAAACCAATAATAAATAAGCTGACGATGTAAGAAAAAGGAGAAGGTTGTCTGACCTCCGCCATATGTAAACTGATAGAGAAAGCTTTTATTTGAAAACTTGTTTGCACATTTTTTAAATCGATCGATGTCCGTCTGTCCGTGTATGTTTTATAGCCAGACTTTTTTATGCAAATTATTTAACTAAAAGTTTTCAAAAGCGTAAATGCGTACGTCCAAATCTTAAGCGAACAGTTGTTTGCATAGATACATTCTTACATTCAAAAGTAAAACTTAAAGATTCTGTTAAAAGAGAATGAAATATTTTTCTATTTCTATGGAATGTTGGGATAAATTTGACACAGTAAACTAAAGTGTTTGTCGTTGTTTTTGTTGCTTTATTTTATTAAATCAATACTAAAAATAGCAAATTCTTCTAAAATGAAAATGAAATTTTCATTTAAGTTTTTTTTTTTTTTGTAATTTATTTATTAAGAATCAATCTGAACAAGAATTTGTTGAAATTTAAATGGATATTTAAGACAAGCCATCATCAGTAAAACACACACTCACGCTCACGCGCGTACACGCATTAACAGATCATACTTAATTTGTATATTTTTATTGAAAACATTTGTGACACAAATTTTGTGTCATTTCCAAAGCAGCAGCATTTTTTATATTTCCTTATCCTTGTGCTTGTGTCAATCGATATAAAATTACAAGACATTTAGTTATCATAATATAAACTTTAAACTTGAATTCATTTGAAACAAGTCATAAATTTGTTTCACTTTTATCATTGTGTCATCGATAAAATGAAAACTGTAAGAAACTAAACTTTTGAAATTTATTCATCTTTTGTCACAGAACAAAAAAAAAATATGTATAAAAATGCAACATTAACAAAGTCGGAAGCATGTCTCTACATACAACTTATATTTCTCTTTTAACGTTTTGGTCATTTAAACTTGCAACAACATCTGTCATTTATGTTTCCTACTCGTTCGTATTGACTAAGCGCGACCAACCAACAAACAAAACAAAACAGTTTAAACGAATTTACTGAAACCAGCAAACACAGATCGATCGATCGGTCGGTCGGTCTTCTCTCTAGAGAAACCCCTTCTTTTTTTGTAGGCTCCTGTATCATTCTGAGTCAGCTCACTTGCCAGTTGCGTTAAAAGAAGCAACAACAAAAACAAAAACAGAAACTGCTACTCACTTCTCTCTAGTATAAAGCTTCAAACAGACGGACAAAGGAACTTATTAAAAAGCGATAAACCCAGTCATTTGCGAATTGTTGAACACCTTGACGACCACAATGACAACATAACAAACAACACAAGTGTTTTTGTTTGTTTGTATATTTAAGACCCAAGACGTTGTCATACAAACCAAAAAAATATATATATATTTAAACTTCATACAACACTGTTAGTTGTTGTTGTTGTTGTTTTTCTTTTTTTGGTTGCAATTTGCAACTCGCATAACATCCAACCATTCAACCGTCTCGTACGTACGTCCGCCCGTCCGGCCCTCCATCCGTCCGCCCATCTATCAATTGTTGTTCTACATACTTGGTTGTCCGAAAAATATTGAATTCTTATGTTAAAATAATGTATTTTCGAACCGCTTGACACAGTCACTCACTCACTCACATGCCTTCTAGTGCGAAAAGTAATAAATTCTGTGCAAAAATAAAAAAGCAAAAAAAAAAAAGCAGCAACAAAATAAATTCCCATGTACGAAATGGTCGGTCGCAACGGCAACAGAAACAGCAGCAGTAGCAGTAGCAGTAGCAGCCTTTTTGCAAAGGGATTCTTTATTCTTCTTAACATGTTTTCATACAAAATAAAAATAAAAAAATTACAGAAAGATAATAAATATTGTAATTCCAAATTGTTTAACCATAAATTTAAGAAAAAGAATGAATACAAAATTAAATGTGAAATAAATAAGGTCAAGTGTATTTATTTTTTTATTCTGTAGTCACTTTTCCCTTCTGCTGCATGATGCGTTACACTTATTTTAATAAAAAATTTAAATATTTAATAAAATTAAATTATGCTTACCAGTAAGCAGCTTTGTAAGGCGAAGAATTAAAACTTTCGCTTACAAAACTGTACAAAGTTTTGGCCTGAAGCAACGAAAAGTATTTCTTATGTTGATCCAAATTGATTATTAGGCTAAGGTTCGTAACGTTATATTCAGAAAGAATTGGGCATGATTAATATTCCAAGGAACAAGGGAAAAATTAACATCAACTTAATTTTTCAACGTACACAGCAGAACAGATTAGCGCCACTTTCGGAAGCCGCTACACTTCCATCGTCAGTGCTCACGTCTATTTTTGCTCATCACCACTTGTCAGGTGGCTCTGTTGAATGTGATTTTAATTCTTATATGTATATACAACTTTTTCGTGAAAATTGAATACGAGAATTAAATCACTCTCAAGTGGTGCTAAGCAAATACACGAGAGCACTGACAATGGAAGTGTAGCGGCTTCCGAAAGTGGCGCTACTCTGTTCTGCTGTGTACGTTGAAAAATTAAGTTGATGTTAACTTTTCCCTTGTTCCTTGGAATATAAATCATGCCCAATTCTTTCTGAATATAACGTTACGAACCTTAGCCTAATAATCAATTTGGATTCACAAAGCAAATACGTTCGAAATAATCAATTCGAATCTACACTTCGCTTCTTCAAATTGATTCAAGCTTTTGAAATATGCTGTTATGTCAAAATGGAAGCAGTTGCGCCATAAATATAAACATAACTGGAGAACGAACGGCTTAATAAATAAATAAAAAGGCCGAAATTCGACAATAATATTATCTTTAAGGCGTGGCAAATTAATTAAAAATGCTACTTCGAATTTTTGACTAGTTATGTAGTTTTGCGTTTCAGCTAACGACATATAGAGAGAAAAAAAGTTTTTTAATTTAAAATAGCCGAAACCCTTAAAAAGTCAACAAAGAATTGACGAAACGTTGGGTAAATATGTAATAAAAGTGTTAGGTCTTATTAGCTGTAGATTAAGTAGAAGTAGTTAAAATATTTATTTACTTTTCATGGGCGTGGACTGCCCACTTTTCTGACCACAATGTTGTATTGTAACGATAACTAAAGGTGTATGAAAAGTTTCATAAGAATTGGTTTAGTAGAAGTTATTGAACAAGAATATTTACTTTGCATGGGCGTGGCAGTGCCCATTTTTTTAAATCATGATGTTGAATTCAATCAGAAACTTAATGTGCGTGCAAAGTTTCATAAGAATCGGTTGAGTAGAAGTAGTTGAAAATTAATGTGAATTTACTTTGTATGGGCGTGACTCTACCCATTTTTCAACGGGACCAATCTTGAAGCACATCCTTTTAAATAAAGAAAAATCTGAAATCACTTTATAAATGACGGAGTTTTGAAGGAACATACATACAAAAAAAAAATACACGACGAATTGAAAATCTTTCTCCTTTCTTTGAAGTCGGCTAAAAATGGGTCTATATGTATTTTTATTGTTGATTAAGTAAATGACATTTATTTGCTGGAGTTTAATCAATAATGGAATGCGTAGTGCGATTTACTGGCACATCGCGAGAATGAAGGGGGTGCGGAAAGAAGTTCCAGGATTTAAGTAGAATATATTCCATTGTAGTAAAGATAAAACAATGATACAAACCCCACATACCGTCGATGCTCCACTGTGTCAATAGAGTTGGCTAACCTATTGTAAGATATTACCTTCCCTTGCACGCGGCAGAGTGACTTCAAAATAGACTTTGAAGCACCAGTCCATCCACGAGAGTTGTATTACATTTTTGGCTCGATACCAACGGTATAAATATTAAGCAGATCAATTGACTGTTAAAGTGATGAAGGCATAGCACTGATCACTAAATAGTACTTTCAGCGGTTGATACTCTTCTCCTTGGTTGGTAATTTTAGCAAAATCTTCGGCTAAGTAAAATAATGAATAAAATGGCTGCACATACACAGAAAAAAACTAAATTTCATTTTCTGTAAAGGAATTTAATGAAATAGTAAATATTTTTTCTAGGAACGGACCTACAAACAAATTTTTAAATATAGACAAAAATATCTCAAAAATTTCATTGAAAAAAAAACGTGATTTTTCAGTAAACAAATTGTTTAAATCTGTAAAACAATTTGTCTAAAAATATTTACAAATTGTAATCAAAACAATTTATTAAATCAAACAAAAAGATTTACTACATTTTCTGAAAAATATCAAACAATATTTTGTCAATTTTACAGCTGTAACACTGCTGTAAAATTAACACGACGCGCAATAGCAGAGTTGTAAAAGAATTGAGCTTTCTTTCACATTTGCACCACTTGTCTTCTGTCACTATCCCTTCCCCAAAGAAGGTAACACATTATGTAGTTAAGTAGTAGGAATTAATTGGCTGAGTGTTACTTCTATTTAAAAAGAAGTAAGTATCTCCGACTTGAAAATATGATCAATCCATCGAACGTCACACTGGATTTTCATTGAAAAAGAACATCAGGAGTTTCTGATTACTTAACACTTATACCGCCTATAAATACAGATGGATCAGCATGTTCGATAGTACGCCAGAGTGTAAGCATACAACATTATGTCTTACGATCATTCAAATCGATCTACTCGCACGACCCCATTCAGAGATGGTTACAAAATCGCTCATGTTTTGAGTCATATACTCCAATATACGACAGGCTTGGCCTTATTGCATAATAAATATGAATTGAAAAGAAGATTATTAAAAAATGAGAAGTAGGGTAGGGGAAACAACGGACCCTTGTGATAAATCAAGAGGAAAGAAGTTAGCACCGAAACCTAAAGCAAAAAAACTTTGTAATTTTTCCGAAAGAAGAAATCCGGAAGGCATACTGCCGGTTGCTGAGTAAGCTGGTTGACACCAAATGCTTCATAAGATGGAAATATACCATACTTTCCATCAAATACAATAGAAATTACGATTTGGAGGTTGGTTTTAGAACTACAAGCCTCCCTTTTTTTGGAAATTGGCATTTCATTATAACCTTCCTTCAATTAATGTGCTAAAATCGAAGAGCACTTCTTAAAGACCAGCACTGGAATTCTATCGGCCCCAGTAAAGTTATTTATGTTGAGATCCGTTAAAAACCTTTTTAACTGCTCGAACTCGAAAGAATATCTTTGGCATAGTTACTGGTTGGCTACTTTCCAACAACTGGAATTACCTGAAAATAGTTCAGCCAGAAGGTGGGCTTTATCAACCCGGGAGTCCGTGAATATTTGGTAATTCTTTAAAAGAGTCGGGATTGAGGAACTAGCACTATCCTGGAATCTGCTATCGAATCACCAAAAGTTCGTTCGTACTACACGCATAGAAAAATGTATCATCGCATTGATGACGCCCTATCATCAGAATTCTGACATCAATGCTATGACAAATGTCATCAATACCACGAAAACTGACATCAATCTAATGACAAACGTCATTATAGAATTTTGTCATAGTTTAAGTGTCATCAATGCTATGATTGGAATGACATCAATACGATGTCACTTATTATATATTATTAAATTGTAAAATATGTATTAGAGAAATAAGTAAACAATGTTATAATGTTTTTAGCTTGTATTTTAAAACAAATATCATTGTTTTATTTTTTTTATTTTTGTGTTTAAACACATTTTTAAAAAAGTTAAAAAACATGACATTGCATTGATGTACACTTATCATCATTGCTATGACAGATAAAATACGCAAGACCTTTTAAAAACTAAGCCAGTACAGCATACATACACAAGAAAAACGTTGAAACAAGCAATAGTATGACATCTTTTCATTATATTGATGTCACATAGTCATCACATGTGTCATCAATATCAAATATAATGAGCAAGAAGAGAGTAAAGTGCGGAAAAACAACAAAAACATACTCTTGACACAAATGAAATAAAAGAAGTTGTGGCAGAAAACTATTCTGTTTGTTTGTTCTAGATCAGTTGTGTTTTTAAAGCTAATTAAATAGTACCGCGTGGTGTTCTTGTGAGTGAAATTTATAAGTATAAATTGCATACATATTTTTAATTATTTGTTATAAGTTGATTTGATTACACTTTTTGTTTGTTTTTGAAGTTACTTTGCATTTTTATTTTTGTTGTTATTTGCTGTTACCTTCCTACTACTTGTGGAGAAAAAGAAAAAAAGTGTAATTATATCAACTTAATAAATAGCAAAGCAAAAGTGGATAGAAAAAATAATAAGTAATATAATAAATGTGAAAATTTTTTATACGAATTATTATATGAATAAAATAAATTTTTATTGTAATAAAAACATAATTATATTGTAGTTTTTATTTATTTCGCCATAATATCAATTATAGTTTATCAAAGATGATTAATGACAGGTGATGTAAAAGTTGACATCACAATGATGTAAAGTGTCAAAAGGGTCAAAAATGAAGACACTTGACATAGTATTGATGTCAAATTACATCAGCGTTACGACGGGGTTTCTATCAGCGACATCATATTGATGACATTTTAACATAAAATTGATGTCAATTCGTCCGTTCTCTGATGTCGGTGTATCATTGCATTGATGATAGATTAGTCATCATTGGTATTGATGGCCAGCTGATGTAAAGGTTGACATCACCGTGATGTTAAGTGTCATGGGATCAAAAATGAAGACACTTGACATAGCATTGAGTCAGATTACATCAGGGTTATGACGCTTTTTCTATCAGTGTATCCCAAAGGGTATCAAGAGCTTACAAAGCATTTTCGCGCCTTAGTAGTCTCTCTGTGTCAAGAAGATCTCGAATCAGTATCTAAATTTTTATTATTATGCCAAATTCTGAATGCTTCCACTGTAGATCTAATAACATTTTTACACGTCTGATTGAATTAAGACTTCGTTCTTGGTCTGATCAGCAGTAGCTTTGATGGAATGAAAGTTTTCATTTAATTTTCGCCATGTCATTTAAGAGTTTTGCAAAGCTACTATCCGTTAGAAGTTTTTTTTTTGTGGAGCTAAATACCATAGAAAAGTCTGATCTTTAGAAATTTCTTTAATTATTTGGTCAGAACTCAACAACAATTGCCTTTCAAGTTTCTCAAATAATTTATTATTAATGAAATCTAATAAGCCTGAATTGGGTTTTAATTAAAAATATAAGTAAACTGTAAAAAGGCACATTGGTTACGTTAAAAAGCATAAAAATTTTTTCAATTAGCGTAGAACAGTAAACAATAAATTCTATTGCCATTTCTAGTTGCTGCCTACGCTGTTTCTAGTCTTGTTCAATATTCTTCTTGTTCTTCTTCTCTTCATTTTTAGTCGTTCTAATAAATTTATCTAAGTAAGTATATGGTCCGGTCCATCAGATTGCCATTAATACATTTAAATCGTTTGTTTAATTCATGAGTTTAAACGAATTGTACAAATGTTTCAATGTGAAAAAATATCTTCAATTTTAAACAACATCAATTGGATCAGCTTTATTTGTCATTGTAAAAAAATTAATATTGGTTGGAAATAAGAAATCATGTTTGTTTTTTATTTCATACCTGAAATGTATGAAATGAAATGAAACCACCACCACGACACCACACCACCACACCACACACATTTCGAACAAGATGTTCCGTGTAATTTGAAATGTAAAAAACGAAAGATGATAAAGAAAAAGTTTTCCCTTTAAATACTTGGCGATTTAGCGTCAAACATTTTTGCTCTTCGAAAAGCTAAAACAGCCCATACATTATATAATATTAGGTCTGTTTCTTGACCCAAACTTAGCCGAAAGTTCTTTTCAATAAAAAATTTGTATTTAGAAAAGCTTTTGGGTAAGTTTGGATAACTTCACGCATGTAAAGAAACAGACAGTAAATTAGGAAATGTATTTTTTGGCTCCTTTTTTACTTTTTTGAAAAAGGACATTCGAGGTAGGCGTATCCTTGATTGGAATTGAACGAAATTTGAACCGATCATTAAACATATTATATCTAATATCTGTACAAAATTTCATAAAGCTATCATGTTTTTTCTCTCCATTATGGCAATTTTTATTTTAAGGATATATCGGAAAGACACGAATCCTTTGAGTTTAAATGACCAAATTTTTGGTCTGGTTATATTTTATCAATTAAAATATGTGCGCCAAATTTCATTCCTTTATGATAGGGCCTTCTTTTTTTGGCCACCCGTTATATGAAAACATTACACTGTGCGTCCTGCTCTGTTACTTGATACGTACAACTATACTGATTCAACTTTTTTGACAACCGCGTTTGATGCGATTGTTAGAAAAGAAATTTGTAGTTCTTAGCACACCACCAAGTCTTTTCGATGTTAAAGGGTCAACTGTAGAAGAATATTGTTTACTTTTTATCGGGAATACTGTTATGATTAAAATTAAGCAAAATAAAATACGTTTTTAATCGTTTTTGTATATCTTTTAAACTCGTATAAATACGAATAAACGCTCGTCTGTCTGTCTGCCAGTGTATTATCTGACAATCTCTTATATAGTTTTCATTAATTATGCATCTTTAAGATGCAGTCAGTAGAGAAGGAAATATTGGAAAAAAAAAAGAAATGAAAATAAAAAGCTGAAAAGCTGAAAAGCTAAAAACACACTAGAGTTAATAAATAATCAGTCAGGAGTTAGGCGCCTGTGTTAATGATGTGCGTTCGTTCAAGTCATAACTGGGAGCTAAAACTCTGGTTTGACTGATTCAATGCGATAAGACAGACAGACAGACAGACAGACGTTGGTTTGTTTGATTTCATTCATTCATTCATTCATTCGTTCCTAATTGGTATAAATGAATAACGGTTGGTTGGTTGGCTGGTTGATGTTCATACTTATGGAGTATCTAAAAGATTTGCACACTATTTTTGAGATTTTCCTTTTAAGAAAGTCAAACAACACCAATAAATAAACAAATATATAATTTTTATAATTTTCTTTTTTTTTATTATTATAATTATTATATTTTGTCTTTTCTTTTTATTTATATATACTCGCATATAATTATTATGTATTTAATTTAATTAAAATTAATTTTGTTTTGTAATTTTGTTTTTTTAATTTCACTTAAAACTTAAAATTTGTTTTAAAAGTCATACAATAATCAATCATCATAACTAAACTATAGACTACGTTCGTACGTACAATAGAATAAAGTCATTTTATATGACTTTATTCATTTATTAATTTATATTGAAAATTTTAATTAAATTCATTTATGCTCATTTTAATCCCTCTTTCTCCTCTTCAGCAATTTTTATATTCGCAAGCTTTAAATTTTACTTTTCAAATGAACAATTTGCCACTTGCGAATTTAAAATTTGCTACGTGGAATCGGAGGGTTAAGGATTTTCAAAATTTTGAACTTATTACAGACTTTTTCTTTTTTAACTAAAAATGTATTTTCTTATTGTTGGAGTTTTCAGTATTAACAATTTATTGAATTTTGGAAATAAAACCGAAATAAATCTTTAAAGAAAAAACAACTCATACTCGTAATTACTTAAAATTAATTTTTAACTAAATCTAAAAATTGTTGCACATATTTTTCGATTTATTAAATAATAAATTATTATAACTTAAGTACAAATACATTCTTCATTCCTTTCATTTTCATTTGTGGTATCTATAGAATTTATTCAAAACATTTTTATTTTTTGTGCTTCATTATTATTATTATTATTATTATTATTTATTCAACTATTTTTCTTTATTTATTTCTTTTTCTTTCCATTTTGCCACAAAACCTTTTAGAGTGTCTTTTTAAATTCAGTATGTTGCATTCAATATGTGTATCCGTGTTTGCATTCTTTTATTCTTGTTAATAGGATGTCCTTTTATTAAGTAAGTGCTTATTTGAATAGTCCTTAAAACCAATATAAATCCTTAGAGGACTCTTGAACTTGAGCTTCTAAACCTAAAAATAAAATTAAAAAAAAAAGAAAAACTTTAAAAGAAAATGCTTTTTTACACTTAAATGAAATCGCAAAAGTTTAAAAAAATAAGTATTTATTTTAGTATTTAAGAAATTTATTATTTGACATATTGTCAAAATTTTATTTTAAATGTAATTTATATGCTGATGGCTAAGCCTTGTCTATATGCATTTCATTGGTGCTTTAACAAATCGTCAGTAGAGTTCAACCATACTTTTGAACAGTTACGAACGAACCTCTTATCTTATGTACAGACTTTGAAAAACCATTTGAGAATTTACAAATAAATGATTTTCAAAAATAAGCATAGTAGGCTTTGAAATTTCGATATGAATAAATTTTTTTATTTGTAAATTCTTAAATGGTTTTTGAAAGTCTATACATAAAAGATGTTTTTAACTGTTCAAAAGTATGGTTGAAGTCTGCTGACGATTTGGTAAAGCACCAATGAAAAGCATATAGACAATGCTTAACCATCAGCAAATAAATTACATTTAAAATAAAATTATGACAATATGTACATACATAAAAAACTTCTACAAAAATTAAACTATTTATTGAAGAAAAATGTATTAATAGACGGAGAGCTAGTGAAAGTTTGACTAACGGTCTGGGTGTAAGGCTGGATAGCCACAGTCTGCCAGGTATCCGTAAGTCACTTCTTTCCACAAGATGCACTTCACCATGCAAAAAATGTACATTCGCAAATTCAGTAATTGTACAAAAATCAAAGTCCTGCCCTCAAAACCCATCATTAAGCAATAATTTTCTTCGTCAAAAGATTTCCACAAATACTATTAAGGCTCAGTTAGCCGACCGTAACGTTGATGTAGTTGCATGAGCTGATCGTTTCTGTCTCATAGCTTTTCAATGTGAAAGAAACGATCAGCACATGCAACTACAAATTGTTGATCAAGCAAGCGGTTCAAAGCCATTGATCTGCTCTTTCAGTCAAGATATTTTCAATCAATATATTTTTTATTGATCGGACCACAATATATTGAGGTACTGACGTTGCAATTTTAAAAAATTAAATTTCTCGATGCTTTCTACTCAATTAATATGAGAAAATTAACTTTGTTAATATTTTGTCCAAGGACAATAAAAGTAGTAAATTCGATTTTTTTTCAATCATGTCTAAATTTGTTTAAATGATGAGCCTGAGGTCACTTTTTTATATAAAAAAACTTTATAAACACTTTATTCATCATTTATATAAATAAATAGAAAACATATCCGCATTCTGTTAAAGAAAATATTTTATTATATAGAAAAGAACAGCACACTGATCCAAAAATTCAAGGAAAAAATTTATTGTTTCAACGAATTGTTCATTAATTTTGACCTAATGTACTAGTACGTTAAATCAATCAACCATGTCATTAATTTTGTTAAAGAATAACAACAATAAATGCTTTCAATGAACCGCTTTACACTGAACTTTAAGCTATATTTTAATTGAAACAACCTATGCGTTCATTGAATCCATGTATTTTTTCGGAAAATAAATGAACCTATTTACGGCCTCTGTCGACTTTAGGTGCGAAGGTTCCGCAGACAATGAAATCGTCGACGAAAATGAAATTCCATACATTTGGTACGAAAAAAATTTTGTTCCAGAAATCGGCGACGAAAATTAGGAACGAATAAAACACATACATCATCGCAATATTGAAAACAAGCCCTCAAATTTTTTAGTAGAACTCGTTAAAACTGTAAGGAAAGTTAATAACTCGGGAAAAAATCACGCTAATTATAAACATTCACAAAAGCTTGCTAAAACTTTAAAGTTCCTACCCACAAATGTACGAAAACCAAAAACTTTGTAAAAATTACGCCTTTCGCAAAAATAGCGGAAATTCGCGAAAAATTGGAAAATTCTAAACAAGCCATAAATTAAAAGTTTTTTTTTTAAATCCATTATAAGAATTTGACAACTCAACTACATATCAGTTTAGTGGTGAATCACAATAGGGGCATACGTAATTCCGTTTAGTTTCTGTTTTATGGCGCAACGCTCCCAACTGAAACGAGAATGAGTCAGAAATGAAACGGCGACGAACAACTGTGTCTTTTGGTTTTCGTTTTCGTCGCCGATTTCGTTGCCTGCGGAAACGCACCTTTACTGAGGGTCTCCACGAGCAATAAACTTGGAAATAATTATGTTTTCATCTGTCAAATTCTATTTCCAACATCATATGTTCACGTGTGGACCGCAGAAACATTTATTTGCAAATAAATTGCGAGATAATTGTTCAAACTTACACTGCACTGCGTCTTCACGAGACATTAACTTTGATATAACATGAGAGAGAACGTCGGCAGAACAAGAAAACTATAATGTCGAAATTTCTCTTCATGTCATACAACAGGACAACGTATTTTTAATTTTGTTAAGAGATTTCATTTGCTACAAATGCTCATTGAGTTAAAATGCAATATTTTTGCGTAATTAGTAGTTTTATTTATGATTTTTCAAACATATTTTATTAAAAAAATCAATTGAACAATTTTAGATACAAAAACTCACAGAAATTTTATTAAAAATTTTGATTTTAATTTATTTCAATAAACACAAACACATAATTTATTTATTTTCATATATTTTGACATTTCATATCATAAGATTGTTGTGATAATATTTATTACAACAACGCTCTCATAATAATTATTATAACATTACGATAACACTAATTTGAAGTCTACACGTAACAGAATTCTCTCTGCGATTGAATTTGACGCTTGCTAACAGAAAAATATTTGATATTATGTCTCGTGAAGACGCTATGTTATGTTCAAGAAATAATGTTGAACATAAGCTGTCAAATTTGATCGGCATTTGTTGTTTGCGTGAATTAAACAAAAGAAACTTGTAGCTGTGGTAAAAATACAAAGTTTTTTTAATAAAATAAAGCAAATTAAAATAAAATAGTTTTAAACAAAATTAAATAATATAATAATTCACAGTGAATTTTTTAAATTTATGTCCAATACCACAATACGTGTTCTATAGCTCAGAACATAAGCCTATACATGAACATATTTGTGCTGTTATTCTGCCGACGTTATTTCTTATGTTCGGAAATAAATATTGCGCGTGGAGACGTGCAGTTAGGGCGCTGAAAATGTGTATTCTTTGGAGGCGGTGAGGAAAATGTTTGCCTTTTTTTTTATTAATTTGATATGGAATTAATAACCCACATTAACATGTAGCTTTTTAATTGTGGTAATGTCAACCATATTTTTGCGCTACATGTGCACGGGTACATGCTGCTGTTATTATATTTTGGCAACGAATTGCAAAATAAAACTTAAACCGTATACGCATATGATGTGATTTTAATTAAATTTTAATGTTTTATTGATTTGCTGTTATTAAAAAATGTGCCACCCATTCTTATTTAAGACTTAAATTAAAATTTCAACTAAATTGTGCTCTACATAAAGCTACAAAATAAGAAATGCATGAACATTGTGTTTTGTTTGTGTTCAAATCAGGGGTCAAATTGTTGCCATGACAGTCGTCGATAAATGTAACGCTGGCAACACAGGCAGGCACACAACATGCATTAAATTTGTTATGAGTGAAAATTACAAACTTTATTTGTGCAAAAACCAGAAGAAACTTACCAGCCATTGTGGGGTAACTGGAGTACGCAGCAGCACTTTCTAGCGCATGGGCGGTCTGTTGGTCATGATGTAGTCTGCAAAGAAATTAATATAAAAGAAAATGTAATAAAAATACATTCGTAACGGGTATGCAAGCAAGCAAGCAGGCAGGCAAGCATTAACTGTGTCAGACAAATATGTATGTACATAATATGTATGAAGAAAAAAGACTTGTTCTTTCATTAATTTACTCGTACTTACCTTGAACTGTGGCCATACTGTTGGGGTAGACGCAATAGGCTTCCATATTGCGCCATATTATGATGATAAGCATGAGCATGGGCAGCGTGAGCATGGGCAGCATGTGCATAAGTGCCATAGTGTGCCGCTGCATGGGGTACCCAAGGATCTGTGGCATAACCACCATCAGACGAATATAGATCACTCATCTTGATCAATAAAATTTGTAAAATAAATGAATAAAAAAGCAAAACGATTATTAATTAATTAATGAAACAAACCAAAGTCTTGTTGCATTTTAAGTTCCATTGTATCAAATTAAATTTGGAAAAGTGTCTGTAAAAATTTATACATTTAGTTTACCTGCGGATGTGTTGTTGCCGTTACAGGATGCACATAATTGCTGTTCCAAAATGAAGGTGGGAAATTACGAGTAGACATTGGTGTGGTTGAATCTATAACGAGAGAGGAAGGAGTTTTTTATTTGTACAATTATTAATTTAAACATTTGTTAATTACATTATTAAGATGTACTCACTCGTACACCTAATTTAATTTATTAGTCATCAAATAAGTTTAAGATTAAGAAATTTAATGAAATGAAAACGAACAAGACGTTAAAAACGCCTGATTAAGAATTAATGCCTTGTAACAGTTGTACCGTTAAGTCATGCCTTGTTGAAGAAAACACTCTACCAACAAGTTTCCATTTTCGCTTTGTCCAAAACAAACCAAAAAAATAAAATAAATAAATAAAAAATCCGACCATTTTACATCAGCCACAAGATCACAAATTATAATGAAAATTTGCCAACATTATGAAAAGTGTGCCTTTACTAACGAGTACTTAAGAATTTCACGTTTATTTAACAGAACACAAGCAGAATACAAATAAAATGCTCCAGAAAAAAAAAATAAAACAAAATAGGGGGACACAAACTTACGACGACAAATTCTGTTTATTACGTGAATATAAATTTTGCAATTTCATAGCTGCAGTTTTGAGCATCATTTTCAGTGTTTTGACAAGAAAAGAAAATGAAAAGAAGCACAATAAGTGTAGAGCAGTGTATTAAAGGAATGCGTTTAAGGGCACACAATATTTGTAACTCTCCTTCTCCTCCTTGTCCCGTCAGCCATTATATTATAGTATACGCATGTAAGTATAACCAAAATAAATGCTGTTGCAGACATTGTTTGATTCTGTTTAATACAGTAAACTCGCGAAAACATGAAACAGTGAATGAATATCAATAGCCACTAAATGAAGAGCCTATTTCACATTTTTATTTAAAAGTCGTTTTTCCAAACAAAAATGGAAGAAAAACGACATTTAAATAGGCTACAAAGTAATAAAAACAATAATTCAACAGGTGTGGTGGAAAAAATTTTCGATATTTTTTTAAATAAAATTTAAGTATTTAAAATAAATTATTTTAATAAAAACCGATTGTTTAATGCCAAAAAGTAAATTTATGAAAATTTTGGCTGCTACACAAACAATCGCCCTAAGCGCCTACTTTCTTCGCAATTTTATTCATATTGAACTAGAGCAAAAATAAAAATAGTTGCAAATCACCCAAAAGCTTTGGGAAGAATAATGTTAGTGGAAAAATGACCAATCGCCCATATTTTTGGATCATTACTATTATGCCAAATATGAAAATTCGCAAAAACTTGCTAACTTTAAAAAGATAGAAAAGTCCAGTAGTCCGGTAAAACTGGCAAAAACTCACTTTTAACTTAAAAATAGCGAAAATTTTCGAAGAATTGCAAAATTGCAAACAAGCCCCTAAAATTGTTTTTAAATAGCTAAAATTATAACGAATATAAAAAACTAGGAAAAATCGTAAAAATGGCGAAAATGGCGAAAGTTCCCAAAAACGTGTTAACATTAAAAAGATATAAAAGTCTGATAGTGATTAAATATACATAGGTAAAACTGTAAAAAAATGTAAAAATTAATTTTATGGCAAAAATAGCGAAAATTTGCGAAAATTTTCAAAACTACAAACAAGCCCTAAAATTGCTTAAAAATAGCTAAAATTTTAAGGAATGCCAAAAACTCGGAAAGAATCGGGAAAATGATGCAAATTAGCTATTTTAGCGATATAAATTATTTATTTTGCCATTTTTTGCAGATTTTTTTTACAGATTTACCGACTTTTAGTCAATCTATCTTTTTAATCTTGGCAAGTTTTTGCTCGGTTTTTGTCCGAATTTTCGGCATTCCTTACAATTTGAGCTTATTTTAAGCCGTTTAGGGATTGTTTACAATAGGGATGGACAAAAAATATCTATTCAATAGAACACTGAAGATGGCACATAGCCGAAACCGGTCTGTCTGTTTACAAACCAAATTTGACGTGGGATGACGGAAAATCGTTCCAAATTCAAAAAAAACTCCGTCGGAAGACAAACACAACACTCAAAAAATATCTTGATATATCGCGATCTTAGTATTGCTTTGGCCCATATGCCAAAAAGTCGGAATGGAGAAAAACAACAAAGAAGATTTACATGAAGTTTTCTCAAAATATATCCGATACAATTTTTTTGTATTCTCACCACTGCCTCCGGCATATGTTTGGAAGAAAAAATTTACATTTTTGTGAACTTCATCAATCCGATTAGAAATTATGTGCTCCAGTAGCCACTTTATTTTATTTGTAAAAAGTAGCTTTTGTTGCTCCATGTGCTTACTAACTGCTGTGTAATTGAGTAACTTGTTATTGAGATGAAATTGTCTAGTTTTTATTGAAAATAAGCGTATAAATTTTATTAGAAAAGATATTTACATGGGATAAAAAGCTAATATTGATAAAACTTGTTATTTTACCTGATTTCTGATTTTTATTTTTTAATTAAAAAAAATTTATTTTTTTTACAAAAAATTTATCAAAAATGATTATATCGATCACAATGAATACCTGATATCTCAGAAACCAGGAACAATTTCGCGAAACAGTTTTTGAATTCTGAAAGAGGGTATTCAAAATATATATACCCCATACTTAACTCAATTCTTTTTAAATGGTCGGTGGGCCAAAACAAGACTGAGGTCGCGATATATCGATGCCGATCGATATTTAAAAGTATATCGATATAGATATATTTTTTCACGAAACTTCGCTATTTCGCTATAAAATTGATTTGAGCGATGTTTTATGAATGTAAAAAAGCTTGTTTCCAAATCAAATTACACAGTTTTTAAATTAATTTTTGTTACCCACTTCTTTCTTTGCATTCTTTTGTTACGTTGTTACGATAAAAAAATATGGTCAGTATACCAATTTTCTATTTTTATAACTTTGGTTACAAATCATAACCATGGTGACTATTATTACTGTGTCAGAATAGTCCTGTAAGACTGAATCTGCAGAATTGATTAAAAGTAATAATATTCAACTATTTGTCTGCAAGCTGTCGTCGTTGGTAGTGTTGTCTAGGCGGAAAAGTACTCTGATGAGTAGACCGTGGTCGTCTCGAAACATGTAAGTTCAATCTTCGGTGCAGTAAAATATTTCTTTGCGTACATGCTTTACAATTTCCTCTCTAAATAAAAAATAATGTAGCTAGAGCTTTTTTGGGAATTTCTAAAATTTAGTTTTTCCCAAAATTAATATTTTATTTATTCAGTAAAAATTTATTATTTTGTTAATAAAAACACATCTAAATTGATTATTGGGGGGTATTAGCTAGTCCCTATGCACATTTCGCTGGGGCTAAGTGCAGACCGTCAGGAAACCTTAATTATTAACATAATGGCATCCTGTCAAAAAAATACTTGATTGACATCACTATATATGTATGTACTTAATATATATTTGTTGTTGTTGTTCTTACATATATTTTGTACAATTTCTTTTAGAAAGTCAATAGAAATATCCCTGTTTGCTCCCTTAAAATATAAACCTGTTAAAATTTTCAAGTGTTTATGTTTTCGTTAGCTCACTGTATCGCCCAACTCATACATAAATAAGTATAACTAAGTACACATTACTCGCAGTAGTAGTACCCAGGAACACACAACAGCAATAACATCCAACATCGATGACAACATTCCTCAACTTGTTTCCATACGATTTCCATGACGATGGATGTTAATGCATGTGTGTCTTCTTTTCTTTCAATTCGACTGCTCTAAACAAGAAGACAACCATCGAACCATTAGATGCATAATAAAACTTTTGCAAGTGATGGAAAGGGTGACTTCATCAGCATCACCATCATCGATCGTATCCTTCTCGTCATACACAGCCATCCACTGTGTTTGTCATTCTTTTCTTTCCTTGAGTTTGAATCAAGTACATGAATTTTGGTGTTGCACGTTTAAAAAGATACTCGAATATACAAAATGTTTCCTTTTTTTAATTTTCGTGGTTCTGTTTGCTTTTATTTGAAATACTGATGCGTTTCTTTCAAGTTGAAAATAAACCGCTTGTAGTTGCAAACATTGTTGTTAGTTAAGAAAGAAAAAATCATTTAAATACTTGTTAAAGAGTACGTCCGTCCCTTTTATTTATTTATTTTTTGGCTTTATTCATCGTTTGTTTCCATTTGCTACAAGATGTTTGAATTGTAAATATATGAATCATATTATTTCTTACTTATAGTATAAGTTTTTAAGATCTAGGCTTTAGACATAATACGAGTAGCATTAGTCTCTAAGTGTAGAGTATTATATAAGCTGTTCGACTTCTGCACAAAATGCAACCCTGATATAATGTGTTGTTATTGCTTTCTTAAAAGTTTCCATAACTCATTTTAGGGTGAGTTTTGCACATTCTTATAGTAAGTCGGCATAGGAAATCTTCTAATCCTTGTGTTTAAGGTACAATATATCTTTAACTCTTTTACACTTGTAAATCACTACGAAGAACATTTTTGTTGAATATTTTAACCTTGTAGCTCCTCGCTGTATGGTTCTTTTTCTCTCTTTCTTAAAAAATGGCAAAATAGTCCGCTTCAATGGCTGTGTAGCGGGCTGAAATATCCTACAAAAATATTTGTCATAAAGACACCAAAGCTCCAAACTCAACTTGAGCGTCAGAAATCATTAAAAACTTAAAATATGTTTAAGGGTTAATTTCGTACTTATTCACATTTAGTGCTAAAATATCCCATAAAACCGAATTTCATGATGTTAGTTGGTACTAAAAATATGGCCTACGTAAAATTTCACTATAAAATCTGGTTTTGTGGGATATTTTGGTACTAATTGTGAATAAGTACAAAATTAACCTTTAAACACACTTTAAGCTTTGAATGAATTGTGGCCATCAAGTTGAGTTTGGAGTTTTGGTGTCTTTGAAGACTTATAGTAAAATTGCAGGACAAATATTTTTGTAGGACATATCAGCCCGCTGCACCGCCTTTGAAGAGGAGTTTTTTCTCCCTTTTTTTTATAAAGATACAAAAAGGCCCACAGAGCGCAGAGTTAGAGGGTTCAAATGTTGCAAAAAAAATTTTTCTCGTGGTGTTTTACACAAAAGTGCTGGACCATCCTATACCTTAAATGTAAGGATTAAAAGATTTCTTATGCTGATTCACTATAACAATCTGCAAAGGTTGAAGAAGGGGAATATAACTCCCCTCGTTTTACAAAATAAGTCCCTAAATGTTAGCCAATTTTTCGGTAATGAGCTGCGATGCCATTAAGACAGTTGTAAAGGTTTTTTTTAAACCAGGAATTTATTTCCATCAGTTATTTATATATAAAATTTCTTCTCAAGTCGATCGTCTGGATTGTGGAACACGCACTTTATTCTATATGCCATTAACATATTTGGTGGCTTTTATTAGAAAATGTCTTACTTTTGTCTCGATACATTCTCCACCTTTATGCAAAACATAAGACGAAGAAAAAAGAGAAATACTACGAATTATAAATAAATTCAACATGTTTCAAATTAAAAGAAAATTAAGCAATGATTTTTATGATTACGAGTATTTTTATGCTGGTTGGTTGGTTGGTTGGTTGGTTGTCTGTCTGTCGATGCTTAAACCTCAACACGAATTATTTCCAATCTATTTAATTTTTATTGCCATTTGTGTATTTGTAATTTTTATTTCATTTGTTGAACTTTAATTGAATAGAAAGAAGGAACATTGAAATTCAGTTGTTGCAGAACATTTTGTGGTTACGAAGGTGGTTGTTTCGATATCTCGATAGGAATGGTGATAAAAGTTGAGGTACTATTAGAACTTGTAGTATTAAAATCAGCATGTTTAAGAATACAAAAAAAATAGTTTTTTCGTTCTACTAAATATCTGTTGTTTTATGTGTTTTTTGTTGCTCTTTTTATATAATTAATTTTTTTTTGTTCATTGGCATTTTGTAAGAAAATGTCGACGGAATGCTAAACACTTGCCAGTTGCTCCGTTCATATGCCAATGGCGAATACCATCACATGCCACTTGGATTCATGGCGGTTTTTAAATGCATTCATTATTCAATTAACAAACTAGTCGGTCATCTATCCAACCAGCCAGCCAGCCAGCCAGCCAGTCAGCTATTTAGCTACATAGATATGTATTACATACATTTGCAGCCAGCCAGCAGCTATTTATTCATTTATTTATGTATGTATGTTTTATTGAAAATATTTATGTACTACATATTTAGCAACTATTTTCAAAGATTCGAACACAAATCGAAAGTACTTACAGAACAAATCGAGAAGAACAAAAAGATTTAAAACCTATTTGATTTAATTCTGCTTTTTTTGTTTCTTTTCTTCTAAAAATATCACAAAAGTATGCAAAATATAGTGATGTATCTGCGCTTGTTCTATATGAATACAGTGACTGTTAAAACAAACATGTAAATTGTATGTTAACTTTACAACTACTCTAAAGTACAACTGTTTCTATCCACAGCCTGTTGTAGAGCATGTTTCCAAACAAATGCTTATGTGGAAATTACCAACAACATTTATACGATCTATAAACTCATACAAGACAGCTTGTGAATTGGCCAAATATATCTATATATATTAATAAAAGAGTAACGTTATTGAGTGACTGACTGACTGACTGACTGACTGACTGATTCATCATCGCCCAGCCCAAACCACTAAAGCTAGAAAGTTGAAATTTCGTATGTGGATGTACAGACGGTGTTTTGGGAAATTCAAACGCTAAGGGGGTGGGTAAAAATGGGTAAATTCGGTAACCTTATATCTCCGGATCTAACTAAGGTAGACATAAAATTGTAATAAGATCAAAAAATAAGCGGACGGGTGTTTGGTACTTTTTTGAAATTTTTACATTTAGGGGTCGAAAAAGGGTAAAAATATAATTTTGGTACCTTTTTGTTAACCGTTTATCTCCTAAAGTAATTAATATAGAAATTAAATTTAAAATGGATTCTTCTATCCTTACGAAGCCCTCAAATATGTTTTGGTACTTTTTTATAATTCGAATATATAAAGGGTAAAATTGGTTGCTCTTTTTGGTACTTTTTTCTATACAACTATTTTTTATGCAAATTGATAAACATAGTGAATGAATATGTTTGTAAGAATTTTTGAAAATTTTAATTCTAAGAGGATTAAAAGGGGTAAAATCGGTAATCTCATATCTTCGAATCTAAGTAAGGTAGACATAAAATTCTAAAAGCATCATGATAAGATAGAAAAATGAGCGGACAGGTGTCTGAAACTTTTTTAAAATCTGTACATTTAGGGGCCGAAAAAGGGGGAAAATATAATTTTGGTACTTTTTTTGTTAACAGTTTATCTCCTAAAGTAATAAAGTTAGAAATTAAACTTGCAATTAATTCTTCTCTCCTTAAAAAGCCCTCAAATTCAATCAAATTTGAATATATAATGGGTAAAATTGGTAGCCCTTTTTGGTACTTTTTTCCATACAACTTTTTTTGTGCTCATTGATACACATACTGAATGCATATGTTAGTATATATGCTCTAAGAACGAATTTTTAAAAACTTAAATTCTAACGGGATTAAAAGGGGTAAAAACGGCTAAACTTGGTGTTCTTATATCTCCGAATCTAAGTAAGGTAGACATAAAATTCCAAAAGCGTCATAATAAGATAGAAAAATTAGTGGATAGCTGTTTTGTACTTTTTTGAAATTTGTACATTTAGGGGCCGAAAAAGGGTAAAAATATAATTTTGGTACTTTTTTGTTAACCGTTTTTATTTTAAAGTAAAGGTACTTTTTCGAAACCCTACTTTTTTGAAAATGTAGTTTTAGGAAATGGTACTTTTTGAAAAATGTTTTTTGGAAAGGGTACTTTTTGAAAATGGTAATCTTTTGAAAATTGTTACTTTTTGAAAAGTTTTTTTTTTTGGAAAAGGTTCTTTTTGGGGCTCTGTACACCAAAAGTGTAAATTAATCTTATTGTTTTCGATACGTTGTCCGTCAGTCCGTATGTCTTTCTATCTGTCACAGGCTATTTTCTCGAGAGCCGTAAGAACTAGGGGCTAAAGTATAAAGGGTGCTCTAAAGCGAGCAACGAAACACGTTGAAATACTAATGTAACATACAGACACTTTTATATAGACTCTCGAATTGGTGTAGTCTGCAGAATATTTAACACAACAAAAATTAAAGGGTGTTCTAAAAGTATCTTGGAAACCGTAAGAGCCAACCAAACTCTTGAAATTTTAAAAAACTCTAAAACTAAAAAATTCCAGAATGAAAAAAGTCAAAACGAAAAATCGCCAAAATGAAAAAAACCGCTAAAACGCAATAATTCGCCAAAACTAAAAAGATCGCCAAAAATACTAACCAATTTTATGGTTATTTTTAAATGAGTTAATTAATTTTTCTATATCTGCACAACAATGGGGTAGCGAAGCACGTCGGTTATAGCTAGTATCAAATAAAACTATAAACCCTTTTTAGCAGTCAATTGTAAGTTTCCGTTGCACAGTGGTATGAAAGAAAATTAATTTCTAAGCTACTTAACCGATTTGCATGCGATTCATAGAAGAAGCCAATTACATTTATCCCTCGAATTGTGTAAATCGGTGTTTAAAACTTTTATATGAAAAATTTTAATTAGTAAAAGATATCGTTATCTAAAACTCAAAACGCCCTAATTAAGAGAAAATTCTAATCGACTTTTTTTTTAATTCCGATGTACATATATATTTCATCAACATACTTCAGAACAAAATAAAATCGGATATTCCTGAACAATAAGTGCGATTTTATTAAAAAGATCAAAAAAGAAAGAGACCTGAGAAATTATATTACTATTTAGCAAGTCCAAACATACACTATCTTATTCTTTGGTTGTGTATGTTCTTCGCGGCTAAATAGATAGGCTGTGTGTCTCACACACAGTGTACGTGTGTTGAGGGTATAAAAAGAAAGAACCTATACTCGCGAGTATAGGAAATTGAGAGAATGGCCACCACTGATATACCAGCGATTTGAAAGTTTACATCTGGGACCCATTTTAGGAGGAGTTAAAGTTCTCCGCCTTTTGCATATTGTTTAAGGTATTAAATGTGCTTGTCATTTTTATGTAAAACACCACAAGGAATATTTTAACCCTCTAACTCTTCGCTGAATGGATCTTTTTGTCCCTTTAAAAAAAATGGCACAAAACTCCCCTTCAACGGTGATGGTAGCGGGCGGGAATATCCCATAAAAATATTTGTCATAAAGTTATAATACATCGTTAGCTAAAATGTAAAACCACGTAACTAACTAAAAATGCGAAATGGGTTTTTTGATTGATAATAATGCACATCAACAACATCCATGTCCTCTCCAATTTTTACGCTGATATAATGAAAATTAGACATTTTGGAAGTGAACTTTTAAAGTACGTATCTACAAAAGCACGTCACTATATACTTGTTGCTTGGAAGTAGTTAGTTAACACATATTTATATTCATTTAATTTTAATAATTAATAGTAGGTTTTGAACTTTTATATTGCATTTCTTATCAATGAGCTTTGTAAACAATTCCAATATTCCATTTTTAAACTTGTGGTATAAACTTGCTAAATCCATGCAACATTTTACGAAAAAAATTTTGTAATGACTTTTTTCGTAAAATATACGAAACTGTCGTATATATTGCGAAAAAACATTTAGGCAATATTTTTTTGAATTTACGAAAGTAACGAATACATTTCGTAAACATTTTTCCTTGTTAAAAAATATATTTGGAATAAAAAAATAAATTAAAATAATATATTATAAATTGACGTATTTTTCAGATGTAAGTAAATAAAACTAATTTTTAGCTCTTATAAAATAAGTAGAAAGTGGCTCAGTGGGTAGAGTACATGACTTGAAATATGATGATTGCGAGTTCGTGCCCCGGTTGAGCCATACTTTTTTTTTACTTTTATTTTTTGATTATTTTCGTACATTTCGTATATTTTACGAAAGAATTTCGTGATGCTAAATTACGAAATATTTCGTAATATGTACGAGCGTTTTCGTGCATATGTTGCATGGAATTTTTCCAGTGTAGCTATAGGGACTATACTTTTATTTGAAATCAAAAAGGCTCGTGCTTTCGTGCATATGCATGTTTTTGTTGGTGATAGATAAAAACGTATTGACTAATTATCTATGCGAATTATCAAATATTTTGGCATCGATTTGTAATTGCATATTTTTGTATTTTAGGTGGTAAGTGCATATTTTTGCATATTTTGGCAATAAATGCATATTTTTAGAGTAACAAAAATTTTTTTATGCATATTTCTCAATTTTTTTAAAAAATATTAATAGGCCGATTATGGATGGCAATCAGTTGGGTTGCCAGTTGCTGAAAATGATACTGCTGATGGCAACTGAGAGCTGTCAATTTTAGTTGCTATTTAGTACCTTTTTGGTAACCGTTAATTTTCAGTTGCTGACTGGCAACGCAACTAAAGTTCGGTTGTATTATATAATAGACCAAATTATGTTTGTTTTATGTTTTTTTTTCTCTAATAATAATAATAGTAATAATAATAAAATTTAACAAAATATTTTCATATTATTTTAGTTTTGGTACTTTGTTCGTAGGTAAATGCATATTTTTGCACATATTTTTAATTTTTAGGTACATCAAACTCAATTTTTATTTGCATGAAAGTCCGAGCTCTTGTAATCAAGTTTTCATTGTCAATTTGATTCGTATATTAGCATATGATTCCTCTGGAATAATGTATTTTAAAGTCGATGTAACAGATGTATAAAAGCAACTTCCGCAAAACACTTGGAAAAAAGTCAAAAGATTTTTCGTTACTTTACATTTCAGCTGACGATATGTAGGTCTTTAAACTTGAAATGTGTTCAAGAGCTAATTTCGTATTTATTCACAACTAGTACTGAAACAAAACCAAATTTGTAAAAAAAAATATGTCTTACATAAAACTTCACTATAGTAGATTTTTATGGCAAATATTTTTGTAGGACTTTTCAGCCCGCTATATTGCTCTTTAAGGGAAGGTTTTTTTGCCCCTTTTTGATAGGGACAAAAAGACCATTATAGAGAAGCGTTAGAAGATTAAAATGTTCCTCGTGCTGTTTCACATAACAGTGGTGAAGACAGCTTATATTTAAACTAGGGATGTAACGAATACCGATACCGATACCGATATATCGGCGATACTTCAGATTTTCCGATACATCGGTATCGGCGATATTTTACTGCCGATACGACGATACTTTTAAAAAATTTTTCAGAGTTTTTTTTTAACAAATAATTTATTTTTGTTCGATTTTACCATGAATTAAATACACTTCGTTATTTTTTAAATCTTATTAATATCAATTTTAAAAATTAATAATATTTTATGCTGTTATTTTGTAAACAAATTATTTATTTTTTGTTAATTTTACCATGAATTCAAATTCAAGTCGTTGTTTTTTAAATCTTATTCCAGCAAAAAAACACACTCCAAAGAAGTCATGAAAATGTAGAATTCGCGATCCGGATGTATTGCAAATTCGGATAATTTCTAATTAGTTTTACATATCCTTGCCATCGCAAGAAGTTCTGTTTTTCGATTACCAATCATCGAATTGGAAGCGATGCTATGACAATTTTCTTTTTCGGTGTTCTATAATGATTTTTCCTCAAGGAAAAAGGATAAAAATTACACATTTTCACAATTTTTTTATGCGAATTTGAACTCAAAACTTTATTTTCATGTAAATTTAGGTGTATAAATATAAACTTAGAAGACTTTTAATAATTAAGCTATTAAGTTGTTTAGAAGAATATTAGTTGACAAATGTCCTTTAAAAAATCGATTTTTTAAAAAGCATGGCGAGTATTTTTTAAAATTATAAGGAAATTAAAAATTTTTTTCTTGCTTTTCTACTAATTATCTGCATATTTTTAATATAGATTTTTGGAAGCAAAGAAAATGTAGCTCCTTAATAATTACTTCCAATTTTTTTACTGGGTTAATATCAATTTTAAATATTCTCTCTTACAATGTAATTTTGTATAATAAAAGAATTGCACTTGAGTTTTGTTGATCTAAACTTGAACTCAATTTTGTATAATAAAAAAATTGCAATTGAGTTTTGTTGATCTAAATATGTTGATCGAATATTGAACTCAATTTCAATATTCGTATCGGTATCGGAATCGGTATCGGCGATATTTATTTTTAAATATCGGTATCGGTATCGGATCGGCAAAACGCCGTATCGTTACATCCCTAATTTAAACGTAAGGATTAGAATATTTCTTATGCCGATTAACTACAGCAATGTGCAAAATGGGGAAATTTAAGTCCCCCTAAAGTGAATCCCAGATGAAAATGTCAAAACGCCGATGCACGTATACATATATTTTTTTGGAGTCCTCTACGAGAATGGCCGACTTCCTAAACGCCAAAATGCATTGCAGTGATGCGACTACATTTACAACAACAAAGCACATACGACTTTGCATCACTGCAATGCATTTTTGGAAGTCGGCCAATCTGTCGTTTGAACCTTTTTACATTCAAATGAGTTTGATTTTCTTGTAGAGTGTTATACATAATTTAGATGTCTAGAACAATTAAGAGACTTTATTTCTATTTAACAACAAGGGAATTGAGATAAAATCTGAGGGCCCATAAATTTCAGCAAGATTTTTCAAATGTGCGAGTGAAATATCTTAAGCTTTTATAAAGTTTGCTATTAATATTTTCATAAACTGTTTTTGATGTCACTGTACATGCGAAAATGCCTACATACATATCTATGAATATGTATGCCCCCCCCGTAGGCCGAGTCGTCGAGACATCGCCGATGAATGTGCGAAACAAGTATCTACCACCGACGACGAATGAACGACAGTCCAAGCCAAGTATTGACGAGGGCACAGAAGACGTTGATGGCAACGTTTGTAACAAGCAACTAAAATTGTCCTCACTGAATATACAGTCGACCCTTGATAATTTGAAACTCGTTAATTTAAATCTCTCGATAATTTTAATTGTTCCCCATGTCCATTGAAAAACAATCAATAAATTGAAAATAAATTATGTAATTTGGTCTACTCGTTAATTTGAAATTATTTAAATGACATCTTGATCGCAAATACGCTATAATTTGAATTTTTTCGGCTCTAAGCTCTATAATTTGAGTTATTTTAATGTGCTGTGTTTTAAAAAAGATAAAATCTTTTTCAGTTTATATGCATAGGAATGTGATCATGTTCGCCGACGTTTTATAATTTGAAGTTTGCTTTTCTACCCTCATAACTTGTACTGGTAATGTTAATGTGTTCATGTTTTTGCTTTATTTTTATTTTTTTAATTTTAATCAAAGTCTTGTTAATTTGGATTTTTTTCTATTTCCCTTTTGAAAATTTAAACTTTTGTTAATACTCGTATGAACTCTCGATTATTTGAACTTTCTCTCTGGTGCCTTGAATTTCAAATTATCGAGAGTCAACTGTATAATATTAAAAAAAAAGTAATAATATAATCATACCCAAAACTTCCATACTGATAGCTCACCTGACCAGACATCCCGCTTTTGGCGGCAGTATTCTCCTCTTTTAAGTTCGATCCCGCTTGAAAGCTATATCTCGCTTTTTCAATTTTAAAACTCCAACATAATGAGATATTTATAGTAAAAGCGGGATAAAATTTTTAAGCGGGATCGACCTTAAAAATGCATAATAATCCCGCCAAAAGCGGGATATCTGATCAGGTTACTGATAGCCTAACGAGGTACTCAAAAAGCTTTATACAAAACCATGTTTTGTGGGTAATGGAGGCACGACATTTTTATTGTCGATGTAGTTGTTCCTACCGTTGTCGGCTATAAAACTATACACAGACTTTATAATTTTGTCAGAACAAATTATTTACAGACGACAACGAATACCATCTTATCGTTATACTTATTCCTAAATGTGTTTTTTAGGCGACAAATCATTGATTGTCTTGCATGCAGACATCATTGGCATTTTGGCCTACAGGGTACGTCCGTCCATCCATACGAACATACTATTTATAAATACATATCGCCACAGAAAATGCAAAAAGGCCTATCTAACATTTTAAAGGTTTTACAGGAGAAGCATAGAACTTGTTTAAATGAAAAATTAGTGAAAAATTTTGCAATAAGTATATAAATTTGTTGGTCCTTTTTTCCTTGTATTGTAAAATTTTCCTGTAATTGTTAATATATTTTTCATTTCAACAAGTTTTATGTTCTCCTATAAAACTCTTAAAATGTTAGATAGGGCTTTTTGCATTTTCTATGACGATATATACGTACATATTTGCTATTATTCGACGTTTTTATTTTATTATTATTTTTTTTAATTCGCTACTCTGGGCCACTGTGGTACTCGTATGGACTGAACTGTTCATAAAGAAATAAATAAATAGTTTTTAATTTTTTTCCTATGTATAGTATGAAGCAAAAACAATTTAATTAGATGCCGCTTTAAAGATACAATCAAATTCCTTCAGTTCTGTATTTCTACATTTATACTCGTCGTTCGTACCTTTCTATTTTTATCTAATTTTCGAATATTTTTAAACGAAAACTGTAGAGAAATAGTATAAAAGAGAAAATGTATTTTTTTTACTAAAATAAGTCTTAAAGAACCGCAATAATAAATTACAAACAATTGCAGTTGCATAGTGTTCATCTTACTATTGATTATTGGGCCAAATGATGTAAAGAATTTTTAAAACTAAAAAAAAAACAACAAGAACAAAATACAAGTGACTTTGTGTTAAAAGGACATGCAAGAGATGCATTGAGATGTACTAAATATCGATTTAATATAATTTTAAATCTAATCCAACTACGGTGGTCTGTCGCTTCCTGATACCTTTAAAGATTATTCTGAAATGTTTGTTATCATTGTCAACAGATCTTTAACTGTGGTAGCATTTCTAAGATAAATCTATGTACATAAATACATACATACACATATATTCATACCTACATACATACATATTTCATGCTTGCAACAGGTGTGTGTGTGTGTTTTTTTAAGAGGAACCAATATACATACTTGATACAATTTCGTTTGTTTTGATAAAGGTATTTTTAATTTTTACCAATAACAGCGTTAATCTACTTACGTCGATTTAGAGCAATGATCACCATGCTTTGCTACGGAGGGCCGAGTAATTTTCGTTATTTTCACTTACACAACACGACTGTAATTTAGGAAAAAAATGTATTTAAATTTTATAAACTAAAATTTCCCAAAGTTCCTCCTCTATATTTTTTAATTTTTTTTTTTATCAAAAATAGTTTATGGTGTATCGGCGGCAACTCTTTCCAAATTTCATAATAGGCACGAAAGTTGTTCAGAAGTTAGACTGGTCACAATAATTTCTGTTCATAGTATAAAGGTATTTTGTTCATTAGGTAGTAGGGTATTCACTCGAATAATTTTTGCTCGATTAATCGAATAATTAAAGTCAAATAATGTTCGATCAAACAAAAAATTTCAATTTCGAGTAAAAATTTATTCGAGTAATTTTGGTCGATTAATCGAATAACTCGATTAAAATATTTTATGTAAATTTTCTTTTTTTTTAATGAGTTTTTGTAGATTTCTTAATAAAAAGTGGAAACATTTTTTAATTTATATAAAATTTGCCATTGAATTCGAACGTTATTTCATACTAATAGTCCGCATGATCAAAAAGTTAAGTAAATAATGTAGTAACAATAATAGGGAGAAAGAAACCAACTTCAAATATCTTTTAAAAAAATTTGGAAATATAAACACCAAACAAAAATTATTTGAAATAAAGAAGATATTTCGAGAGCAACTAGTTAACTAGATGTTTCATATTAAAATATCGAATTTAATGTTCGGAATTATAAAAGCCTTAAGGTACGGTCACATTTGACAAATATATGCCGAAAAAAAAACGTAACCTATAGACAAGTTAAAATTGTATTTCCTTTAATTACAATATTTTTTTTAAATATGCGTTCGCATTTATTAAAAATAATATAAAAATAGATTTTTGCAGCATAATAAACTTTATTTTGTGATATAAAAAACAAGTTAAATTAAACTAACTTTGAGCAAAAGTAGTGGTTACGTTTTTTTAGGCAAATATTTCCCAAGTGTTACAAGTTAATATTTATAACAACAAAAGTGCTATGCCAATTCTGATTATTTTTATTCTGCATTGAATACAGGACAGGTCGGAATGTTATTAAATATTTCCTGGCGCATAATTTTCTCAAAGCGCAACATTTGAATAGTGAAAAAAACTATTTTAAAGAATTTCTTTTGTGTTCATTATTAAAATATATAAAAATGCGAAAAAACTTGTTTCGTTTTATTTTTGTCCACAAAAATGTACAAAAAACCGATTAAATTCAAACTTTTCCGATTAACTCGAATAATTTTTAGCAGTAAAGCTTACTCGAATAACTCGAACGAAATAAAAGTTTTACTCAATTGCTCGAGTAATATAAAAACTGAGTTATGAATTTTTAGTCGAACTGTATGGTTTTTATCCAAAGTTATTAAATTAGTTTGGCTTAAGTTCATTTTTAATTTAATCTTTCGATCAAATTATTTTTTATTTAAGTAAGAAGTTCTAAAGCATGTAAATATTGAACATTCAAAGAAAAATTTTAAATAGTTGAAAAAGCTTAAAATAGTTGAACATGCTAAGAAAAGACAGTTAGTGAAGTTCCGAACATTTAGACAAAGTTCAATAAGGTGCGACTCGGCACAAGATGGCCACAGTGTGTTAATTGAGTTTACTAATATTAGTAGGATTTTCGCTACAGTGTTGTTGCCACTGTCAGTGGTAGTGTGGGTAAAGGACTCTGATGAGTAGACTTGGTGTTCACGAAACAGCTGTCAGTTCAACCTTCCGTACAGCCAAATTTTTCTTTGAATGTTCAATATTTACATGCTTTAGAATTTCTTACTTAAATAAAAAATAATTTGATCGAAAGATTAAATTAAAAATGAACTTAAGCCAAACTAATGTAATAATTTCAATTTCGATTAATTGATTAATCGAACAATTGAAAAATCGATTAAAATGAATACCCTATTAGGTAGGTCCGCTTTGGTGCTTTAACCTGTCAAGAAATTACAAAACTTCTACCATTCCTCTTGTGCCATTAATTTTTCCGCTGCTTATCCATAAACTCTCAAGAAATAAATGAGAATTATTACGAAAACTAAGTGATAATAATCGCAGGTGAGAAAATGTGCTGATATCATTATTTTGCACTCGAAATCAATTTGAAATTCCTCTTCTTACGCTGTGAATAGTGCATTCAAGAGTCGCATAAGCAGAACTTTTCTCATTTAACTTTAAATACAAAAAGACTAAAAACTTAGTAAGTTTAATAAGTAAAAGTATACTCATACATAATCCCCCCTATTGTGAAAGGCGACGTCGACGTCACATCAACACGACATCAAAAAATTGTCACTTGTCTACTCTTTGTCGACAACAATTAATTAATATTAACATGCTGGACTAATTTCATATCCTTCAGAAAATAGTAAGAATAGCAGTGAATTGTTGTCGACAATGAGTGGACAAGTGACAGTTTTTTACTATCGTGTTGATGTGACGTCGACGTCGCCTTTCATAATAGGGGGCAATATTCCATTTGAAAATATACAGTTTTCTCTTAAACACAAAATAGACATAATATGTTCGTATCTACTCTAACTTTATAACTCTTGGGTGGTGCAAGCTGAGCACTTGTAAGGTATCTAGGAAGATGTCGCCTTGCTACACAGAAAAAAACTAAATTTGATTTTCAGTAAAGAAATTCAAGGAATTAGTTTGTCTAGAAACGGACCTACAAACAAATTTTTAAATACAGACAGAAATATGTCAACAATTTAATTGAAAAAAGAAAAACTTTTTCACTAAACAAATTGTATAAATCTATAAAACAGTTTGCCTAAAAATATTTACAAATTCTAAACAAAATAATTTACTGAATCAAAAAAAATATATTTACTTTATTTTTTTTAGTATATCAAGCAAACTTTTTGCCTGAGTCATCATCATCATTCATTAAGCATTTATGAAATTTCACTTTGTTAAATGTGTTCAACTCTAAGGGCCATTATTACAACTTGCTGATAACGCTTAAAATAGTTATTATTAAGATAAGCTATCTTGAATGATAACGTGACAAATAAGATTTATCTGTTATTGCAACTGACCAATAAAATAAAATATGTAATTTATATACTGTGGCAATACTGCAGTAGATACCGACTACTTTTTGTTGCTTATAATACTTAGTGGCAACGATTTACTTTGCAATAAACTGTTATTGAAGTTAAAATATGGCACCATCAAATTCTTATTATTCACTTAAAAAGTTACCACGAGGATGAAGTAGATATTAGCTTATTTGTCGCTTCTTAGGTTAATATGAACTTGTAATAACCAAAAACTATTTATCTATCAAATAACATCCTAAAAATAGCTATTTCTAAGTTGCAGTAATGGCCCTAAATGTCTATCTAAAGACTCTAAACAAATGAATGTGAATTAAAAGTTTGATTTTAAAATGAATAAATTCAAATTTTGGAATCAATTTATGAACTCAATTATGAGCCGTATTCATAAAAAATTTTCAAATGTTTATAAAATCAATTCCTTTGATAATTATTATGAATGAAGGCACTCTGAAATGAGCCAAAATAAATTGCTTTTAAAAATTTTGTTAATCGAAAAGAATCAAAGTGAAATTTATGGATTTTTTCCATAAATTCTCTACTTTATTAAAAAAAAATGTTGGCAAATAAAGCCAAAAACATCTTAAATTGCATGTGTTTTTAGTTTATCATCTTTTTTGCAGATTTAGAAAATATAATGCAGATTTTGCAGATTTTTTAGCCCAATTTTGAAGATTTTAGAGGAAGAATTTCTGGCAACAGTGATCGCATTCCTTTTGCTATCATTGTTGTTGTTGTTGTTGTTGTTGTTGTTGTTGTTGTTATATATGTATATGCTTGTTTTTGGTGTCTGCGTCCTAAATAAAAGTCAAACAAAAAATTCACTGATTCAGTAAAGAAAATTTACTGAAAATGAAATATATTTTTAGACAAACTTTTCTTTGATAATTTTTTCTGTGTACAGCGACAAGCGCTCAGCATAATTAACAAACAGAAACCGTAAGGAAATCCCGAGGAGCATCGCAGTAGTGACGCGTCTCTTGGCAATCGGCACAAATGTCAGTAGTCTAGTCCTTTCTACAATAAGTTTTTTTTAGTTATCTTGAGCAAGGTAGAGAAGATACACCGTTTTCCACCTTCTTTTCGAATGCCCAGTTTTGCATCTCTCCAGCCGAAAATTTTTTATCAATCACATACTAGACGAGTCTAGGCGGCCTGATTAGATATCTGAAGGAATATATTACCGAATCCGAGAACTAAGATTCGGACATAGATAGGCTGAGTTGACGAGTGGTCTGTCAATACGGAAACATCTTGATTGTACTTGAATGCTTGCGCGTATCATGCAGCCTCGTTAACCTCGTAAACCAACCATACTCACGAAAAAAATAAATGCAATTAACGTACTTATTTCTTCAATATTCCCAATAAAACTTATTAAAACCATATTTTAAAGACTTACAGCACAATTTTTATTTATATTTTGAAATGTCCGACTAATTTCAACTAATATTTCAATCACGCAAAAATTCTACTCAAGTACGCTCACACACGCCGAAATTTTTTCATTAACGATCACACGATTCAAGAAAAAAATTACGTCCGATCATTCGTGATCACGTCAGTAGTGGTCATCTCTAATATCTACTAGAGATGTACCAAAATACAAGCCTTTATATTATTATTGCATCTCATCATATCGTAGTACATACCATGTATCGTTTCTAGAAGTGATAAAATGTTATTTTTTCAATTCGACATTAAATTCTAGATGTCACCTACAGAATCTCGGACCCATCCCCACTAATATTAGTTTTTCCCAAAACTACTGGAAAGTCATATTAAAGGTGTGTGAAACTAGCTTTAAAATATTTAGTGCATATTTAGACGACGAAATTACTAAAGAATAACAACACCCATTTTCATAAAAGATTGTTAAAATTAACTTACATTAACTTTAGCAATCGTTTATAAATATAGCTTTAAAAATATATCCACGAACAAGTGCTGGCATACTTAAACACTGGTTTTACTTTTGAAGCTTTTGAGATGTCAAAATGGCATGCGACTGCAAAACATTTTAGTTTTCTTACTCTACCGACGTTCTCTCTCATGTTATATCAAAGCCAATCGCAGTTGTAGACGGTTTGTTATACATTTGCATGTTATGTTATACATATACATGTTTCTAAAGAAAGTTTTGTGTGAAAATTACCAACAACATACAACAGGTTGTGAATTGGGCAATTGTGTTTCGAAAATGTTTTGTTTCGAATCGAAATACATAATAATCTCCCAGACTAAACCCAGAGTAACCGGAAACTGTTAAAACAGCTGTCACTATTTAAAAGCAATCTTGTTGATTTAAAGTTAAATAAGTTCAGTAAAGTGTGACTTTGGCTCGCACACGAAGGGCTCCGTACGAATGCACATACATATATCCGTTTTCGTTGTTGCCCTTTTTTCATTTTGCTAATTTTTTCGCTTTGATTGTTTGTTTAATTTATTTAATGAATTATTAAATAATTGTTAATTATTATTTAATTAATTAATTAATTTATTTATTTTTTGAATTTTTTTGCCGATTTTTTCGGTTTTGGCGTTTTATTTTTTGTGTTAACGTTTTTTCGCTTTTTGATGATATTTTTAGTTGTAGCGATTTATTTTAGTTTTGACACTTTTTTTCAGTTTTGGCGTTTATTCGGTTTTGGGGATTTTTTCCGGTTTCTTGGTGATATTTTTAATTTTAGCTATTTTCTTATGTTGAAGTGCTTTGTTTCGTTTTGACGACTTTTTTCGGTTTTTGGCGTTTTTTTAGTTTTTTGCCAATGTTATTAGTTTTTGTGATTTTATACGTTTTAGCGATTTTTTTTTAATTTTTGTGCTTTTTCCTTCAAGCGCTTTTTTATTTTGGCGATTTTTCGCTTTGACATTTTTTTAATTTTGGAATTTTTTAGTTTTAGCGTTTTTGAAAATTTCAAGAGTTTACATCTTACGGTTACCAAGATACAGCATATTGTTTAAATTACATAGTAAAATTACATTAACTGATAGAACACCCTTTAATTTTTATTGTTCTAAATATCAGTGTCAATTGCTGTATTCTATTCTACAGACTACACCAATTAACACTAACTTTGAAAATTTAAAGTGTCTATATATAAGTGTCTGTATATTACATTAGTATTTCAACATGTTTCGTTGCTCGCTTTAGAACACCCTTTATATTTTAACTGTCATATACTTGTTGTTGTAGTGGCAAAAGTTTTACATCTTCTGTGAAAATTTCAGGCCCGTAGCTCTTACGGCTCTCTAGAAAACAGCCTGTGACAGACAGACGGCCAGACAAACAGACGCACAGAGTAGCGAAAACAATAGGGGTCCTTTACACTTTTGGTGTACGGAACCCTAAAAAAGAACAATCGCTATTAACTTTTCTATTATATATTCATTCAATGGAATGATATTTTGTTCATTCTATTCAAAAAAATAGGCTTTTGGAAAATTCTTTAAGGACGAAAAATAGCGTGCGTTTTATAAATTGTGTTTGTTATTAATGTGAACATTGAGTGCGTGACATTCACGTGTGTATTTCGTTTTATTTCCTCATTTTCTAATAGAAAATTCTTTCGTGTCTTCAGAAATAAATGAAAATAAAACGCAAATACTATTACGTGACTGCGGCATTAAGAAAATTTACATTTATTAAACAAATATAATAAAAACCTCATGTATGCAAGTGTGTCAAAGTGGCGCAAAATTCCAATAAAAAACTCTTTTATTGTTAATTTGATTTAAAATGAAACTCATTTGTCCAAATTGTAATAATAAATACAACGTGTATTATGAAAAAAATCATAAATTTTAATTTAAATTATAAAGAGAATATTCATTAATTTATTCATTCGTTCGTTTAAACACTCACTCTGATTATTATAAAGATGTCTTTGACAATGACAACCGCAACGTTAGGTGCTCATGTTAAATGTCATGTTGACACTTTTCTTAGAATTACAAAAATAAACAAACAAAGAACAAAAATAATATTCAGAAAAATAAAAAAATATTATCTTTTTCTCAGCATTTATCAGGGATGAGAAGATACAGACAGACAAACTCTGATTGCTAATGAGCAAATGATATGTGTAATTTAGTATTTCAAAAAGGATTTGTACAGCAACAACAAATGAAAAATAAAAAAAACAAGTGTGACATTTACATGACAGCTAAGAAAATACTTTTTGATCTTTTTTGAAGATGATACATTAAAAGTTTTTATTCAAAGTGGCATAATTAAGTTGTTCTCGTTCGTTCGTTCGTTCGTTCGTTTGCTGGCAAATGTGCAACAAGCATAATCATCTGTTTCTTTCAAATAAAAAATTAAAATTTGATTGTTTTTCTTACCTTTATTTTCTTTATTGTTGAAATTGAGGGCCCGTGAAAAGTGCTCGTCCACGACACTGGCCGTATCACCGGAATAATTTGTAAAAACGACGCAGGTTGCTGATAAATATTGTGCTCTTCCTTGGCCAGCAATTATGCTGGTGGTATCCAAAGGTAATTCTTTTGCTTGGGCACCACCACCTTGATGCATTGAATGATGGCGCGGAGAATCTGGACCCGAGGAGCACGATGACTCATTTTGATGATGAGCACCCACTAAACGGGCTGCAATTAAATAAAAGATAAAAAGTATTTAATTAAAGTGGATAAAAGAAAAAAGGAGCATACATCCACCATATTTAAAAAATTTTAAGAAGCAAAATTTGTCATAATGAAAACAATGAAAAAATTTTACATACAAGAGAATGTACCAACTAAACATTATTTTCAATTGTCTAATTTCCGTTTCCGCCTTTATAGAGTGAATACTTATGTGTATTTATATCCCTATAGTTCTGAGCAACACAACAAAAAATTTTTATTCGATTTCATTTTTCTGCATCTTTACAAAATTAGTCATCCATTGGGTGGCAATAAAAGTATTTGTAAGGCAAAATGAAATATAAAATCCAAAGGAAAGCATTTATTAAATATATTATTTGAGATATTCTCCCAATAGTATGTCAAAAAAAAAATTTACTTATGGAGAGTTAAGCATGTCTGTCTGCATGCTTGCACTTCATTGGTGCTGTACCAAATCACCAGTAGACTTCAGCCATACTTTTGAAAATTTTCAAACCTCTTATCTTATGCACAGACTTTCAAAAGCCATTTGAGAATTTACAAGTAGTTTTTTTTAGAAATCGCAATAGAATAAGCGTTGTAGGCTTAGAAATTTATTTTGCCTGTAAATTTGTAATTTTCTATTTTTTAGAGTTTAAAATATCATATTTGAAGTTAATTTATTACATATGATATAAAATACTTCGATGAGACCATTATTTATTTTTGGAAAACGAGAAATTTACTCGGATTTGCTTTAAAGAACAAGGCCGATATTGTTTTATTCTTATTCATTTCATGTCATTATTTTTATTTATACGCTTGGTTACACTGTACAACACGAAAAAAAATTACGGGGTTCTTCAAACCGATTCTGATAGAAAAGACAAAAAAATATATATATGTACCTGTGTTGGCGCTTATGGCCTGATCGTACAGGATATCGGTACATGAAACTATGGGTTCTTTACATCTGAGGTATAGGATATGTTCAGCAACTTTGTAGAAAATATTAAGAACAATATTACGAATAATTCTGCAATATTAACTCGAAAATAAGTTTTTTTTGTGTTATGACGTTGTAGCAGCAAAAGAGCGATTTGTATTATTTTACAATGAAAATATGTAGCGGCTTCCGAAAGTGGCGCTACTCTATTCTGTTGTGTACGTTGAAAAATTAAGTTGATGATATATACTTAAGTATAAAATCAAAGCAAAAAAGTTTGACTTGAGTAGGACAAAAAAAAATCAGAAAATGGGAATGAAGAAAAATAATCCGACGGCAATACTGGGAAAGTGCAGTTTAATATCAACTTGAAGTGATTTAATTCTCGTATTCAATTTTCAGGAAAAAGTTGTATATATAAGAATTGAAATCACATTCAACAGAGCATATACGATTGAATAACCGGACATTTAGGACTGTGAAGTCAGCGGCTGGCTTATGTGCTCGTCCTGTAGTTCGATCTTTACTGGATTCTGATAAAACTATCGTTTCTGATAATCCTGGAATGGCGAATCTACTAGCGACTAGTTTTTTCCAGGCATCTCTACCTGGTCAATCTGCACGTGTAGATCCACTTAGTGTGAGGGTGCATGAGGCAGTTGCAACTTTAGGACAACGACTTTGATGACATTTGGCAGGACAATAACAGCGGATGGGACGGTAACTGACAATAATACGCGTGTTGATTGACTTGGTTTCACTAATCCAGTGTCGATGGGCAATGCGCTAAGGAGAAGGTCTAACAAAAGATGTGCTGGGGTGGATGGTGTACCTGATTTCGTTTTACGAAAGACGGACATTGTAACATGGCGAATTTCGGCAGTTATTTTTAATCACTACTTAAATATAGGATATTTTCCGAAACCTTGGAAAGTTCCTCTTGTGATTCCAATTTTGAAGCCAGGATTGAATCCAAATGAGAGGGGAAGCGTTCGACCCATATCCTTACTGTCGGCCTTTGGAAAGCTATTTGAATACTTCCTTCTGGCGGCAATCAACGATATTATTATTGACAGGGACATTTTGTGAGACCTTAAATTTGGTTTTAGGAGAGTACTTTCGACGGTACTGACGGACTATGTTGCCAGGGGGGCTGAATAGGAAATGCCCGACATTGGCTGTAAGTTTAGACTTTGCCAAGGCCTTTGATACGGTTTGGCACGATGGCTTAATCTATGAGCTGATGACAATGGGAGTTGGAAACAACGTTTGCCGTATGATTAATAGCTTTCTGAAGGACCGCTTGTTTAGGGTTCGGGTTGGAAGCGTTCTCTCTCATAGAGGCACAATTTTTGCTGCGGTACCACAGGGGTCTTTGCTCGAGCCAGTTTTGTATAATGTTTATATGTCGGATATACTTCCGCCTCCTCAAGGGAGCCTTTTGTTGACCTATGGCGATGATATCCGTATTGCGTCTACTGGACCATTGGCAAGAACAGTTAATGACCAACTTAACCGATATTTGACTACATTGACGGGGTATTTTACTGAGTGGAGACTTAACCTTAATTTGCGGAAGACTGTGACGGTTATGTTGAAGGCGAGACGAAAATATATTTATCCGAATTGTAGGTCATATATAGTTGGAGGGGAAATGATAAGGACATCGGACAGAATGAAATATCTTGAGATTACTTTCCACGAGAACTTGGAATTTTATAGACACATTGACAATGTTCTGGTGAGGGCTAAGCTTGTATATTCTGGCTATCAGGGATTTGGATCAGGAATTTTGGCTTATCACCAGGTTATACGTCCTCTCGTTTCCTACGCCTTTCCGATTTGGTTAGGAATATCTTCCCAATGGAAAGGCTTAGGAGGTGGTAGCGTTTGGTACTTTCTGCCTGTTTGGGCTTGAGACCTTATATAGGTCGAACAGGTGAGCTACGCAGACCGTCATATGTATCTATATATCGGGTAATTGATTTTGGCCGAATAGATGTGTTTATGATTGAGGGTGCCCTGAGGTTTATTGACAGAGCACAATTATCGGACAATGATCTGGTTAGACGGTGCTTTTCTAGTCTTAGAAATCTGGAGGCCATTCAAAGAACAAAATATCTTTCCCCGGTGGATCTGTTGACTCTTAGGGGAGCACGAGTGCTTTACGAGGGTGCAGACCTTCTCTTTTATCATAGAAGAGTTCATACACTAAACATCACGGATACTGTATATATCACTTCGCAGTAATTTTGTTTTATTAATATTATGAATTTCTTTATTTTCTTTTATTTTGTTTGTTAGTCTATAAGTTATTGGTTATTAATTAGTATTAAGTTCTTTAGTTTTCTAAATATTATTTCAAAAGCTTCCTTTTTTGAGTCCTTTTTTGGGAATTTATATATATATATATATAATAGATTGAATAGTAATAGTAGGATGCATGTAATTTTAAGATGTGCAAATTTTAGTAATGTTTATATTCTTTGAAAAATACTTTAGTATGTAAGGAACTTTTAATATTGTTTTAGTTTTAATAATAAACTAACATGAAATGTATTATGATTTGTGGTGATAAGCAAAAATATACGTGAGCACTGACGATAAAAGTGTAGCGGCTTCCGAAAGTGGCGCTACTCTTTTCTGCTGTTTACGTTGAAAAATTAAGTTGTTCCTTGGAATATTAATCAAGCCCAATTCTTTCTCTATATAACGTTACGAACCTTAGCCTAATAATCAATTTGGACTCAAAATATTTATATTTCAGCAAAAAATCCAATTAATGCCTAAAAATTAAAGTTTTTTTTTTCCATGAAAATAAAAAGAATAGTGTTTTATTTATTTTCAATTTAATAATAAATATTATTTTTCTGATGTTGTTATTGTTGTTGTTGTCGTATTGATGAAAAAATGTGTTTTATTATTAGTACGTTGTTGCCGTTCGTTGTCTGTTGATTGTATCATAAAAGAATTTGTTTGGAATGTTTTCAGGCATGCCACTGATACATAAACTGCTGCTACTTCTGCAAAAATCAACTAAACATACAGACAGACAGACAGACAGACAGACAGACAGACAAACAAAATACATATTTATTCACAGCACTAAATGTCATTCGTTCATTTGTTGTCGAACTATCTTAAAAATTTGCAAATTAATTAGTGACGCGGGCGTTCGTGCGAAGGAGTTAAATAAGTAGTCGTAGCGTAGCCATCGTTGTTGTCGTCGTAATAGCAGCAAATTAAAATGTATACAAAAAAATCTTGTTGACTAAAAAAAAAATCTAAACAATTCGGTTAAATGAAAACAAGAATGAAGTGTTAAATGCGAGTTTAAGATTATTTTCTAGGGACCAAAAATCTATCAGAAAAAGGTACTTTTTATTTTGTAACATTAAAAAAATTAAATTTTGAGTCAAGTTCAAATTTATTAACCCAAATTTCCATAAGTTTTTTTTTAAACTTCTAATGGGCATGTGAAATTCAGACTTGAAAATATTTTATACCTACATAATTCGATTTATTTTGGTGGGAGAAAAACTAACATTGATGCCAACTTTGGCTCTTTTTTACGATATAAGAAAAAACGATATGACACACTGTATTGTCATTTCGTAATTTTTTCTATTCTACAAAAAAATTTTACATTTTTTTACTTTTTATAAAAAAAATTGCAATTTAACATTCCTTTAAAGGAAAAATTTCCCTTCGTAAGGGATGATACAATAATTTCTAATAAATTCACTTCTTCGAAACATGATTATATTGCAAATTTTCATTAAAAAGGGCAAATAGTGCAACACACTTTTGTAGAAAAGAAAACGCCATTAGTGTTGTTATATCGTAAAAAACTTACGATACGACAATACAGTATGTCATATCGTTTTTTGTCGTATCGTAAAAAAGAGCCAAAGTTGGCATCAGTTTTAAACTAAATTAAAAAAACAAACTTAGTGGACATCACAAATGTTTATTCGCTCTATTTATCTAAATATCTTAAAAGCGTGTACGTTCCAGGACAGAAACACATTTACGCATTTATATTTTCATATAAGTAAACAAGTAACCTGTCAGATTTTTATTAGCTACCTCAAAATATAGTTGACTTTTTGCCAACTCATTTACAACTCTGAACTAACTCATAAATGATACAAAAGTGAGTAAGTTGTCTTTTGTACAAACTATCTTCTTCTCGATACATATTGAAATGTTTTAGTTAACTCAAAACTGCAGTGAGATTCTGTAACTTTTAACAATAACAACAGTTGTTATATTGTCAACTTATTTATAGCACTAACGATTCTACGATTCTGTGACTTCTTGTTAACAACATTGTTTAAATCTTACATCATGTGGCATCTCTGTTAAAATAAACGAAAAGCGCAAAGAGGAATATATCATAAAAAAACATTCATTTGTGATCACCAAACACTGTACAGAAATTTGTTTTCATTAATTTCTTTATTTTTGCAAAATAATTGTTAAATTAGATGCTTAAATAATAGAAATATTTTTATACGTAAGAGTTATATATTTTGTATATTGCTATACAACAATAACTTTAGTTGTGGCCATAAAGTACGTGCTACGACTGCACAGCTGACTGTTGTCTATTCAGTAACAACAGAAAAATTATTTTCGACAGCAAATATTGTTAAAAATTGTACAGAATGGCAAACTCGTTAATTTGCTTGTTTAATTTTTTAACAATGAGAATTATTGCTAAAATTGAATAGAGAATCGCACTACTGATGCAGAGATTAGTGATTTGTTTTCGTACAACTAACTTCTTCTCGATAAGTTTTGAACTAGCTTTTAGCTAACTCAAAGCCGATACAGAGATAAGTCAGCCATTTTTGAACAATGTTGTATAAACTTATATCTGTCTGCATATTTGTATGTACTTCATGTTTATGTTAACTCTGTGCCGTCTATATTTTATGTGGCGCGATAGCAAAGTGGTAAGTTTGATGGCTGACAAACAAGCCCATTCTCGTCTCTAAAAAATAATTCAATATTGTTTCCAATTTAATCTAACTAAAATATGTTAATCATTAGTAAGTCAAATCATAGCTAACTCAAAGTACTCTCTCTTTTTTTATGTGCCACAAGCATATTTGTATGTACTTCATGTTTATGTTAACTCTGTGCCGTCTATATTTTATGTGGCGCGATAGCAAAGTGGTAAGTTTGATGGCTGACAAACAAGCCCATTCTCGTCTCTAAAAAATAATTCAATATTGTTTCCAATTTAATCTAACTAAAATATGTTAATCATTAGTAAGTCAAATCATAGCTAACTCAAAGTACTCTCTCTTTTTTTTATGTGCCACAAGCTAACTCATAACGACCTAACGCATGGTTAGTTCAAAAGTGATGCATACATGAGTGAGTACTAACTCGTCATGCGGCCACTCAATGCTAAACTGAACACTTTTAACATGTAGAATGAGTTTGAATTTTAGTCACCTCTGATTAATTTTTGGCTGATAATTCAACAGTTTTGAGTTAACTCAAATTACGACTGGGTATGTATGTACATATGTATGCATGTATGTATGTATGTATGTATGTATGTATGTATGTATGTATGTATGTATGTATGTATGTCTATGTTCATTATACTTTGGTAGTACAATTTATAAATACGTTTTGTATTTTTTCGTCACTTTTTTTGCGGTAAAATTGTTTAAAAAAATCATTTATAGCTACTTGTTGCTGTTGTTGTTGTTGTTGCTGATGTCAGAAATGCAAAACATTTAGATGGACTTCGACACCATATTTAACAAAACGACATTCCAAGCATTTCAAACAAGTACTACTACTTAAAATCTACTCTGCTACAGCTACTATTGCCCGCATAGTCAGTTTCCGTCCATTTCTGTAAGTGTGCCTTGCCTGCCTCGCCTGCCTACTAAGCCCATCATCATCATTGCCATCGCCATCGCCATCATCACCATCCAACTCATGCTTCAACGTTTTGGTATGAGTGTGTTTGTTTGATGGTGTGGTGGTGATTGAGTGGAACACAGATTTGCAAAAATGAAAAATGAAAAAATCATGTTTTTTTTGGAATCGTAACAGCAAAAAATGGGAAAAAATATTTTGATTTATTTAATTTCGTTTAAATGGTTTGCAAACAGAATAATTAAAAAATATTATTTTATATAACACTCTTCCTCTATTGATTATTTACATGCATACATATTGCATGCTTTTATCTAATTAATAAACAATTTTACGATATGCCTTACACTAGCTTACAAACTTTTCAACTTTTTGTCATAACTTCTAACAATTGATGTTCTCTAATCTAATTTGTGGTCGCTGAATACGAATATGGCTTTCATTTATTTTTCTTAAGAAGCGTTTTCGAGATTTTCGCGAGAAACGTGTTTTGTAATTTTCTTAATTACATGTTTCTCAAAATCTTGAGAACTGTTCATCTGAATTATAAAAATTTTGCGTTGGGTCATTCATACACAGAAAAAATTATTTCCCAAATTTTTCCAATTAACTTTACTCAGAAAAATTTGTATTTTCAAATAATATTTTAATTGAATCAACGTTTATTTCAATTGATTTTATTTTCTTTTAAAACAATGATATCAATTAGGTTTTAAATCAAGTTACCATAACATAGAAAAATTCTACATGTCAATTGTGTATAAATAAAATAAATTTAGTTTACATCTGTGAGATTTGGCGATTTTTTCGGTTTTGGGGATTTTTTCCGGTTTTTTCTGATTTTTTTAGTTTTAGCCATTTTATTTCTTTGTAATGACCCTTTTTTCATTTTGGCGATTTTTTTCGGTTTTTGAGGATTTTTTTTGGTTTTGCCGCTTTTTTGTTTGTTTCTGAGCTTTTTTCGTTTTGGTGATTTTTTTCCAGTTTTGGCGATTTTTTTTTATTTTTTTACGATATTTTAGTTTTAGCGATTTTTTAGGTTAGTGCTTTTTTCGTTTTGAGGACTTTTTTCGTTTTTTTGTGTTTTTTTAGTTTTTTTGGCGATCTTTTTAGTTTTGGCTTTTTTTTGTTTCAGCGACTTTTTTCCTTTAAGGGATTTTTCATTTTGGCGATTTTTCGTTTTGACATTTTTTTTAATTTTGGAATTTTCAAGTTTTAGCGTGTTTTAAAATTTCAAGAGTTCGCCTCTTACGGTTTCCAAGACACAGCAAATTGTCTAATTTATGTAGTGAAAATTACATTAACTGATAGAACACCCTTTAATTTTTATTCTTTTAAATATCAGTGCTAATTGGTTTAGTCTATTCTACAGACTACACCAACTAACACTTACTTTGAACATTTAAGGTGTCTATATATATATATATATATAAGTGTTTGTATATTACATTAGTATTTCAACATGTTTCGTTGCTCGCTTCCGAACACCCTTTAATTTTTAAATGTCATATATTTGTTGTTGTATTGGCCAAAGTTTTACATATTCTGTGAAAATTTCAGGTCTGTAGCTCTTACGGTTCCCGAGAAAACAGCCTGTGACAGATAGACAGACGGACAGCGTAGCGAAAACAGTAGGGGCCTTTACACTATTGGTGTACGGAGCCCTAAAAAAGCATATAAAATTTTAAAATAAATTTATCTTTAAGAAATTTATTATTTCCATCAATTATTTCAAACAACTTGAAATTTTGTTCTTTAATTAACAAACAAACAACTGTGATAATCGATCGCTATTTGGATTCAAATTCTTGACAATACTGGACCAAGGTTTTGAAAAATAGAGAAATTTTAATTTTCAAATACAGAAAAATTATTCCAAAACAATTTTTTCGATTACATAATACACTTAATCAAAAATTCAAATTAGTTTCAATTAATTTCGTAACTGAATTAAGTAGTCATGTGGTCAAAAATAAAATTTTTTAACAAATTTTGAGTAATTGAAAATTTTAATTTTAGTGATTGAATATAAAATTTTCGTCGTAGGTTGAACTTCTTCAACAACACAATTAATTGAATCTGCAGTTTTCGTAATTGAAATCGTATTTTAGTTTTTTCTGTGCAGCCATAAGAGATGAGTACTTCACCAAACATGATCTCTTAGAACCCTGTAAGGACTGTAAGGACACAAAAATAATTTTGGAATCGTGCGAGAAACAAAAAAAAAAATAACAAGCTTTGAAACAATGTACCTGGCCGTTTAGAAAATTTCACATTATCCGCTTAGAAAAAGCTGATTTATTTTCAAAATATTTTCATTCTGCCCCACAGTTTCGTAACAAATTCTTAATTTAATGTAGTCCATTTCTTTGTGCAGACTGACTGAACTACTCAGAAAAATCTAAAATATGACTTCAATTACGAAAACTACAGATTCAGTTAATTCTGTTGTTGTTCAATCTATGACGAAATTCAATTACTCAAAATTTATAAGATTTATTTTCGATTACTTGAATAATTAATTCAATTACGAAAATAATTGATACTAGTTTTAGTTTTAATTAAATTAAAAAATTTTTAGCAATACATAATTTTTTCTGTTTACCAGTCTAGTTCGATTGGAATGATATGATTTTAAAATAAGAAAGATTTTCGATATTTTACCTACCTTCGGCTTCATTACGTGCCACCGAACCCAGATCCTCTTCTTTGGTATGTGTTCTACTGTGTAGAGTATTGCCAATACTACTGCCCATCAGACTTGCACCCGCGCTGCCGTGTATAGCTCCCGTAACATTTGTGCCGACAACAACACCACCGCCACCAGCAGCACCAACACCACCACCACCACTCCCACTACTACCGCCACTGGCCGCACTCAAAGGTAAATTTGCACTTAAACTAGAGGAAGATGAGGCATGATTTGCTGTTTGTGCTGCGGCTGCCACAACAGCTGCTGCAGTGTTGTGTGCTGCTGCCACTGCAGCAGCCGCCGCATTCGCACTCACCGATGGCGGTAATATAGGACTGCAGGGTGAATGCGAACTCCCCGATGCACTGGACGATGCCAATTGCACGCCAGATGATGAATACAAATCCTGATTAAACTGCAAACGAAAAGAAACAATATTAACAATTTTGTAACAAATGAACAATTTAGTCTAGTTTTGTGCAAAAATCATTTTCGATTTTTTCAAATATAAAATTCAATCAAGAATTTTAACTTAATGGTTCGTTCGTTCGTTCGATCGTTCGTTAGCACTTTTCTTGTGCTTAAAATAAAACTGCCTTTTTAAAGTTAATTGCATGTGACATTTAAGCTAATTTATGAAAATGGAAAAATTGTATATTAACAAAAAAAGAATTGAAAGAACAAAAAAGAAAAAATGTCACATTTATAATTTATTGCAGCTTTAAATAGTCAACTGCAAAAGAAACAACAGCAATAACAGCAACAACAGCAACAACAGCAACAAAACCAGCACCCGCGCGGCGCGCTCTTCCAAACGATCTTTTGTTTTACCTTTTTATTTGCATTCGTTGGATACACGCAAAACACATATTGACTCTAGAGTATTATGGCTTTTGGTTAAATATACTATTCATTTAAATGTTTAGATAATAAATGAAAATAAAAGTAAAGGGTCGCGATCGGGGCCTGGTTGTTGGGGTTGAGGTCATGTTTATATTTTCATACAAAAAAAAAACATAAATTTTATGCTTTTCAATGTTAAATGACTGTGAGCGCATTTTGTGTGCAATAGATAAACCTCTAACAACATTTTATTTTATTTTATTTTATTTTGTTATCATGTATTTTGTAGCGCATGCATGCCATCCATGCCATCCATGCCTACCGCCGCCTGCTAACGCTGCCATTAAATATTTCAAAAACAATTTATGAGCAGTTTATGCCGACGCATAGTCAGTCAGTCAGTCAGCCAGTCAGTCAGTCAAACAAACTCTTTACGTATTTATTTTTAATTTGGAATTTTTACTATACAATTCCCCAAAAAATATCTCTTTTTAATTCGAGCATAAAACTAAAAGCATCATTTAGTTTTGTTTTTGTTGTTACTAAATTTAACAACATCTTCCTGAAGATACACGGTTGGTTGGTTGGCTCATTTTCTCAACTATAGTTGAGACAAAACAATAATATTACTAATAATGGGTTAACCTTAAGTGCTATTATCGCCCAGATTATAATTCACATTTTAGATTTAAACATGCATCGATATTTAGTTTCCACTCAAAAACATCCATCCCCATAAAGGCATAATAATTGCTTTTGGTGTCACGAAAATATTGATTTATGCTCGAGAATTTCCATTATCATTGAAATCTTTGAAGGGGTGCCAGCGGCAGCGGCAGCGGCGGATTGGCTGGTAGTGGAGTTAAATGTTTAATTCTTCTGGGAATTCCGCTCGTAATAGTCAAAAACGATTATGATTGTAATTTCGTATGATGTTGTGAATTGAATACTTAATATTATTAATGTTATTTTAAACAAATTTAAAATCTTATTATCATCATCATGTTCAACTTAATGATCCATTTAAATTTTCGTTTTTGTTGATTATCCGCCACATCTCAACATCACATTTAATTTTGTAAACTCATCAAGAAAAATTAAGTTGTTAAGGAGTGAAAGTTAGAGGTTTCTTTAAGTAAACGGCAAGTACATCTTAATAAATTTAATTGAGTTTAAGAGAAATGCTTTTTTTGTCCTTTTTTGTTCAAATGAGAAATTTTATTTAATTGTATGTATCATATCACCCACGCACAGTGGGGTACAATGAACACTTTTTGGAAATAAATCAGAGTATTAAACCAATATAGTGCAAAACGCTCATGGAAATAATGTCCATGCACATTTTTTCTATTAAAGTTTAGAAAAGAAGCTCTGCAGATTGCTCAGAAGTGGACCTATAAAGTCCCAAATTAGGACTCTTCGGATATGTAAAACTTTTCCTATTTTTTGGACCATTTTTTCTATATGAAAATGAAAAATGTCCCCAAACTGAAAAATGAAAATAAAACCCAAAAAAAAAAAAGGAAAAATAGCCCCAAATTAAAAAATATTAAATGAAAAATAACCCCAAAATGGGAAAAATAGCCCCAAAACTCTTTTGTTGTTGTTTTTAATTGATAATTTGGGGACATTTTTGGATGTAGTGCCATAATGGCATATGCCATCTGCTTCTCAATGCTACTGGGCAATAACACCATACGCAAAAAGTGCACATATGGGAAATGAAGCCATATTTTGTTCGCTGTTGCCATTATAATCTGTCTTCAGGCAGTCATGACGAAGGATTTTATCCGCTATAAGAGCGGCTTCGCTGAATAAAGATTTGTGTATAGCTGGCCTTCGGCAGTGCTTAAGGGTTTTTTCCTCTAGGTACATCGAAAGGCGGCTTTGCTGAGCAAACATTTTTGCATAGCCGGTCTGCGGCCGGGCTTAAGAGTTTTTCTCTCTCTCTCTGTATATCGAAACTGGCTATGCAAAAGTCCTTACTCAGCGAAGCCGTTTTTCGATATACCTAGAAGAAAAAACCCTTAAGCACTAGGCTATGCAAAAATCTTTTTACTCAGCGAAGCCGCTTTTCGTTATACATAGAGGAAAAAATCCTTAATCCCGGCTCGTTTTACGAAAAAGGGTCCTAAAATAAGAAAAACGGCCCCGCAATGAAAAATTGCCCCAAAATAGGAAAAATGGCCCCAAATAAATAAATAAAAATTGAAAAATGCCGCAAAATAGGAAAAACTGGCCCAAAAAATGTTTGTTTTTTCTTTGAATGGAAACATTTTTGCACCATTTTTCATTTTTCAGTTTGAGGATTCCTTCAAATAAATTTTTCGATTTTATTTGTTTTTATACAAAGTAAAAAGTATTGTTTCTCTCAATTAACTATTTACTCAGAAAAAATTTTATTTTTAATTAATATTTCAATTGAATCAACATTTATTTTATTTTATTTGCTTTTAAAAGAACGCTATCAGTAGATATTACATCCACATGTGTGATTTATTTCATCGGTCTATGAAATACATTTCATTGAAATTATGACATCCAAAAACTTGACATTTTCTAATTGTATTCAATCCAATGAAACTTCCTAACTGGGGGTCTCCACGAGCAATAAACTTGGAAATAATTATGCTCTCATCTGTCAAATTCTATTTCCAACTTCATATGTACACGTGTGGACCGCAGAAACATTTATTTGCAAATAAATTGCGACATAATTGTTCAAACTTATGTTCAAGAAATAATGTAGAACATAAGCTGTAAAATTTTATCGGCATTTGTTGTTTGCGTGAATTAAACAAAAAAACTTGTAGCTGTGATAAAAATACATTGTGTTTTAAATAAAATAAAGCAAATTAAAGTTAAATAGTTTTAAACAAAATTAAATAAACTAAAATAAAGACAAAAAACATCGATCCATTCACAGTGAATTTTTCAATTTATGTCCAATACCACAATACGTGCTCTATAGCTCAGAACATAGCCTGTATGTACATGAACATATTTGTGCTGTTATTCTGCCGACGTTATTTCTTATGTTCGGAAATAAATATTGCGCGTGGAGACGTGCAGTAACGAAACTTTCAAAGGTAATGAAGAAACTCTTTCACCATATTCGTAAAATTTCACATATTATGAAATATTCTATTGAATTGTGAAAAAAATCTTACGAAATCATTTCATCAGATTTATGAAGCGAAATTCTTTCAGTGTGAGTGAGCACTATTTCAAAAAAAAAATTATATTTTTAAATAAAATATTTTTAACACAAATGGTATATAATTTGCTATGACAAGTCGTTATTATAGTAGCCAAATTCACAATCTTGTGCAAATAGTCTTGCATCGTAGCATTTGCAAAATGGTATAGTATATTGATACTCACCACTAACAATTGTAAGTGGTGAGTATCAATTTACTATACCATTTTGCAAATGCTACGATGCAAGACCATTTGCACAAGATTGTGAATTGGGCTAGTGTGTTGTTGTCTGCAGAATTTTGCATATACAATTGCGTTTTAGCATTGAAACCCCACAATAGTGTTGGGAGATATTTGAGATTCTGCATAAAACCCAGAAAATCCTGTGAGTCATTTGTAATGTTTTTATTAAAAGATTTTTCACAAAAGAAACCTAATTTCGAGTTTTAAAAAGCTTCTTAAAAAAAAAACAAACCAACCCAAATTTAGCTAAAACAAAAAAATAAAATCTCCAAAAATACTAAAGATTATAAATTGTGTTTGTTGAGCAAACTTTCGTGTTCAAAAAAAAAAATAAAGAGAAAAAAATGTGTGAATTAAAGTTTTTTCTTCTGTATTCAAACAGCAAAAGATTGTCATCTAGTCCATACATCTATCTAGAAGTAAAAGGGCATTCCAAAACACACACTTACGCACACACACACATAAAAATTATAAAAATAAAAAAATGAAAGAAAAAGATGCGTGATTTATGCCGTGTGATTTTGTTTGTGACCATTCGAACATTATCGAAATATCAATTCACCTAATAACTTCGCAAACACTTTTTGTTAAACATTGTTTTCTCTCAAATTGTTGCTGCCTTTGTTGTTGTTGTTGTTGTTGTTTTTCCGAAATCCTAAATGAATAAAAATACAAATAATGCTTAAACAGAAACGCACAAAATCAAAATAAAACAAATTCAAACAAAAAATGAAAAATCAATACAAACGGATCGATTGAACAAAAAAAAAATGGCAAAAAGACATAAAATTCCTTTTGTTGTTTAAACTCGTACGAGTAAAAAAAAAAGAGATTTTGTGACGATACTTTTCTCAACCGGGCCAGAATCAAAAGCAGAACATTATCCAATGTCTGGCAATGCGAAACTCTTAATAAAAAGAACAACATTTTGTGAACACAAGAGCAGATGAGATGGGAACAAATACGATCTGGCGAAGAGATGAAAATAAAAATTTCAAACAAATCGAATTTTGTTAAGAAATTTTAACGTTTCTAGTGGCAACAAATACAAAACTTTGTTACTTTGAGTTTTTAGTTTAGTTCTTTTTTTTTCCTTTCGGACAAAATAATTGTTTTTGGTCAGCCGTTGTCTGTCCTTTCGTTCGCCTTTATATTTAGTTGGTTGTCGGCATCTGGGCTACTGCACTTTTCTTTTGTTATTTTGTTGTTGGCGTTGCAAAGTTTTTAGCTTGTCATTTGCTCAGCAAAACAATTTGACTTTAAGCTTCGTACCGATCGTGTCTTTCGATAAGAAACAACATTGATTATGTGCTTAAAACAACTGACAGATCAGAAAAGTTAACAAAAAGTACAAAGAAAACAAGAACAGAATAATTACAAAATATATGCAAAGATACAAATGTACCCACATACAACATACACCATACATACATACATAGATACAACTTAACATGCATACATACATACATCCATCTGCATGTTAATACGAGTGTGTTTGTATATAATCAGAGGATTTGTCTTTATGCACTAGAGATTTATTTATCTCTTCCGATAATTTTGTTATTTAGAATGATCAAATGTAAATTGTACATTCATAATTAGTTCGTTAATTGGAAATATTGGTGAGTTTATAATAATTCTTGCACAAAAAAAACCTGACTACACAGACAAAAATAGACAAGAATTATATTCAATAAAACCATGTTATTAAAAAAAATATGAATTTCAATAACATTTATCTTTAACATAATAAAATATTTCGTTGTAAGTATTTCTTTTCCATGCCGGTTATTTCTTTTCTTTTATACATAAGTACTTAAAACAAGTTGTATCCCATAAAAAAATAAATGGGATATGGCTCAGCTATAGAGAGTATGCTTTACGTCCGGAAATCCCGGGTTCGTATTCCAGCCATGTCAACATTTTTTTAATTTATATATATTTATTTTTATTTTGAAATAATTTTGTTATCAATATAGGGGAATTCTTTATCACAGGAAATTTTAAAAAAAAATTATTGAATACCGGGATTTTTGTTATCAAAAACGAAACTTATTTTTTTCTGTGTACAAAATAGGCGTGGCACTACCCATAATTTTGATCATAATGCTGTACTCTCATCATACCATTGAATTGTGAATAAATTCAGAACTTATGAAATGATTTTGATAAATTTTAGCTCATTTTATTTTATAACATATGAAGTTATCACAATTAAGAATAAAATTTAAAATATTTATTCTTCAGTTTAAAATTTTAATGAGTCTTTTAAAAAAAAAATTTTTTTTTTTTTTTTGAAAAAAATGTTTTTTTTTTTTAATAAAAATTTTTGAATATCTCCGAAACTATAAGACTGTTAAAAAAATTAATAAGGAAGTAATTTAAAGGTTATTTTCCGATCCTTGTGTAATTTTTTAATTTAATCGAAGAAGTAGTTCTCGAGTAAATGCAAATTATGTGATGCAGCATCCTGTTTTTTCTTTATAACGGAAAATATCGGGATATACAGACATGTCACAGAATACCATTGCGATCGGAAGTGGTTTCAATTCCGTAAGGTGCTTCTTCAGAAAACGAAAAATTGAAAATTTCTTCATAATCAAACCACTTTTAAATTTCAAAGCGGAATTATTTTTAGCTTGTCATTTGCTCAGCAAAACAATTTGACTTTAAGCTTCGTACCGAGCTAATTTCATTTGCACTAAATACTTAAAAACGTGCATACTCTTAGGAGCGTCAAATAAATATTTAGTCATATGCTTTCCATGTGAGCTTTATTTCTAAAACCAAGAGTAAATAAACGCCTCAAGGTCAGGCCTGCCATATTTGCCGATTTATCTGCATTTTGCCGATTTATCTGCATTTTGCCGATTTTTTCCCTCAAAATTATCAAAGTGCCGATTTGCCGATTTTTGCTCCAAAAATGCCGATTTCTTGATAAACACTTAACACAGGGTAACTTTGTTTGTTTTATTATAATTTATTCAATTTGGGCAACACTGGAATTGAATAAATACACTATTACATTAAAAAGAGACAACTGTTAATCAGTCAGCGCTTTTACTAAAGAGAAAAAGTGTTGGGTTAAAATCTGAGACTTTACCAGACAATCAACCAGATTAGTCGTCGGCAGTTTCCTGGCACGATGTTTCTGCAAATTTTATGAAATATTATCCGATTAATTACCTTTAAGATATTTAACAGATAGTCTGCAAATTTTCAGATCTACTTCCTACTAGTTTTAGCAGCCACTTCTGCACATTGTCTGATTTTAGTTTTTGTGAAAGTTCTCATTTTTCTCTTTAAGAGTTTGCGCATAAATGTTTAAATTTATAAAATATGGGTAAATGTTTTCTGATGAGCTGCCATTGGAAGCAGAAAAATGTATGCCAGAAGAAGAGTCAAATAGGTCTTACTACATTCTGATTCTATGTGAGAATTTTATACGATATTTCTGATAAATTTCAAATTTTAAGTCCGCATTTTGTCAGATATTTTCTGATGTTTTGTCAGACATTTTTCCGACATTGTTAAGACATCGAAAATTTTTCTTGAATTTCCCCAGAAAAATGTTCAGAGTTTTTACAGAATTCTTTGAGACATTTCGGCAAAGTTTTTAGAATTTCCTCAGATAGAGTTCCGCTTTCTTATCAACAATTCAATTGAAATTTCTTTTTCTATTTTTTTCATTGATTTTTATGTTATTTAAAATGTTATAAACATTAGTTAATACTGAATTGATCTGTTTTTTTATTTTTTGTTAATAAAAATATGGTTTATTGTATTTAAAATTGTTATTTTGAGTTTGCCGATTTTTTAAAATTGAAGTGCCGATTTTATTTGGAAAAGATGCCGATTTTTTGTCAAAATCATCTGGCACCCCTCCCCAAGGTATAAAAACATTATTATTGCAAAATCAAAATACAAAATAAGCGGAATCGAAAGCACCAAAAATGAACTTTTTCGGAATGACAACTACGGAATTAAAACGGAATCTGTGACACGGCTGATAGAGTCAATTCAAAAAAAGTAATTCATAGGTATTGGAGCTCAGTATCATATGTACGCAAATTGACTAAAAAATCACGGACCTTAGAAATCGTGTTGACCTGTGTAATAAAATTTCGGTTGTAATTTCCAAAATACTCATTTGGTGTTTCCAACTGAATAGAAGTTTGGAGTAGTTAATAAATTGGTAGAAGAGCTTTTGACAGTTAAAATTAATTAATATTAAAAAGTGTTGAAATTTGCTCAAAGTCAATTAATAAACTTTAATCTTTATTATTGTTAAGAGGTGAGTTTTTTTATTATTAAATCCGGTTTTATACTAGTGACATATTTTGTGTTTCCGCAGAAAATCTGAAATCAGCAAATTCTCGCTAAGATGCTTTTAAAGCCTGCAGCAAAAATCTGTCTGGCCGTCTTTAATGCGTTTGGGATTGTATTTTTTTTATTGGTGAATGGAGCATTTTATTGTACCAAGGAGTATTTCAGAACGTAGTGATGCGTTCCGTGTTTCCATAGAAATTCTTCATAGAATCTTCCAGTAATTTTTTAGGTAAGTTTCTTAAAGCTAACCGCCTATAGAACAAAGTTGTTAAATGCACACATAACAGAATCTCTGAACAACACTATACTTATGGATCATAGATTTCAAAAATATGCAGAAAATTTTATTAATTATCTTATTCTTATTTCTTATATGGGCATTTCCTCCGAATGGTCAACCAAAATATCAAAAATATCATAAATATTGTTGAAATTTCATTATCTTGTTATAAGTGTTACTACACACTATAAATTGAGTATTAAGTTTTTTGTTAAGGAAATTTGAAGATATTTATGGAAAAATACATGGTGATAATAATAAAAAAAACATGGAAAAATCGTACGTTCGCGACCGGTACGTTCGCGACCGGTACTTAAGCCAATTAAACAAAAACTAATAGAGATATTTTATTGTGTAAATTCTGGATAGAGAGATTAATACACTTTTAAAATAAATTAATTGCTTTTGAATATTCCGCTCAATTTCGTAGATTTTTTCATTTCACTATTGTCAGCCAAAGTTGACTACTATTTTGCGTACGTTCGTGACCACGTGAATGAAATCCATCTTTTGCACTAAACATAGAGCTACAAAAATGCTAGGAAACATGCTGTGGTATTCAGTTCTTTGTATCGAATTTGTTCAGCAATTGCAATCGAATTGTATGATAGTACGCAGAACCGACAAAATTAGATTGGGTATATATTCGGTTCCCACAATTAATCTGTTTTCTCTGTCTATATATTATCTAATTCATAAAATGTTCTTAGTTGTGACTCACAACTAACAACATTTTATGAATTGAACTTGTGAGTAAGTTTTTTTTATTCCCGGATTTTTTTGTTTCCCGGGATAGCGGGAAACAAAAAGCATTTATGAGATTTCACTTTGTTAAATGTGTTCAAGTCTGAATGTTTATCTAAATGCTCTAAAAAAATGAATGAGAATTAACGCAATGACATTAACTAATCGATCCACTCAAAAATCTTTTGTGAACAAACTTGGTACAATTGCATTCCTCTTGTTATGATTGTTGTTGTTGTTATTTGTGTGTATGTCGTAATCGGGGTAGTTTTTTACGACACAGTTTTTATTGTTGTTTTTGGTGTTTGCCTTCTAAATAAAAGTCAAACAAACAATTCGTAGATTATGGACAGAACATTTACTGCAAATTAAATTTATTTTTAGACAAACTTTTGTTTGAAAATTTTTTGGTGATAATTTTTTCTGTGTGCAGTTATTTTGACTTATCTGCACAATTAACTTTTCCCGATTTTTTGTGCAGATAAGTCAAAAATGCTGTTAGCTTAAATGTACTTATCTGCCTTAATATGCAAGCACGCACAACTAATTATTGTGTGCAGGTAACTCTGATCTTTTATATGAAAATAATTTAAAACTGCCAAAAAATATGTTAAATCTACAGGTAAACAAAGTGCATTAAAAATGGATTTTGAAGAATAAACCAACCACAGAGAACAAATATTTTGTGCCGTTAAATATAAAATGTAGCTAATATTGATTTTTTTTATGAAAATAGCTTTAAAGGGCCAAAAATGAAAGGCATTTATTCTAAAAGTGCACCTAAAAAACGAAAGTGTATGGGATTTTAAAAAATAGTTACAAAATGTTGTGCACTTAAGTGAAAAGTTCGTTAAAAAAACCAGGTTAAATCAAAACTACTGTACACTCTGAGCCTTCGTTGGTCTCTTTTCCCTTATATAGATATTATTTTATTATGAACGATAACAATTTAAAGAAAAAAAGGATTTTTGGGTGCCTAAATCAGTAATTTGTTTATGTATATATTTTACATACTCAATAGTTTTACACACAAAAAATAATACAAACAATAGAACTTTAAGGTTCTACTTTTTGAATACGAGATTAGAGATTAATTTAAATTTAATATCTGTATTTACTCTTTGAGTTGACTTTTTTTCTTTTTTGTTTTTGCTAGTTTAAGCGGCCAATGTTAGTGGTTTAATCCTACACTGGCAAAAAAATTAAATAAAAAGTCGACTCAAAGAATAAATACAGATATTAAATTTAATTTAATCTCTAATCTCGTATTCAAAAAGTGGCCCTAAATGTTGTTTTAGGTTTTTCTTTTTTTATGTTTTTTTTATCAGAATATTGTCTTTTCCAAACATGTTCTACATAGAAATAAAAACTGTAACTCCGCAATTTTTGAAAGTGACAAATACGAATTACGATTCAATTTTCCACAAAAAAAAACAAAACAATTGCATTTTCAATATTAATTTCTTGCCATAAAAGCTGACTCATTCAACATGATTCGATTCATTTGGTAGGTTCGTTCGCTGAGTGACTGAGTGGCTGGCAGGAAGGAAGGCGGGATAATTGGCGGAGTTGGCTAAGTTGGTGGCTAAGATTTCAACATGAAACAAACAAACTAATGGCGGCAAAGACTATAAATTACCAAAACATGATACACACTGCTCACATACATACAGACAGACAGACAGACATACATACATACGTACAAACGACAACGTTTTGTTATGTTACTGTTGTTATTTCCAAAGCGATTTCAAGTTTCTTTCTTTAATTTTTTGTTCGTTCTCTGTCTTTAAAAGCAAAATGTTTGCCAAAATCGAAAACAGGCAAGAAATAGCAATTTCAAAGTTTTCTACTGAAGACTCTTGGTAATATTGTTTGTTGGTGTTGTTGCTCTTACTAAAGTTGTTGTCTGTTATCACATAATGATGACGATGACAACAATGACGATGACGATGACGATGCTGATGCTTTCCATGCACATGCGTATGTTGGTTGTTTGGTTGGTTGGTTATGCAAAGGTGCTTGCTTGACATATTTGGTTTCGAATTTAAAAAAGACCAATTTTTTGTTTAATACCGCGGCCTTGTGTAATTGGGGCCTTTAGACATAAGAATTTCTTTGTATTTATGCGACACTTTTTGGGATGGACACAACAACAAACAGGCAAACAACTTCTATCAAATGGGTAACAAACAACAAAACAATAAAGAAAAAAAGGCAAAAACACTATTCGAACTAAACAGAAAGAATACTTTTAAGGATTTTCTTCAAACCGCGATCTACAGGTAAAACAGACAGACATTTGTGGTAACCGTGAGAACTTTTATATAAAAATATTAAAAATAAACATTTCCAAACTACTCGCCACAAAATCCTAGATGGAATAAAACTCACACTGATGCTTCCTGTAGCTCCCAAAATGTTGGTGTTATTTTAAGTTGTTTAATTTATGTTTTTTAATATACTCGTAATATACGGAAAGTTATTAAAAGTTTCTCTAAAATAAGTTTTACAAAATGCACTAAATTTATTTGTTAGGGGTTAGAAATAATAAATTTTTGGAAAATAGTTTTCTTAACCCTACATCTCCACGTAGCAATTTTTATTGTGAAAATTTCCCAGCTTCAATTAAAAAATAGACACAAAAAATAATGTAATTTTCAATATAGAATATGACAATTGCCGGCAGAATAAATATGATTTACATATAAAATACTACATTTTATAAGGGCCTCATATTTATAATTAAGGACCAGATTTTGTATGTACAAATTTTGTTTTGAAAATAATTTTGGTTATTTTTAATACAAATTTTAGATACGAAATTTCTGCTTTTTAAACCTGTGTTTAACCGACGTGTCGCAACGTACCAGTAGTACTGATATGTTCTGCTAATATGATTAAATATTCTAACATTCCACTCTTACACAGAAAAAAAACCTAGTAATGTCAAATGATTTTAACGTTACCACAAATAGAATTTGCATTCAAATCGTTCCCAATAGCAGTTGCTATTTGTGGCAACTACAAAAGTGCTGCTGTTAGTTACCTCAAATACAATTCGGCAAACACAAAAATCGTTTTACTAAAAGAAATTATCTTTGCCGTAAATACAATTTGGCAAATGCAGAAACCATTTTACCAAACGCAATTGAATTTGCCGCAAATACAATCCGGCAAATACGAGAATTGTCTTAACAAATGCAATTGTCTTAGTTCCAAATACAGTTCGGCAAATGTAAAAATAATTTTTATTTTTAGATTTTATTTTTATTTATAAGAAATACAATGAGAAAAAGAAAAGTAAACGTTTTTCATGAATACAATAAAAGTTGTACCTTAGTAGGGGCCTACTATTTAAACAACAACGATCACATTTAATTTAATGAAAATCACATTTCGATCAAATTATTTTGCTATTGATTTTTGTCAACTGCAATTTCGCTCTTGTAATAAATGAAGCGTATTCGCCGAAACTTGTTGTGGTAAATAAAATATAATTTGAATCAACTACTTTTCATTTGCGACAAATACAAATTGGTCAACTGCAAAAAGTATTTGTCATAATAACAAAAAATTTTTTCTGTATTCCAAATGTTTTTTTTTAATTTCCTGATAAAGAATTCCGCCATATTGATAACAAATTTATTTTGACGTGTCTGGGATACGAACCCGGTCTTCCGGGACGTAAAGCATACGCTCTACAGCTGAGCCATATCCCATTTATTTTTTTATGAGATAAAACTTGTTCTAAGTAGTTATGTATCAAAAGAAAAGAAATAACCGGCATGGGAAAGAAATACATACAACGAAATATTGTATTAAGTTAATAACAAACGTTATTGAAATTCATATTTTTTTTCAATAACATGGTTTAATTGAACATAATTGTTGTGTATTTTTTTCTGTGTTCGTGCTAATACCAAATCATCAGTTGACTACTAAAAACCAGATCGGAAGAATATCTCAAATAATAAATGTATTAAATTGGTTCAAAGTCAGACTCCCATTTTCCGTCCCTGGAATAAACATAAACATTTTAAAGCACGAGGAAAAGTCTTCACGAAGAAAAGTCTTTGCCGCACAGTGGTTCCAATTCAGATAATAAATACATATGTGTCTTTGAAACTTGAGATCCGACTACAAAACGATGTTTGTAAAAATCATAGAGAAGAACCTATCCCAGATGGGTCAAAAATAAACATCTAGTAATGAAACATTTTTTTTTTCGAACTGTACAGCGCTAGCACAATTATATGTTAGTGAAAATTAGTAGCTCCAATTGCGCACTAGATGATGTTTATATGCAGCTGTTAAGTATGAATGACAATCTCAAAGATGAAGAAGACTTTAAGTTTGACAAGTTTAGTTTTTTGTTTTCCTGATTTTGCTTTGTTTTAGTAAATTTCTTATTAAAAGCGCAAAAAATCTTTTTAAAAGTTATTAAAATTAAATGTTTTTGTATTCATTTTATTTCTTTGTTTTTATTTGCCTACGATAACATAATGTACGACAATTAGTGAAAATTAGTAGCTACTACTACTACTATTGCGCAATAGATGGTGTTAGTGTATTTCTATGCAGCTGCTAAGTTTCTCTGTACTTCTTGTTGTCCGTATGATTACACTAATACACTCATACACAGCTCACACTGCGTTATAACAATCTTACTCAAGAAAGATTATTCTTACTCAAAATTTGTGATTGTATTGTGAAAAAGATTTTTACCCCCTAGCGAATAGATATTACACATGAAAATTTTAATAAAATAAATCAAATATAATGTGTGTAAAATTGTTTTTAGTTTATTTATTTGACTACTTATTTTTTAGCTTCAGGTAAGCCAAATAATAACTAGTTAATTGCTTTGCAATGTAAATACATTTGTAAGGGGTACCTCGTTTTGCCACGATCTCGGCCTTTGGACACATATTGTCATGAAACTAAACTAAAATAGTTTAAAAACGGTATTTGTAAAAAAAAAAACAAAAAAAAAAATACAAATGCTTACATTTTCAATAATAATTTTAAAATTTTTTTTATCTGACTTCACGCAGAAACTCCGTTATCTTAAAAACTGGTCGATACAACGGTACATATGCATGTATATAGTTTTATAGAGAACTTGCCATGCTTTTATAAAGTGCCATAACTTACGAATTTCATCGATGATAGCTTTCAAGTATACATCAAATGAAAGCTTGAAATGTTCTTTATTAAACTAAATACATGTTTAAGTACCATAGCAACGGCCATTTTTTAAGATAACGGTGGTTTTACGTGAGAAGTCATATAAAAAATGATTTAAATTCCATTTTGCTCGCAATGGGTTAATGGATTTCAAAATTGTATATACCAGTACAAAGGTATTTTAGAGCATTTTGAAATGATAACCATTACTACGTTTACACGAGGACTATTCGCAAATAAGTTAATTCATTGTTTATATGGCATAGCAAAATACAAAAACTTGGTAGCACTTCTATAGAAGACTTTTGTATTTAAAAAAAAAGTTGAAATGTATAAAAGAACAATTAATTATTTGTTTTAATTGTCATAATTTTCTTCTATTAATGTTTTTCTATTTATTGTTTTTTATTAACAAAGCGTGGCAGCACCAAACATTTCATTTGCAAATAGTGCGTTAATCGTGAATAGTTTTCATGAGTTAATAAGTCGCAATAAAACAATTATATGGCAACAATTTACAGTTTTATTTGCAAATAACCGGTGCGTATAAACGTAGTATATATCGTTTATATCCGTTCTCTATTGTAGGACTTATGATCAATAATATATTAAAGTTTCGAACCCCGTAACTCCGGAATCAAGAGAGCGCCGAAAAAAATTACACTAAATAAGGGTCATTATTTTATTATTTTTTTTAATTTGGCTATGCTATTACCTGAGATATTTACGAAATAGAGAATAAAGTCGAGTCCAAAAACCAACATTTTAAAATCCAAATATCTTTGAAAATATTAAAAATATCTTAATGAAATAAACGGTTTTTTCTTTTCAGTATTTAAACTTTACAACAACTTTGAATGCATTAAAATCGGATAATATTTATAAATATGAGGCCGTCAAGTTTTTTCATGCCCGAGGTAGTCAATTTTGACACCCTATAGCTCAACATATGTTTCAACAAGGTGATCCAAATTTCAACATTCTTAAAACTTAGGTCATCCTCTATGATTATTGCATACGTTATTTTGTAATTGGATCACAAGTTCCAAAAATACAGATTTATTACCCTTTTTGTTCCAATTGGAACCACTGTATGCCGCCGCCGAAGATATTTTTTAAACGGCTTGCGTCACTGCATGGTTGTGACTTTAACGAATATTTTTATTTTAAGATATTTTCTTAACTAACAATTGTAGCTGTTGATCTATTATATCCCAAAAATGAGCACCAAATTGTATGATTGCACTAAATGATTGTTACTGAAAATTGATAAAAATAAATTATGTTTATTCACAATTGTTGTACTTACTCTTTCATATTGATAAAATGAACGACTTGGTCCAGCACGGCCATATAAATATGGATAATAAGCACCGTACATAACTTCAGGGCAGGATACTGCCATTGTAGGCTCTCGAAACGAGGCTCAAAATTCTGATTTTTTTTTTTTTTTTTTTTGAAAATCAGAAAACACGCTGCCTGTATCCACAAAGAATTTAATTCTCAAAAGAATTTTTCCTTAATCTAGATGCGATGTGATGAAGAAGTCCATTAAATGGATAATGATCACGTATTTTTTCTGTTTATCTGTTCTTTCTTTTTAGACAGATGTTATGAAAATACAAAACTTGTTCATCAATTTAACAATTAATTTAATGCAACAGCAGAAGAAAAAAACAACTCAACTGCCAACTGCAACTAAAACTTTTATTTTACAATGTTGATTGTTGTTAGTCTGGATGGAATCACTTGTTTGCTTGTTAGTTTGTTTGATTGTTACGAGTATTTTTCTTTTAAGTTTTGAAATCTTCTTTCAGTTTCTTGTTGTGAACTATTTTTTTTTTCAATATATATATTTTTTCACTTAACTCTCATGCAATTATGGCAATAATTTTATGTTTTAGCTTTATTTTATATTTTAACTCATTTTACCCCGGTTGGTTTTTCTTTTTTAATTTGATGAAACCGTGTAAAACTTTTCTTGTAGAGTTGTAATCGCAGCAGCTTAAATTCTAGGAAAGAAATCCATCGTTCCGTTTGTTACATTTATTTACATACGATGGTGCATGTCCAAGTCTGTCTGTTTGTCTGTCTCAAGGCTTGTTTGTTTGTGTTTTTTCTGCTTCAACATTTTCTTTTCTGTGTTTTTTTTTTATTACTTTTAATTATTGTTTCAAACATTCAGAGTAGATTATTATTATTATCATTGTTATTGTAGTGGCAATCATTATCACCATTATCAGCAAAGTAACAATTAACACAAAACTATCTGCGACTAACAAGTTTAGTTGTTGGATGGATACATTAAGAAATATTTTCTTATTTTTACAAGTGCAATCTTACAAATAGCACAATACTACAATCGTAATTCAAGCGTTATCCACTTATTCGTGTTGAAATAAAAACTATTGTAATTGTTGCTGTAATTATAGTTTTTGTTAAATGGTTGTAACAAACAAAGTATGTATCTACATCCAAACAGACGCTCACTATGTATTTTACTATTAAACAGTAACAGTTCAATGACGATGACTGACGATCATGTGATTTGACTTTCATTCATGTTCCTGAACACATTCATAAATTCATAGTTGAGTATGTACAAAGATAACGCCAACCAACCAACAACTACTACAACATAGAGTGTTGTTGCAGTAAGTATGTACCCAACATAGAGTTTTATTTAAGCTGCCTCCTTTTCAATTTACATGTTGTATTTTTATACCGGGTTCTTTTCATTGATTCACAGATTCATAATCACTTCCTATTTTTTTTTTGACATCTCTTAAATCGATATTTGATAAACCTGTAAAGGGAACACAAAACGAAAATTTCAAATTAGTTTTGCTAATAAAATATTAAACAAAAATGTTTTATAAAGACATGCGCAAGACAGATGCTTATTAAATAACGTATACGCATCCGCGAATTCAACCCAATTAGATGGGTGGCCTATAAATTACCCTGCAAGAAATTTCGTAACAATTGTCTTCAAGATACTTGCCTTATGACTGGTGAAAATGGAAATGATACAATATCTTTTGGAGTCGTGAGCGGTAAAAAGAGAACACTTAACTTATGTAACTATAGGGTGTTTTTTTAAGCACGATTGGACTTTAAATTGTAAAAAATTACACAAAAAACTAAATTTCAAAAAAAAAAATTTTTATGCGAAATATCAATATATGCCATTAACATTTGAAAATGATTTGTGGCATATGAACACCGCAGCTGTTCTTAAAGCTGAATTCACCTATTTTGTCCGAACAATATTTTTGTCTGGACAAAATTTATTTTATATGAAATTTGACGTTCTCTTCTTGAGAGGGACGTCAAATTAAAAAAGTCACGACCAAAACTTAAAAATATCTTTGAAAACATTACGGATTTAATGAAACAAAGTGTATATTCTTTGTATCTTAATAAGCTTTACAACATGTCTGAATTCATTCAAATCGGATAATATTTGTAAAAGTTATGAGGCCAATAAAGTTTATCATGCCCAAGATAGTCAATTTTGACACCGTGTCTTTCATCAGGGTGGTATCAGTTTCATCATTCGTAAAGCTTAGTTCCTTCTCTATGATTTTTACATATCTGCACCATTTATTACTTTTTTCCAATTGGAACTACTATGCGTTGTAGCATTTCGATGTTTTCTAAGGCTGAGGCCACACGGGCGTTTTTAAAACGCGGCATTTCTGCTTTTTATATTAAATTTGAAGTTTTAAAAAATTTGGAACTTTCAAATTTAATATAAAAAGCAGAAACGCCGCTTTTAAAAAATGTTTGTCTGTGTCATCATCATCATCCATTAAGCATTTATGAAATTTCACTTGGCTAAAAGTGTTCAAGTCTGAATGTTTATCTAAAGACTCTAAAAAAATGAATGAGAATTAATGCAACGACATTAACGAATAGATTCACTCAAAAATCTTCAGTAAACAAAATTGGTAAAATTGCATTCCTTTTGTTGCATTCATTGTTGTTGTTGTTATTTGCGTATATGTCGTCATCGGGGTAGTTTTTTTACGACAAAATTTTTCTTGTTGTTTTTGGTGTTTGCGTCCTAAATAAGAGTCAAACAAACAATTCATTGATTATGTAAAGAACATTTACTGAAAATGAAATTAATCCACAAGAAAATGTACACGTATACGAAAATTTAATTAAATAAAAACCAATATTTTTAAAAAAACATTTGTCGTCGAAAATTTTCTTTTGCGTGAGAGTGTTGAAATAGAAATATATATCACTTGTATTCCTATCTCGCTCTTTTGCATTGAAAAATAAAGTTTTCGGGAAACAATGTTTCCCAGTGTAAATCAGCACTTAGTAACCTGTGGGATACCCGTTGTGTTTAAGAACCTCTGCAAGACTATTTGTCATAGATATAACCGACTTAGATGATGTATATTCCCTAGTAATTTGACATCACTCTTCCATGATGAAAATTTTTTCCATTTCTTTGGAAGTTATATCGTGCTGTCGAATTTTAGGCTCCACTAATTCCCAGACATGCTCAATTGGGATTAGAGCCGCTTATTAAGGTGGTGATTTTAGTTAGTTTTTGGTGTAATAAAGCAACCAAAGCTTTAAATTATGGGGCGTATGCTAATGATCATTGTCCCGTTGGAACCAAAAGACGTCTCATATATCAAATTGTTCCACGCTTGAAAACAATTTTGTTTTGGAGTGTCTAAGTATCTAATCTGGTCCATTTCAAACTCAATAAACACAAGATTTCTAGCCCCACTGACAGCCATGCAGTCCCACACCATAAAGCCACCTCCATAATGTTTAACTGTTGGAACAAAATGTTCTTTATTTAACGCAATTCCATTTTTCCGCCGCACTAACTTTCTAACTTTGATACTAAAAATGTAGTACAGTAGTCCCTCGATTTAAGTCGCGATTGGTTCCTGAAAATGGCGACGTAATTCGCAACGACGTAAATCGAATTCGATATTGCACATAATAACAATTTTCATGTATTTTTCTTTTTTTTTATAAGTGAAGCGACTTAAATCGAAATGACGACGCAAATCGAAATGAGAATATTCAAAAATTTCGCTAACGCAAATATTAACTTTATTATATTTCAATACATTGCGTTTGGCAATCAAAATAAATAGGTTGCATGTGTAAGTGGAAATATATAGCTACCACCGCACAAAAACTCCGTAAAAACAAAGATTTTAACTAAACTCTGGCATTCCCCGGGTTTTGCTAATAGTTTGTAAGCGAATGCCGCGACGTAAATCAAATAGCGACGCAAATCGAATTTCGTAGGCACAAAAAATTTACCGACGTAAATCGAATGGAGATGCAAATCAAATTTGAAAGGTACACAAAATTTGACGACGTAAACCGAAACAACGTAAATATAGGCGACGTAAATCAAGGGATTACTATATTTGCTTTCGTCTGAAAACAAAACTTGTTCGTAGAACTCTGGAAGCTTATTTACGTACTCAATTGCAAGCTTCAACGCTTTTTTCTATTGATATCATATATACACGCTTTTCTAAGCGCTACAGGGCCGTGAACGTCAGCTTGTTTTTAATATTTTTCGAACTGTATCTTCATGGATGTCGTTCCCGAAAAGTTCTTTGATATTATTGCAGATTTGTTAAGTGGTAATTCTAGGATCTCATTTTACAGAACCGAAAATAAGGCGTTACTCACGAGAACTATGTTTAGAGAGGCGTCCAGAACTAGAACTTGTACGACGACATATTGTACCGAAGAGTAACTTCTAACTATAATTTTAGCTATTTCACGCTAAGATTTTCATTCATCTCTTAAATTAAGGATAATTTTTCTTTCGTCAGTTTCAATTTCTTCAGTTTTCGAAATTATTTCTCAAATAGGCATTGAAAAGCAAAATTTACCACAAAAATGAAATAAAATCTTGTAGATGCAACTTATGCTGAGTACATATTATGGCATTTCGTGACATCACAAGCAAACACAACAGTCTCTAATAGTGGCAATGTTTGTCATTTCCGATACTTTTTTGTGTGTGGCCTTATGACACCACAAAATGACAACAAAAGAAATGCCAAATGTGTACTCAGCATTACATAGCGTCTTCACGAGACATTAACTTTGAGATAACATGAGAAAAAACGTCGACAGAATACTAAAAACAAAATGTCGAATTTTCTCTTAATCTCACACTAGGAGAAGACGTAATTTAACGTTTCCGATAAGATTTCATTTTATGCAAATGCTCATCGAGTTAACATGTACTACTTTTGCATAATTAGCTACTTTATTTTGAATTTTTCACACAAATTTAAATTTATGAATCAATTAAACACATTTATTCATTTATTTAACACAGAAATGTTATCAAAAACATCGCTTTTCATTTATTTTAATAAACACTCACACATGCACACTATTTTATTTTCATGTACATGTGTTTTTTGACAGTTCATCTCATAAGATTGTTGTTATAAGAATTCTTATAACAACGCTCTCTTTAAAAATTCCTATAACATTGAGATTACACTAATTTGAAGTCTACACGTAACATAATTCTCTCTGCGATTGAATTTGACAATCTCATCTTACATATTATGTTACGTGTAGACCTCAAGTTAGGGCCATTATTACAACTTGAAAATAGTTAAAGGAAGGATTTTGTCGGACGGATAAACAGTTTATCGTTTTTACAAATTTAATTTAAGCTACCAGGTAGGATGGACTTCCCTTTAACTTATCGCTCACTTTCACTTAAAGTAAAGTTGTAATAAAGACAAACTGTTTATCAGTCCGGCAAGATCCCGCCTTTAACTATTGCCAAGTTGTAATAATGGCCCTTAATACAATACGAAAGCATTTATTTAAGTTTTGTAGAAAGTACCGTTACGTATGGAAGTCGCCAGACTAATTTTGCACGATTACTTATTCTTGTTTAGGGTTACCTCCGACCTCTTTTCACCGGACACTGTCCTATTTTTTAGGGTGTCCGGGGTAGTCTTACTTCTTTTTTAGCAAGTGTCCGGGGGTGTCCTACTTTTTACAACGTTCTCCAAAAATGTTTTTATTAAACTAAATTTACTCGATGAATTTTTTTTTCATTAAAATATTTTCGTTTCTCTTTTAAAATTGCTACGTTCTCTACGCCTCTTGCACATGGCTCCCAGTTTTATTTTACACCAATTTAAAATTTTTCATCCCAAAAAATCCATCAAATTTGATTAATTTGTATAGATCGGTTGTGATTTGTACCTTTAAAAACATATGAAGACAAAATAGTGATTTGAAACACGCAAACATAAAAAAATTTATCTATCAATGCCTGTCATTTGGGCATTCGCAAAAAAACTATTTTTAAACTAAAGTTTTTTACAAGAAAACTTTTTTCTATTAAAAATACTTTGCTTTTTTTCCCATTTTATAAAAAATAGATATTTGGTGAAAGTGTTTAAGTCTGATCAATTACATATATCATAATAAATGTCCATAACGAGAAGGGTTGTACTATTTTTGTAATATTTTTCATATATGTGACGTTCTCCGAGAAAAGGGACCTAGTGTGTCAAAAAACAGGTTTGAACTTAAGAGTGGATTCTGGTACCAGAGAAACAAGCCAGTCGATTTCGACCCGACGGCGCGCCGCCGCCGGTTCCTTTTTTGACTATCGCGCCGCCGCCGATTACATCGGCTTGTATCGGCTCAAAACTAGCCGCCGAGTTCGTTTAAATTTATTCACGACTGGGTTGCAAATTTGCGTACTTTTTCCGAAAAAAAATTTTTACTACCTTTTTTTCCAAAATATCCGTATATAGGTGAGCCGCCGAAAATTCTGTCGGCGCGCCGCCGCCGACCCAAAATGTGCCCAGCCGCCGCCGATAATTTTGCCTCGGCTTGTTTCTCTGTCTGGTACCTAAAAGAGTGTAGAATAAGATGAAATGCGTTTTTCTCAAAACTTCACACACTAGGTCTCTTTTCTCGGAGAAGGTCACATATAGAGGTTTACGCTTATTATAATATGTGATGGTATACGTGGCTGCCTACTGCACGCAAGCAATCAAGTAGAATCAATAAGATTCCGTTTTGATAATAATATGTGATAATCCGGGTGACAAGGGGTTTCAGTAGACTCAATAATAACTGCATGCATAAATTTAATGCCAAAGGCGACTAAATTTACACAAGCAGCTATTATTGACTCCACTGAAAATTCTTGCTGGGAAGATAAGGACCTGGATGAAAAGGGTTATTTACTTCCCAGCAAGAATTTGCAGTAGAGTCAATAATAGATGTTTGTGTAAATTTAGTCGCCTTTGGCATTATAGCTGATATCACTGCTCAGACATGTTTCCCACTAAACTTTAAAGATCATTAACACCAACCTCTATTTTTACATTTATAATATTCTCAAATTCATATCTAGGCAAATTTTTTGAATTTCCTACAAACAAAACAAATTTTCATGGAACTAATTTCATGAAATATTTCATTGTGTTAATTCAGTATTACATCGAAAATTTTTAATTGTTGGGAGCGCTGTATTGCCATTGATATTTTAAATGATATGGCATCACTTATTTTGATTGCTGAAGGCTATTTGTTAAACTAATTTATTTATAAAAATATTGTCCTCTTTTTTGGGCCAAATGTCCTCGTTTTTTTGTGGTTGACGTCCTATTTTTCTCAAAACAGATATGGCAACCCTATTCTTGTGCATAATAATAACATAATGCACGTGTCCCATAATAACAATCACATATCTGTGTCAAAAAGGAATAAGTGCTTATGTCGACTTAAGAAAATTTGTGTTTCCGAAAGTTTGTACGCTACTGCTAAGAGATTTATAGGATTATACAGAACGTCCAGGCGAGGTAGGGGGGATTTTATAATTAAATAAAAAATATTAATTACAAATAAATAATTTTTTTTTTAATTTATGATAAAACTACACAAAATGAAAAATCATTTCTTAAAAATTATGTTGTCGAGCTGCAAACACTCTTCCAATCTTGAACGAAAATTTCTCATTACACTTGAACAAGTTGCTCTTGAGATTGCTGCATTTCAAAAAATAATCAAGAGGGCCCGGCCCAAATTAGGACTTCTTGGTGGCCATTTAATGTTACTTCTGCGAGAAATCACCTTATTCGGGAATAATTCATTTACGGCCTGAAGTGATTGGTCAGATGTATGTCATGTGGCCCCATCCTGCTGGAACCAAATTACGATTACTTTTGCTGAATGAAGTGGTCTTCCATGTTTTGTTTCAGGTTATTTGAAGACCAATAGCGGCAGCTTTGTTTGTTCACATGACCGTTTAAGTGAAAATTAGCCTCATTACTAAAAAGGATGTTTTCAAAGTTTGTGAACCGATTAATCATTTCATCTCCATTGCTACTGAATCTCCAAGCGCTAGCGCACGTAATCGTCCGCACCCCGCACCTCCACGCCGCACCAATGCAATGTAACTGCAGAAATAAAAGCCCCTACCTCACCTGGACACACTGTATGATATATTTGTTGTGTACCCCTTCGTAGTTTAGGTACTTTTTACCCACTGCAACCTTCAACTGAATGCGTTAATATTTACGGAATAAGACAATGTTAGAGCAAAATTTGCTTAAGTCGACTTAAGCACTTATTCCTTATTGCCACAGATATAATGCAGTAAACTTTCGTATACATCTTAAAACAAAAGTAAAGATGTCAATACATCTTTTACAAAAAAAAAATATCTAATGGAATATGTTTAATTTGTTCTTCTATTTATTCTGGTAAGTGTATAATTAGGTAATGGGCAGGGCAAGCACTTTTGTATCACTTACCGTTTACTAAAACTGCTAATCCAAATTGTAGATACACAGTTAATCCATAAAATTTTTTCGTAAAATAATTAATGCAAAACAACATAAAGGCGTTAGAATTAGCAATTTGCTTTTTTTCTATTATTTATTTTTGCTTTTCTTTTCAAAATATTTAATACATTACTTTTTTATTTTAATTCTCTAAATACTTCTTACGCATAATATATCACTTTGAAAAACTTGAGGAATTTATTTAAATATTCACAAAAGATGAAGAAAAAATTAAAATAAATTCACACGTGAATATTTGAGATTTTTTCGTAAATTTTATTTCACAAATATCGCGGAAATTGTACAATGCGAAAATATGTGAACGAGTGAGTTAAATCGTGTGTTTGCATGTGTGTATGCGCCTGTTTAGTAAAAACCATAAATATAAATGTGTACATACATACATATGTATGTATGCATGTATGCATGTATGTATGTACTCATGTATGCATGGATGGATGGAGGTATATATATGAATATATAGATCAAGATTTTTGTTTCTTTTTTACAAATTATATATATCTTTTAAATTTAACCGAACTGAAGCAAAATATTTTTTTTTAATTATTTGTTATTAAATATAATCAACGCCGGCAATCGCGTATATATGAGAATTGTTATCAATCAATGTAATTGAACTAATAATTATTATTCGATGTTTTATAATTATACACTTTTTTTAGTATTTAATTTAGTTCCAGAACTTGTTTTATATTTAGCAGTAGATTTACCGTACGAACTTGAAATATTTGACATTTGAATTGAAATAATTCAAATTAATCGACTGCAGCAATCCGACCGTACTAAGAAACGTGCGCATTCGCTGTATATAAACAACCAACTATCTAATATATGATATAAAAAATTTACGCCACTTCCCTGATACCACAATTACATTCAAGCGTGAGTAGTGCTACTCATTCACCAAACACCTTAAATATGCTGTCGATATGCATGCGATAGAAAGAGACAAGTGTGTATGCGAAAAAAACGGTTAATTTAATTGGTTGTTCTATTTATATGGCGATTTATATGCTTTAACATCTGCACTGTTGTGTATGAGTGTTTGTACATGTTGTGTAGCTCCTCCCCTTTTTTGTTTGTTTTTTGCTTAACTGTATCTGACATGACAGGCTTTGTTTGTCTCTTTTTTTTTCAATGTTATTAAGAACTTCCTTCCTTTTCCTACATTTTTTTAAAATGGTGTGACTTTTATTTCCGTTGCATAGTTGTGTTGTTGTTTTTAGTTTCTGTTGAGCAGCAAATACAAGTTCTCTTTTAATTTTTGCATGATAAACTTGAAGTTTTTTGTTAAGTTTGGTTTTAACAAAAAGTTCGCCAGTCCGTATGTAAATATACAAATGCATATTAAAGCGACTCACAGAAAAAAATAATTTGTTACCCCTCTCATATTGAAGATCGGTCTTTTTAATGAGATTTTCCAAAACATTTGCGGCGTCTAGCGATGACCGCCCGTGAGATGGACCTTGTCTAAAAGAGGTATATTTTTGTAGTTTATTTTTGCATATTTTCGAATTTTCTCCAAGCACAACATAAAAAAAATTACATCGTTTGATGGATCTTTTCAAGCTGCATCCAATGGTGCATTAAACTTTATCACTCATACCATTAGCAACGCGTTATTCCATAAAAACCATGATTTTTTAAGCGTTTTTACTGCAGGTGCTACTTATATAAATGTTACTTTTTTTAGTACATGTTATATAATTTGAATCATTGTTTAATTATTTCTGTTTGTAGCTCTTGCAAAAGCTCGCACATTTCTAACAGAAATAAATAAACAATGTCTCAAATCAAATAATTAAAAAAAAAAAAAGTAAAATTTATTTTAATATAAGTAGCACCTGCAATAAAAACGCTTAAAAAATCTTGCTTTTATGGAATACTGCATTACTGATGGCATGAATAGTAAAGTTTAATGCAGCATTGGATGCAGCTTGAAAAGATCCTTCAAAGGATGTAATTATTTGTATATGTTGTCTTGGGAGTAAATACGATAATATGAAAAAAACTACAAAAATAGAAATTTCTTAGACACGGTCCAGCTCACGGGCGGTCATTAATTTGATAGGGATAACACGAACACGTTTTTATCTTCATACACGTCGAGTCGCTCTAATGTATATGCATGCATACACTCTAAAACATTACTTCAAATTTAGGATCATATATTGTCCAAATTTGTGTTGAAAATTTCTTTTTGTCTAAAATTACATAGATTTTTTAGTTATTTTATTAAAGAAAAAACCTTTCAAATTAAACATAAATTATAATATGGATATGGCTAAATGATAGATACGTCATACTATCAGTCAGGATGTCGCGGCTCAAACCTGCACGCAGCCAACCAATCGCTTTTTTTAATAAAAACATTTTGTTCAAAAATAATGTGTGTGTAATTTTAGGTCGATAATAATCGGTAAAGTGTTGCCGACTATTATCGACCCAATTTTCAACAAAAGTGTTTTAGAGTGTATATGAACATATCGAGGGAATGTATTCAATACCTGCTATGAACCAATTTCTTGAAAATCACCTTTTTACTGAAAACTGTTCGCCGATGACAGTTACATCTGTAACAAAAATTTCAGAGGAAAAAATTAAGTTTGGTACTATTTTTATTCTTTATTATTTGTCTATCAACTATTAGGGTTTTTTTCAATGCAATACCAGGTATGAAATGAACCACAATTTTATAGAATTATTAAATGAAGTTGTTTCCTACCACTATTTATACACACTATTTGTTGAATTCACTCAGAATTACTCTTTTGCAATCATGGCTTGATTGCAAACAAACAGATTTAAAATATTATTGTTGTTGTTATATATTATTGCTGTATAATCATACCATTGTTGCAGTTTTAAATATACTATGATTGTACTTAGAATTTTTCATCAATATATATTGTTGCTAAATGCAACCATGTTGCAATTTTTATGAATGCTAATAATGTAACGATTAAATGTAAACATGAGTTTGTTTGTCGTAAACTAATTATTGTTGTTGTTATATATTATTGCTGTATAATCATACCATTGTTGCAGTTTTAAATATACTATGATTGTACTTAGAATTTTTCATCAATATATGTTGTTGCTAAATGCAACCATGTTGCAATTTTTATGAATGCTAATAATGTAACGATTAAATGTAAACATGAGTTTGTTTGTCGTAAACTAATTACGGCTCACAATCATTTAAAACAACAAAAATAACATATTTTAATTATTAAAAGAACCAGTAAAAATTAATTATATCGAAATCAACAAACCATTTGATGAATTGTTCTGTAATTACGTTTTTTTACTATAATGATGCCAAACTCATTCGCTTTACGACCATTAGAGCTTGTCGAGCTAAAAATGATCCAACAGTTGTGCAATTGACATCTCTAAAGGTGGTTTTAGACTATCTGTTTTGCGACCCACATGTAACTTTGCGTGTCTGTCAAAATTGTCCATTAACAGACGAGTTTTAATTTTTGCTTTCACACGTACATGTATAATCACATCTGACATAACCTCTAAAGCGGCCTTCAGACTATTAGATTTAGTATTAGTACTTGTCAAAAACTCAAATCTTAAGTAAAAATCCAACAGTGTGAAAACAAATTGTTATGGTTTGTCAAATAATACGTAAAGAAACTTGACAGTATTATAGTATTCGTCATTTTTAGGAAACTTTCTAAACAATCACATTTTTCATTTTATCAGAGTTGTCTTTTGCACAAACAAGCATAGGAATAACAAAAACAGTTGTGTATTTGTTTGCCGGCATAAATAAAGAAAAAAAAAGAACGAAAAAATGTGCTTAATTGCAAATTATTTATGTTACGTTTTATTTGGAATGTGATGCATAGTGTAGAAACAAAATGTAATGAGAAAATTTTCTTTAAGATATTTTGGCAGTCAGACTGATTTTGATTTGATTTTCGTCTTACAAAATCTAATAAAAATCTCAAAGCTTGTATTACAATGTGAAAGGGCCTTTAACAAATATTGTCGTTTTCGCATCTCCTGAAAAATTTTCTGTTTGGTTCATAGCAAGTATTGAATATGGACCTTCGATACATACATACTTATGTATGTATGTACTATATATTAATTTATTTTTTAGTTTCTATTATTTTAGTACTAATAGAGGATTTCTTCTTTCATTTATCTATTGTATTTATGCAAATAAGCTGAGAAAAAATGTGTGTTGAATGTTTGTATGAATGTTTTGTGGTCGAATGGTATTTGAAGCGCCTATAAGCTTGCTGCTGGTTAACTAATGAATTACATTTTACAAAATTCAACGTATGGGAAATTTATAGAATGCAATAAAAAATATTAAAATATGTATATGTCCTACATTAGGCTTTTTGTCTAAATATATTTACAAATTGTAAACAAAACAATTTACTAAATCAAACAAAAAGATTTACTGAATTTTCTGAAAAATATCAAACAATATTTTTGTCTGAATTTATAAAACATTTAGTCTAAAAATACTAACAAATACTAAACAAAATAGTTTACTTAATCAAAAAAATATATTTACGGAATTTTTTGTAATATTAATATATCAAACAAAATTTTTGTCTGGTTCATCATCATCATCATCCATTAAGCCTTTCACTTTGTTAAATGTGTTCAAGTCTGAATGTTTATCTAAAGAATCTAAAAAAATTAATGAGAATTAATGCAAGGAAATTAAGGAATTGATTCACTCAAAAAACTTCTGTAAACAAACTTGGTACAATCGCACTCCTTTTGCTATCATGTTGTTGTTGTTATTTGTGTGTATTATGTCGTCATCGGGGTTGTCTTTTTACGTATTGTTTTTGGTGTTTGCGTCCTAAATAAAAGTCAAACAAAAAATTCATTGATTCAGTAAAGAACACTTACTAGAAATGAAATTTATTTTTTAGAAAAAATTTTGTTTGAAAATTTGTTTGTGATAATTTTTTCTGTGTAGACTTAAGTAAATGGACGATTGGAATGATGTAAAAAGAATTTGGATTGTGCGCAGCTATCACGCTTAGAGTTTATCACTTCCGTCCATAGAGGGCTTGGGCGCACGCACTTTTCTGCCTGCAGACCAATATGCGGCGGATAGGTTTGAAGGGTTATTGCAAACATGGTGCCAGCAGATCGAAACCATCAAATTCAAATGATTTAAAAGATCGATTGATACGAAATAAAAGCGATCCCTAACTCAAGTCTATAGTTAGCTATGAATGTGGCAATGTGGCGTGTTTGTGCCTTCAGCAATTTTGGGATGATTCCATCATACCAATCTAAAGACCACTCTTTGAATTAAAAAAAGTGAAACCGATTGATTGCACAGAATAAAAGATATAACGTGTTTCTTTTTTTGTTGTTTTTGGTAGCAGCATTCATCAGCCACCCTACATAGTTGTTAGAGCATTTGTTTTAACAAAGCTGTCATAACTTTAAGTTACAACAGCATTTCATTTTAGGTGTAGACGTAGATTCACAATCGAAACTAAAATAACAAACAGTGAGTAAACATAAATAATCAATTAACAAAAATACGAAATAATAAGTCTTCAACATGACAATAGCCCATTTGGAACGCATCAACTCGTGAAAAAAATTATTTTGCTGTTGCTATTGTTTATAACGAGATAATTCTTTTACTTGAAAATGAGCGATAATTGTTAAGGAACGGGAGTCATAAGAGACTCTCTCAGAAGAGCCTTCGGCTCGAAAAGGAGCGCAAAATGATTATGGAAAAGATTCAAATATGATCAATAATTTTAGAAAATGCTAACTGGGAAATCATTAATATCGATGGACAAATGCCGATTTTATTCACAATTAAGTGAAGGAACTACCTCAATTGATAAAAATCAAAATTTCTATACGGCTGAGAATGGAAATACCAATGTAAAACCAACATGTCGCAATGTTGACGGAAAATCATATTAAATATATGACAAAAAGTGTGTTAGTCTTTATTTGCTTTATTCATAGCTCAATGTACTGTTGTGCTCAGTTGAGTTACTTGTTGCTGTTTTATTGTTGTTTATTTTGATGTTCGTGTTGTGTAAATGTAAATAGCCGACAAACTTTGCATTAAAAATTACCGTTGTTGCATATTAATTTTAAGCGATGAATTATTTATATAACCTTAAATTTCTTAGATTTGATATTGTTCACAGATAAAACAACATTGTTATCAACGTTAGATGGCATTTTAAATCAACATGACTACAACTTTAATTTCAAATAAATTTTATGTTAGCGCCAAAAATTGTTTTCATATACAAACACATGTTAACTTAAAAACTTTGGGTAAATTCGTAAATTCAGTAATTGTGCAATAATCAAAGTTTTGCGTTCAAAAACTATTGCTTCGCAATACTTTTTTTTTCAAAAGATTCTTTACACACACAATTGACAGTGCAGCCGCAGATTGCTACAACTACGGCTACATTATTATTATTATTACTGTTGCAATAGTTTGCGGACCGGCTGCACAAATTTACTGTTATTACGAATTCACCATGTTTGTGTACTTATTTTATTAAAACATAACAAGAATTTGTAACCACTTTCACTGCAAAAATTTACTGCAATTACGAATTCACCATGTTTGTGTACTTATTTTATTAAAACATAACAAGAATTTGTAACCACTTTCAGATAATGAGATAAATATGTATGTATGTGCGTACTAATTTTATTAATGGCGTAAGTAGTACATAGTTCTAATTTGGAGGATGGCAATATTTACTTTGTAGCCCATTAAAAGAGTACTACCGATTACAAACATGACATCTAAAAACACAAGTTTACAACACAGAAAAAATTATCACAAAAAAAATTTCAAACAAAAGTTTGTTTAAAAATAAATTTAATTTTCAGTAAATGTTCTTTACTGAATCAATAAATTTTTTGTCTGAATTTTATTTAGGACCCAAACACCAAAAAGAACAAGAAAAACGCGGCTTCTGTGTCGTAAACAAACAACCCCGATAACGACATAGACACAAATAACAATATTTTTAGTTATTATTAGTTTTAGCGATTTTTTGGTTTGGTGATTTTTCCCCCGTTTTATGGTTTTTGTTAATTTGGGTGATTTTTTTTTCCTTTAGGGCTAGGCCACACGGGCGTTTTTAAAACGGGCGTTTCTGCTTTTTTGTATTAAATTTGAAGTTTTATAAAATTTAGAACCTTCAAATTTAATATAAAAAAGCGGAAACGCGCGTTTTAAAAACGCCCGTGTGGCCTGGCCCTTAAGCGATTTTTTCATTTTGGTGATTTTTTGTTTTGATATTTTTTTTTAATTTTGGAATTTTTCAGTTTTACCGTTTTTTAAATTTCAAGAGTTTGCTTCTTATGGTTTCCAAGATACAGGAAATTGTCTAAATTACATAGTCAAAATTACATTAACTTAGAGAACACCTTTTAATTTTTATTATTTAGATATCAGTCTTAATTGGTGTAGTCTATTTACAGACTACACCAATTAACACTAACTTTGAAAATTTAAAGTGTCAATCGGGTATGTTCTGTGTTGCACAAAAAATAAAATAATGTGAATTTTTATTGCATTGTTGTTATAAAAAATTTATTTATAACAAAAATGCCATGAGAATCCACATAATTTTATTTTTTGTGAAACACAGAACATGCCCGTATATATGTATGTGTCTGTATATTGCAATAGTATTTCAACATGTTTCGTTGCTCGCTTTAGAACACCCTTTAATTTTTAACTGTCATATATTTGATGTTATAGCGGCCAAAGTTTTACATATTCTGTGAAAATTTCGGATCCGTAGCTCTTACGGTTCCCCAGCGTAGTGAAAACAATGGAGCTCTTTACACTTTTAGTGTATGGAACCCTAAATATATGTATTGGCTTTCAAAACCATAGACGTAGATGAGAAAGGACCTCATTTTGAACATAATTTCGAAAAAAGGATGAAACCAGCACATGCTGAAATGAAATTTACCTTTTGCAAATAATACCTGAGTTGACAATGGCGTGAGCTTCAGCAGATGGGCTTATATGCCAGCATTTCGTTGGTGTTAATGCTAACTCATCCATAGATCTTTAACCACAATGTTTGAAAGGTTTTCAAGATCTACATTAGCACCAACGAAATGCAGGTATGTCTAAGTACTCTTTGTTTGCAAAATCTACAGTTTGCAGTATAGTAACGCCGGTGTTTTAAACTAACGATGATTTAACCACCATCATCAGTTAACTAATGGCTGTGAATGCAGTCGTAATTATTTCTGGGTTGGAGAACCCTACGATTGTGTCTTCGTAATTATTTTTTAAATGGTTAATATTTTAAACATTAGACATTGGGAAAAATACCCTGGTGTGGTGGATACCAAACAAATACTGGGAGTTTGTATCAGGGGATGGTTCTTGCTCTGCGAAGGCATAGGTCAACTGTAGCTTCTGGAGGATTTTCCCAGTATACTCTTAGATAATTAGGTATGTGATGAAAAACGATTTAGACACAAAAACGATTTGAAAGCGATAAAAGGTGTGATGTGTTTGCTATAGTCGTTTTGTCAATAATTTTCAAATTAGTTTTTAAGTGTTTTTTCAACCCTTTTTGATAAATTTCTATTCACAGTTCTATTATATTACTTATATTTTATCTTCTAGAGTGCTTTTTAAAAGTCAGTAGTTTGAGATTGGCTCAAAGCTAACTGAAAAGATCGGTCGGAATTCATCACACCTTTCCGAAACAATCGTATTGAAATCGTTTTGAAAACGATCGTTTTCCATCACATACCTGAATATCCTATTTTTTAATTGAAGTTGGTGAAGACCATTATTCAGCAGGAGCTATATCAACGGACCCTATTTCCTGTGCGAAGAGTTGGGATGATTTTTATGTGCGCCCCTACATGTCTTTATGTCTACCCCGGCATTTTGATAGCATATAGTACACCACCATTAAAATTTCAAAGAACCAAAAAAATTCTTTAAAGAATGTGAATTTGATTTAAATTGGCAAGTTCTGTTGAAACTTTTAAGATCGATTCATTTGATATAAGAGATTTAAATAAAACTGATTTGTTATATTTTTATTGTATTACAAATAGTACGTCCATATTTTTTATTTCTTCTAAGATTAATAAAAATAATAAAAAAAGATGCATTTGCAATTATACGTAACCTTGATCATAGATCTATGACCTTGATTTAGTTAATTTAAAATTGAGAAATAAAACTGTTTAACAACACAAATATTAAGTAAATCAATCGATCTTCCAAAAAATAAACAAATGAAAAAATAAAGTTTAGATTATTAATACAGCCCAGCCAGCCCAGCCCGTACCGTAGAAATTAAAAACAAAATCAAATTTGTAGAAAATTGTCCACCCATATCTCGGTTGGCGTATTTAATTAGAAAGATAATTGTTTGGTTTGACGCGAAGCGCGATAAGAAAGATTATCGTAATTGAAAAAAAGTAAAATTTTGTTAACAAATTCGACAACAAGTTAAAAAATGCAAGTGCCAAATAAATCGAAACTAAAAACTAATACAATAAAGTTCCATAGTTTTGTTTAATATGTATATCATGAATTTAAGGTGTAAGTCTCTTAGGATCACGTGGGAACATAGAAGTCTTGCGAATATTATCAAGACCCAAGTACAACATGACAACACGTTCCATACCAATACCACCGCCAGCATGAGGAGGACAACCAAAACGGAACGATTCGATGTAAGCAGCAATTTTACTTGTATCTGAAATAAACATTTTCATAATTATACAATAATTTTTCATGTTTCATGATTTTTTTAATCGTTTACCAATGCCATGGTGTTTCGCCCTTTCAGTTAAAAATTCAGGATCGTGGATACGTTGTGCTCCAGATATGATCTCTTCCCCTCTCATAAACATGTCATATGAGTTAGAATATATGGGATTGCTTGGGTCTGGCATAGTATAGAATGGACGAATGGCCAATGGGAATTTGTCCAATATATAAAAGTCAGTATCATATTTGGCTTTCACTAAACGTCCCAATAACTTTTCATTGGGTGTTGAAAGATCTTCTTCATCGCCAGTTTCTACTCCAGCTTCGCGCAACATTGCTACACCCTCCGCAAATGTTAAAATTAGTGGGGGTTCTAAAAACTTGAATGGCTCTACTTTGTACTGTTGGCCTACAGCTTCAATTTCACGACTGTAACGATCTCGCAGGCCCTTAAAAATGTCGGTAAAAGTATCGCCAATAGTATGAAGTACTTCGTGATAGTGATACATAAATGCCATTTCCAAATCAAGGCCAACAAATTCAGTCAAATGTCTGTGAGTATTTGAATCTTCTGCGCGAAAAACAGCTCCCACTGTAAATACTCTATCAAAATCGGCAGCAATAGCCATTTGCTTGTATAATTGTGGCGACTGTGCCAAGTAAGCGGAATCTTAAAAAAAATTCAATGATTTAATTGACATTCAGTTTGACAGTTATGTAATAAAATTACCTTTAAAATAACTAACTGTGAAGACATTAGCTCCACCCTCGCTGGCAGCAGAAATAATTTTAGGAGTATGAATTTCGACAAATCCTTTATCTGTTAGAATATCGCGAAATAGGCGACAAACGCCTGCTTCCAAGCGAAAAATTGCCTGGTTAGCTGGAGTTCTTAAGTCCAAAACCCGATTATCCAATCGTGTATCTTGGTTTACACGAATATTAAGTCCATCGGTATCATCAGTATTCTCAGGCCGCGACGCATCCTCAATTTGCAGGGGCAATTGAGGTTTTGCTTGTGAAACCACATATAATTGCTGAATAGATAATTCAAGATTTTGTTCAGTACAAGATTCAATCTTTGTCGACACAGAAACAGATAAAGCTTCAACATCAATAATGCTTTCCTTGTTTAAGCTAAAATTTAATGAATTTTCATTAATTTTGTCAATATATATATATTAAATATATTTTTAATTAACTCACTTTCCAGCAAATTTCACAAATTGTTTTGATATCCTTTCATTCACTGCAAGAATACATTGAACTGTACTGCTTTGTTGGCGTAAAATCAAAAAACATTGTTTGCCTTTAGCTCTTGTGTTATGAACTCGTCCTCGTACCCATACCGCATTTTTTCCAACATGTTCATTTAATTGTTGAACTGATACAAAATTTCTATCTTCATGCTTTTCTTTTGAATTAATAATGCCAGACATTCCATAAAATCCTGCTGAGCAATCTTCTGTTGGATCACCAGCATCAGCGCTGTTTTCAGTTTTTCCAGCCGCAGCTTTATATTCAGCTTTCTAAAAGTAATTTGAACTTAACTTTACAACAAATTTTGAAATTATAATTGTTTCATTGCTTACTTTCGCCGCCTTTAGAGCTTCCTTCGCCTGCTTTTTTGCTGCCTTTTTAGAAGTGGTTTCTGTTTCACTTCCTTCCACGTTCATTGCAGTCGAATCGTTTTCAGTCACCATATTTGATATCTATAAAAAATTAAGAACAAAAATAAATCACAGCCGGCTAGCTAGCTAAATGCATTAAAAACGAGTACAATTAAGTGCAATTTTATATTTGTCAGTAGAATTTCTAACATATGTATGTCTTTCCAGCTCTGAACACTAAAGATAAGCCGCATTTTAAGAGATAAGAACTTTTACTTCTCTTAAAATACTTGTATGTCATACAAAATTTATTGCATCATAAAAAAAGAAAATTTGTATTAACTAAAAATTATAAAAAAAAATAAGACAATATAAAATCTTATAAACTAGACATTTTTAATACAAATTTATTTTTATATACATAATAACTTTAACTACACTCTGACTGCTGACCACATGTTTCATAGACGAAACAATGTTTTTATTGTTAACTATTAAAGTTAAATGACATTATTATAGTTATGCAGTTTTATTCTTGTAATCAAAAACAATTTTCTTTGCAATTACCCAAAACTTTTAAAAGTTTTATTAAAAAAAATTAAAAGTAGACCACTAAACAGACGGATATCTGCTTTGCTATGTAAAAGAGAACAAGCAACACACTGTGACATATGACCAATATTTGACGTGTCAATGAAGCTACCATACTAAAAAATTATTGAAAATAAATAAGTAACCATCCACACGATCCCGCTTGTGAATATACAACTTCTTTTTCAGTTGCTTTCGTGACCACACGATATTTGAGTTATGCAGTTTTTCTTATACAATACAAAATATCGATTACGTTATTGTTATATTATTGTATTTTTGACGTATGCTATGTACTAAGTGACACAATGATGTAGCTAATAGATACCAATGCTAGCCTATTGCCGCCAAAAAGTTAACACTTGTTTATTTTGGGGGAAAAATTGGTATTATTTATTAAGGGCCATGGCGACTTATCAAACTGTTTGATCAAACTCATGTATGTATTGGTTGAGGCGAGTTTGACGAAAAATCAAACCCATTTAGATATTTTCGTCAAACCATACGTTTGAGTTTTTTCTACTAACACAATGATAAAAAAGGTGAGTTTGAAGCACCATTTGATGCGAGTTTGATAAGTTGTCATGCCGCTTTAATATCACTTTTTTTCAACAATATTGGTGTTATAAAAACAATAACATATGCAATAATTTTGCGTAATGGATGAGCCGTTTAAGTATTTCCGACTTTATTGCGCGTGGAGACCCCAGTAATAGTATGTTTCCACTGACTTTAAATAATCAAGTATATTTAAGTAAATTACTTCGAAGTGTTTTCGCCGAACTTGTGAGTGATTTGGTGTTCGAATTTTCACAGTCAAATGATGCACTTACTTTATAGAGTGTGCGCTGTGATTGAATTCGTTCCATAAATTCAATTAAATATTCATTAATGTCATATTTTCGAAATTGATGGATGAGGGATGGAGTTGGAATTTTAAAACCAACGCAGGGTTGCATAGATAAACCTATTTCGAAAAATAGTATTTTCGACATTGTTTAAGAATATGTTTCCATTGGCATGATTTTGCAAATCACGTCGATTTGAGCAGATCGTGTTGATTTGTACATGATTTACCATACATTTTGCATACAGACAAATCACCTCAAAGTAGTTGATTTATTTTAAATGGTTTCGAAAATATTATTTTTCGATCTCAATTTATCTATGCAACACTTAAAATTACAAAATCCATCCCTATCCATCCCTGGGTCATCCACCAATGGTGATTGACAATTTTGAAAAAAATTACATAAAAGAGTATATAATTAATTTTAAATGTCAAACTATATATGAGAAAACTTCAATTACAGCTGCTTCGCACACCTCATGAAGCATCAAAGTGCATCAGTTTACTACGAAAATTCGAGCACCAACTCACCTACAACAAGTTCGGTGGAAACACTTCGAAGGTATTTTTTACTTAAATATACATGATTTATGGTTGGTGGAAACATACTATAAAACAAATCGACCACTTTGAGGTGATTTGGCCGTATGCAAAATGTATGGTAAATTATGTGTAAATCAGCATGATTTGCACAAATCGTCAGGATTACACGAAATCATGTCGGTGGAAACATATTATATATGGAGTTGGACAATTTAGGTATTGCAGCAGAAATGTTTTACTATTCGAATGGACCTACCTTGTTACATAGTGTCTTCACGAGCCATGGATTTTTCTTAACAAAAGTCAAAGTCGATAAGAAAAAATATCACAAAAATTGTTCGGATATTTTTTATGTATGATGTTTGACATATGTTAGAACAAAATTATGTCTCGTCAAGACGCCATGCTATGTGTACTTGCAATAGAACCTATTGCTCTAATTTTCTTTACTTCGGCAACACCGTTTTAATATATACGTTTTTTATATATAGATATATACGTATATAGTTTCATAGTAACTTTGTATGTTTGTTTTTAGTCGAGAATCATCTAACAAAATAAATTAAACTGTGGTTTTATAAAGGAATCATTACATTAAAGTGAAAACTAAAGTAATAGTAATACAAAATTGTAATTAACTAATAACGAAAAGGTAAATAAATAATATAAACTAAAGAAGAATCCAATAAAATGGTGAGATATGTGAAAAAAATTAAATTCAGTGTGATGCAAAAGATTTTCTTTATACATACATAATTACATACATATGTACTCGAGTTGACTGACGGCTCCAATGTGTGACTCATAATTTTTAAAATTTTTATTGTTTTTCGCCACTTTGTGTTAAATTGCACATCAATTAAAATCGAAAGCCGAAAAGGTGTTGGAGCTTATTTTATTTTTCGTTCTACTTTACAAACTACCAAACATTTTTGAGTCCCTAAATTAAAGTGATCTTCTTTGAAGCACTTAATATTCAGCAGCATCAAGATTGGAAAATTTGTGTCATTAGCACCAGGCATTATGTACATAGTGCATATTCACGGAAATTGATCTAGGCGCACGGTAGTGCGCCAGGCCAAGTTCCAACCACACAGTGTGTATTATTACACGAAACCATTCGAGCTGTTTTTACCCCCTCTTAACTTTGCTCCACTTGATCCTAAAGTAATGAAACTTGCAACATCGTCTCCCTACAGAGGTAACCTCATAGGTGAAATTTGAATGTTGTACCGTAAAAGCTTGCCGAGATATTAAGGTGTAAAAAGTGCACATTTTAGTAAATATTCAATGACACTCACTGACTCATCAATATTATTTGGCACTTCCATTATAGCTACAAAGCCCTGATTAGCAATTAACGAAAAAAAATTTCAAAACGGGTAGTTTTCATCAGTGGGGACTAGGGTACCTCTTCTTTATATGGGGCACTTCCAGTATAGCTAGAAAGCTGAAATTTTGTACACAGGTAGGTCCTGATGAGCAATTGAGGAAAAAAGTTTGAAAACGGGCACTTTTCATCTGGGTGGACTAGCGTGCCCCGTCCTTGTATGGGGCACTTCCAGTATAGCTAGAAAGATGAAATTGGGTACACAGGTAGTTTTCGATGAGAAAATAGACAAATCTGAAAACTGACACTTCATCTGGGGGGGGACTATGGTGTCCCCTTTTTGTATGGGGCACTTCCAGTAAAACTAGAAAGCTCAAATTTGGTACACAGGTAGGTATTGTTGAGCAAACAACCAGAAAAATCTTAAAACGTGCACTTTTTATACGGGGGACTAGGGCACCCCTTATTTGTATGAGACATCGAGAAGGCTGAGATTTGGTATACAGGTAGGTCTTGATTGGAAAGTACTAAGAAAAATGGGAAAACTGAAAATGTTCATTTAGGGCTTATTGTATGGGACACTTATTGTATCAAATAAAAGCTTAGAAAAAGAACTGAGATCCACATAAAAACATAAATATAAAAATAAGGCCAAGTTCCTATCGAAAAATTTCGGCTGTAAAAAGTACTGAGGTCAAAATAAGGACCTAGTTCTTGATAGGTACAATACCATCTCATTTCTAGGCAACCTCTTGGCTTGGCAATATTTTTTTCCTTTCTAATATGGGAAAGAATTATGGGGAAAATTTTACCAGGCTTACAGGCTGCTTAGAAATGAGATAGTATTGTACCTATCAAGAACTTGGTCCTTATTTTGATCTCAGTACTTTTTACGGCCGAAATTTTCGGATAGGAACTTGGACTTATTTTCACATTTAAGTTTTTGTGCGGATTTATAATACTTCAGGTGTTTTAAGATGACATACATACATATGTACATAAATCAACAACTAGAAATTTGTACCCATTAAGTAAATTTGTTTTAGTTTAGTAGTTTATCTTATCTTTTGAAAGGCAATACAGTAATTTCTTCTATATTTGTGGTTGGAATATTGGTGACTGTTTCTATGCTATTTTAAAACATTCATAGTATGAATGTTTTAAAATAACATGGAAACATACATATTATGTATGTACATATATACGTATGTGTAATAATTCATAAAGGGAGTGAGTTTCATTTATGTACATATGTAATACATGTACCTATTTATTTTTAAGTACACGCATGTAAAGTATACCCCATAGAGGACTAGTCCAAAGTTGTAACCCCCCAGATGTTAGCTTTTCAATTTTAGTAGATTTTACAGTCACCTTAAATATTTATGGCTGTAGTTTGATACCGCCTTGAGGCACTATTGTAAATAAGTACATAAGTATGTATGTATTAACTAGTATGTAATCCAAATATAGCAGCGAAAGCTTACCAAACTTATCCGAAAGATTTTTTCAATACAAAATTTATTTTTGGCCTTAAAGGCTTTATATTACAAATAAAGGAATGAAATGAAAAAAAAAATTATGAAATGAAAAGTTTTTAGGCTACTTTGTGTAACTTTTTAACACCCGACCATAAAATAGGGGTGTTATAAGTTTGTAGTGTGTATATGTGTTCCTGTATGTTCCATCGTATAGAATAAACTGCTGGACCGATTTTCTTTTAAGTTTTTTTTTGTGTTTGAAAGGTCGAGAGTTTTCTTAGCTTTGTTTGAAGAAAATCGGTCTAGCTGTTTAGAAGTTATCACCAATTTTCTACCGGTATCCTCTTGAATCTGTATGTCTGTGGCAGCGTAGGTCTCAATCCGCTAGATCGATTTTAATTTATTTATTTTGTTTGAAAGATGACGATCTAACATCTTCTAATATATATTTGAAAAAAATTAGTTTCGCGGCTCTGAAGTTATCATCTATTTTCTTCGTGGGTTATTCAAATTTTTAATTTATTGTTATTATGTATTTATATTTTCATGTTAGTAACCTCCACGCCGGGTGGTCATCTTGTCGCGATGTGGAGGCTTAGGTACTTCGTATTGTGTAGGCCGCACTGGCGGGGGCAGCAGGTTTCAGGCTTTTGGGCTGCTGCTCCCGGTAGGGTCACCCATGCCAGATGGGCTAGTAATAGTACCGACTATTTTCTTCGTGGGTTATTCAAATTTGTAATGTACTGTTATTATGTATTTATATTTTCATGTTAGTAATCTAGAAAAGAGGAAAACTTTTTTGTTAATCCGCTGTATGTTTATTTTTGTTTTGCACATCAGGCTTGAGCGTTGGCGTATGAAGGAAGAAAAAGTTATCCAATCGATTTCGAATACCTCCAGAATGTTGCATTAACTAAATTGTATACAAAAATATTTTTTTGCATCCATCATGAGATCGTCACAAAATTATCTTTGAAATAAAGGTCCGAATATAAATATACTCAGTATATTTGTTCATCTTAATGGAACAATTGGAGCAAATGATAGTTTTTGGGAAAAGGTCTAAAAATATACTTTTTTAAACAGTTAAGGCACAATAAGTGTATGGAATAAAAGAATAGAGAGATATCTATTCAACAGTGTACAATTTATTTTATTCAGATGAGCCCTTCTCGGAATTTTTCTCAATAAATGAAAAAAAACTTAAAAAAAACAAACAAAAAGCTTCTTTTACGCGAATATCGTGAAAACGCGCATAAAAAAAATAAATGAATATCATTTTCGTGTTCAGCGACCCCAAATTATCTTCGAAAATGTGTTTTTTTAAGATATGATAAAGACTTAGAAATTCGAAAATTTACTTCATTATTTCATCTTAAGTTTGTCTGAAATCTGACCTTGTATGTGTAAAAATAGTGGATATTTTGAGTGTAATAAGCTATAACCGCTATAAAGAATCTATAATGTTGCATCATATGATGTTTCGCAAATTGATCGGTTTCATCTGATATTCAAAATCTTGATGCAGCATCAAGAGTGCTAAAAGTAGGTCCCAATATTTTTTTTTCATGTTTTTCCATGTATCTAAAAATAAAATGCAACGTTTTAGTTCTATTCGAAGTTGAAACTTGCAAAAAAAACTCACTATCAACCCTAATGTACATACTTACATAAATATATAAATTTAAGTCTATTAATAACTCTCCTTTTTTTAGGTACATTCATTTTTTGATATACACATTCATACGACTGCGTTTTAATGGCTGGTAAGTATTCTTGGAATAAGCAACATATTAAATTTGGGCGTCTTTTTTCTAATTTTCAGCTCAGAATTTTTATTATAATAAGAAGTCAATAAATTTTCAATCGATTGGTTATTTAGAAGGAAAAAAATAAGGAAATGTCTTGGCAAAGTGGACCTTATTACCAAGGTTTAATTTAAATTTGGTTTTAACTCTTTTTTTTTTAGTTTTCATAAATCTGCTAACCAACAACAAATAAACCATCAAATTCGTTTAACTAATTTGCATGCTTAAAACGTTAGAATTAATTGTATTGCCCCTACTTAATAGATTTTTATTTACGTACCTATAACTAATGTTTGTCAGAATATTTTACGAATGTACATACTTGCATACATAGAAGTTTGTAATAATTATTGCAAAGCTATCGCATCACATAAGTATGTTTGTAGATCTATTATTTTTTGTAGTTTTGCACATAATTATTATTTTTCCCTGATGTTTTCATTATTTTATAGGAAGTATTGAACAGAATTTTAGCAAATAATCTCAAGAAAATAATTGGCCTATTTTTGTATATACACAAACTTATCGAAAAGCTGTTATTTATACAAATTTTGTATTGAGAAAAGCTTTCGGTTAAGTTTGGATAATTTCGTACACATAAAGAAAAGTGGCTAATAGTACAACAACAGAACAAATGGTACAAACATAATTCACTCTAGCGGTTTAAAAATACGATTTTAAAGCAAATTTACGGAAAAAATCGGTATAACTTAATTTGTATAAAAAGTCAATTAACTTAACAAAACTCCTTTTTAGCTTCACGAGTCTTTTTTAATTCGTCTGCAGAAAATAAATCAACTACAACAAACTTCACGTTGTTAAGTTTTTAAAATAAAGTTGTGAAATGGTTGAAAACAAAGTAGTCATTCAAAACTTAATTTTATATGTGATTAGAAACAACTTTTTTGGTATCTAAAAATTAGCATTAGCTCCTTTGGAAGTAATTAAAAAGTGGTTCATAAAGAAGTACTCCATTTATTTTTTGCTGGGTCGGTATAGAAATAAATTTTTGCAAGTTTTTAGGCTCTACAGTTTACACGATTTTTAAAACATATTAGACTTTGTTGTTATCATGCAGAGTTTTTGGCATTAGCGATTTTTAATCAAAGTTAAGGCTTGTTTAAAGCTTTGAAATTTCACACGAATTTTCGCGCTAGGCGTAATTATTCCAAAGTTTTTGGTTTTTTACATTTTTTAAATTTAATCAATGTAATCTTTCATATATAAGCAAGTTTTTGCGAATTTTCATAATTTTCGCGGTTTCTCGAGTTCGAGTTTTAATCATACGAGATTATAAGTGCAGGTTTTTGAGATGTGGATTAAGTTTAAACATAGTTTAAGGTAGTCGGAAACTCTGATTTTTCCGGCGAAATGTAATATTTTTTTTAATTATTTCATTAAAGACCAACATTTTAAGCAAAACTAAACTGTTCCGTCAAAAATTTTTATACAAACTTGGTAATGGCGGCACAAATCTTGAGGGTGCTGTTGGCTGAGTAGTTAGCGCGTTTAACTACAAACCCTGAAGTCTTGAGTTCGAGACTAGTTACAGGCAAACCAACAACATCATGCATTTTTCTCATGTGCATTGGTGTGTTATTGTGCTGGTTGTTGTTGGACTGTTAAAGTGATGAAGGCATAGCACTGATCACTTTGGCAGTACCGGCGGCGAGTAATACTAACATATCCTAATAAACTTCACAGCACCCTCCTTCGTCGGTATTGTAGCAAAACCGTCGGCGAAGTAAAAGAACTAATAAAATGGCTACACAGCTTAAACAACTAGATGCCTCTATCTGACACCAGAGGGGCTTGCAACACTGCTCTATATAAAACGCGCAATAGCAGGGTTGTAAATGAATTAAGCTTTCTATCTCTCTCCCACTTCACCACCTGTTCTCTCTACACTATCCCTTTCCCAAAGAAAGTAACAGATTAAATAATTAACTGGTAGGCATTAATTGCCTGATTGTGTTACTTCTCTATAAAAAAAAATCTGTTTTCAGATTAACTAAACCTAGTTTAACTGAGATTAAAAAAACCCAGCCTAAAACAATTTAAATTGAGTTTACTTAAATGATATTTTAGAAGATATAGGGTTTTGTATTCGTAAAAAGTAATTGTTGTAAGATAGGAAGTAAAAAATTACGACAAAATTAAAAAAAAAAATTATACCATAGATGCAGCTTATTTTACGCAATACTTTGCCATCAAAAAGTGGGTGTTTCATTAAATATACAATGTGCTTTAAACCAAATATGTATCAGGTATGTGATGGAAATCGATTTTGAAAACGAAGCAGTTTTAAAAGCTTTTCGTCCATTTTTTATAATTTTTGTGATAAAGTATTTTTTAATAAAGAAATATTTTTATAATATTTGTGGTGAAATTCTTTTTAATCAAGGCATATATGTGGTCACAAGCCTTAGCCGCCTAAGTCGAGATAGGACGAAACTGAGTTATTGGTGCTATCTTGTTCGGCATGTATGAATCTACTTGCTATCAATTTTTGTTAATTGTATCTTTTTTGATATAACATCTATCCATAAAAGACCTAATAGCTTAAGTAATTTTTTTATTGTTTTATTGTTTTGGATTAACAGCTTAACTCATAATTCACCGACGTTAGTTTTCTAACTCAAATTAGGTGTTTCATAATTCTATATTCTTACTTTGGAATAATGGCCTAAATCAATTTAAGATATGATAATTAGAAACATACAGTTTTTATTATTGCCTAAATCAAACTTACGTCGTTATTCCGCAGTAGGAAGTAAAGATTTTATTTTTTAAGTTGAGTTACTTTGTTATTCCGAATTACAACATCAATTTTTGGTAGGCATAAATTGAGTTGAGTTCTTTTTCCAAACTAAAAAATTACTTTACGAAAATATTATTTCAAGTTAAATTCTTATTCCAAACTTGAATTAAAAAAAATTGTTGTTTAAGTAGACTTTAGTCTTTATTTCAAACTATGAATATTGAAAATTTTTAAAAATTAGTCACTAAGTCGAGATAGGCCATTGAAGAGAGTTCTACATCTTGGTGATTGATTTAAAAGTTTTAATTTTTAAAAATTTTTGTAAAAAATTATATGCAAAATGTCTGACAGAGCATTAAAGAAGATAGAATTAGAAAAGCTTCAGGAAGAACGTCCTAAGGAAAAAAGTAAGTGGATAAAAGTTAGTTTATTGGTATTTTTATATATATTTTTTTAATTTAATCTTTTTTTTTAAGAACGAGTATGTTACGTAAGTGGATATTGTTGATCTGTAAAATTTATACTGATCCTTGTAAAACTTTTATTTTTAAATTAAATAAAAGTGTTTATTATTTTTATTACTTATTTATTTAATCTTAACGAATATAATTCTAAGATTAAATTTAATTATAGAGCACTAGCAACGTTGGCGATCAGCTCTGGTTTAATATATGTACATGTGTGTATTAAGTATGATCATGTAAATAAAATTATATAGATGTATAAAATGATACATATTTGCAATGTTGGCATTAAATTAGGTGGTTCCTTAAGAAGTTTTAAAGCTGATTCGTTTCCAAATAGTTTTCGTCTTTGGTCGGAATATGATGAGCATTCAGAAAGAATATGTTTGATTGAAAGAGAGCAGTTACATCGGGTGCAAGTTGGTTGGGGTGTTTTCCTTAGAATCCATTCATGGGAGAAATCGTTTTAATTTTGCATTTATCAAGTGCTGTGGGATAGATAGGCTGGTTATAGTGTGGGTTTATATTGGAATAGTGGTGGTGAGTGATTTCTTTCTGATTAAGTTTAGCCTTTATGCAGTTTGAGATGTGGCGTCGGATGTCAATTTTTTCCAGTGTGCCGTCCATTATTATTGATGCATATGATGCATATTTGGCAGCTAGATCAGCCTTTTCGTTTCCTACAATACCTATGTGGCTTGGGATCCAGTGAATTCGTATTCTGTTTTCATTATCAATGAGCGAGTCTCTAATTTTGCTTATAGTATTCCAATTGTTATTGAAGTCTTTTTTAAATTAAATATCTTAGAAAAAAAGTTTATGTTCAAGGAATCCAAAGTGAAAATATAACATAAGTCGACAAATTATGAATTATCAGTAAGGAATAAGAACTTAACTCAGGATGAGAGATAAAATCATACAAATGTTGACATAAAATAAAGACAAGTTGAATTAGGTACACTAAAAGTCAGTTTTTTCTTGTGGCACAGAAGCCTAACTCAACTTTAGCATTTTGAAGTTTTTGTACTCAATAAGCCATAAGAGCCTAAGTGTCTTTTTCGCTATTATCTCTTGACTGCAACGCCAAAGAACTATTTTTTTTAAAGAGATTATTAAAAGAATACCCTTGGAATCTGTAAAAAAAATTAAAAACAAAAAAGCAACTCCTGATTTGCAGTGAGGGTTTTAAACTTTAAACTGCTCTCCTGAAAACCTTGGAAAACAGACTTAGGCGGTTAAGGCTTGTGACCACAGATAATATTAAAAAATAGCTTTGAAAATTGCTCCTTTTTCGAAATCGATTTCCATCACATACCTGATAGACCCTTTTAAATATAAGCCGTCAATATACATACATATGTATGTGTAATAAAGATTGAAGTAAGCGCTATATACATACATTGAATATATTTTGATATACCACTGTTATCTGATTGATAACAGAATGTTTCTACAGAAACTTATTCATTCCATTTTGTAACTACCTACAGTAACAATTAAGACGACTCGGAATTTTTTTACTCGAGTGTCACTTTCTGTTTTATTATTATTTTTTAAATACGACAAATGTACCAATCAATAAATTCAAACCAAGGAAAGTATTACATAGCTTAAAATAAAAAAGGTTACATTAAATATACAATGTACTTTAAACCAAACAGTCAATAATGTAGTATACTGTCCTCCTAAGAAAGAAAGTCACAAGCGCCAAAATTGAGATAAGGGCAGATTCTGAACCGCGAATGAGCTTCTGATTGTTGTGTTAAGCTTAAAAATTTCATATGTAAATGACTTAACAAAGTTAAGCAAAATGGTTTTTTTTCTTTTTAAAAGCTATATATCTCAAAACTACTAAAATGCAGATGCGACTTTCTTTCTTAGGAGGGCAGTACATTGAAATAAGAAATTGACCAAAAGAAAGAAAATTATAACCAAGTAATTTTGGAATCGAACGGACTATTTAATAGAATTTTTAAGCTATGGACTTTGTTATTATCGCTGGTGAATTGGTGAAAAGTATATTTCCAACTTGGCTCAAATAGCTGCTAGTCAAACATTATTTTTTAAGAATTTGTTTTACATTTGCATGTTATATTTTTAAATTATTTGTCACATAATTTAAACAAGCCAAACCAATGAGATAAGATAAACTTTTTAACAATAAGGTAGTTGATAAATTATGTGTTAAAACATTTCAATATTGTGTTATTCTAAACAGAAGAATATTTACTATATCTACAAGGTTTAAAAATTCTACAAAGGAAGCTTACTAGGTAGCGTGAAAAGTGATATCATGTTTTTGAAAGAGTCGAATGTCAAAAATTAAACAAATTGCTTTCATTTTACTTTAAGTAAATAATTTATGTCATCTTATTGTTTCATTTTAACCTTGAAGAATTACAAATGCAACCTTTACACACACACACACACACACACACATTTAAAGTATGATTTATGAGCACTTACAAACAATTACTTTCTAAACCTAATGAAAAAATATATATTCTCAAATGTGTACTAATTGTTGTATTTGTTGTGCTAATACAAAGTTTCAAAATTATTTTTGATATATACCTATTTGCTTTTTCCGCATAATTGATAATTTGTGCAACTTAATATGTACTTAATTTTACGGGACTGCGTCCGATTACTTTTATAAACGAAAGTTTTGGTTCTGATATAATTTATTTTATGAAAAATATCAATATAACTTTAATAATTGGGCAATTCAAAGCGAGCTTGCAATTTGTTCTATCCCGTATTTGTATTTAAATAGTACTTGATATGTCTCAAGACGGTTATAATATTTTTATTTTTCCCGAAAATCTCATTTCAAATCGCGATGTCTTTTACACTTTTATTTTTCACGAAAACGTTTCTTTATTTTATACTTTTTTTAAAATTAATTTTATTTTAAAAATCGAAATAAAATGAAATAAAATTTTAGAATATGATATAAAATTCTTTTAAAACTAATGCCATTCATGTGTAAAATTTTATGATTTGTTTTTGTTTGAAAAGTTTAAATAAAATTTTATGCGTGCATAAAATAATACGGAATATGAAAAATAGGTCTGATATGACACTGATTTGAATTGCCCAAATAATTTTTTTTTAATATTAGGACATACAACCGTCACAACAGTTAGCATACCCTTGTGAATACCTGTAGTATTCGTGAGCGATCGGTAATAAGTTGTAATGACTTATTTATTTCAGATCCTAATCAACAATATTATGGAAGCGGTTATCCACCACCACAAGGAGCATATCCACCACCAGGAGGCTATCCACCACCTGGTGGATATCCGCCACCAGGAGGATATCCCCCACCTACTGGTGGTTATCCCCCACCAGGTGGCTACGGTGCACCGGGCGGTTATCCTCCAGGGGGTTTTGTGCCACAACCTGGCTTTATACAACCGCCCCCAGTAAATGATTCATATGGGGGCTATGAAGATCCGGAAGCTCCCAAAAACTTTTCATTCGATGACAAAAGTGTTCGCAGAGGATTTATACGTAAAGTTTATATGATATTAATGGTAAATATTATCAAATCTTGCATAAAAATTTATAGTTACCGAAGATTATATACAAATGTATGCATACTAATTCTTAGGGCCAACTACTCGTAACATTTGGCTTTGTGGCATTGTTCGCATTCCATAAAGGCACAAAAGAGTTTGCAATGCGCAACCCCGCTCTATTCTGGATTGCTTTGGCTGTACTTTTGGTAACCATGATTTCAATGGCTTGTTGTGAGGGAGTTCGTCGTAAAACTCCAATGAACTTTATATTTCTTGGTCTATTTACGTTGGCAGAATCATTTCTATTAGGTGTATCCGCCAGTCGTTATGCTCCGTATGAGGTGAATACTGAAAAACAAACTTTTATCAGGAGACATGTGCTTAGTAAAAAGTTATTTTTATTTTGCAGGTTTGTATGGCGGTGGGAATCACTGCAGCTGTTTGCTTGGCGTTAACAATTTTTGCTATGCAAACAAAAATTGACTTTACCATGTGCGGTGGAGTCCTGCTCGTTTGCATGGTGGTATTTGTTATATTTGGAATTGTGGCCATATTCTTGCCGGGCAAAATAATGACGCTAGTGTATTCGTCGATTGGAGCTTTGTTATTCTCCATTTACTTGGTGTACGACACACAATTAATGATGGGAGGCGACCATAAGTACTCCATTAGCCCCGAGGAATATATTTTTGCTGCTTTAAATCTCTACTTGGATATTGTAAATATATTCATGTATATATTGGCTATTATAGGGGCTTCAAGAGACTAAAATAAATAAAAACTATAAAAGGTGTGGAGAAAGGTAAAATAATCGTCTTAAATTCAAAACAATAATTGTTATTCATAAAATTCAACAACTACAACTAAGTAAAAAACCTCTAATTAATACTATATTATAAAAAACAAATGAATTTATTGAAAAATTAAATGAAATTTAATCTATCTACAAGTATAACTGTTTGCTTCTTTCCTAAGTTTCTTCTGGAGGTACAAAAAGTGGATTCTATAAAATGCATCTGAAAATTAAGTTATTAATATTACTTATTATAAATTTAAGATTTAAATGTTATTCTTGTTTCATACGCAAATTTGTTTACAAGTTAAATAATCATACAATATAGAAGAAAAACATTCAGATTAACAATGTAAAATATGTAATGAATACGAGAAATTTATCAAACGTTTGTGTAAAAGTATTAAACTAAAAAGAAAATAAATCTTTTGAGATTCTTAATCGTTCCGTTTAATTGATCTACCTACATCACATACCTGATTGTTAATATTCCTCACCGGTATTTTCGTATTTTTTAATAGATTTAAATATTGTTTTATATTCAGCATTATTGTTTAAAAGTATATATTGTTATTTATTTTTTTTTTATTAGATATACCATATTTTGTTTGTCTCATACCAAAAACCAAACACCGTACTAGACTTATAGTTTATAATTTAAATTAATAATACCCAAATATGTACGTATCGCACTTTCTTAATAGTCGTATTAACAGACTCGAAATTTTCCTTTTTCACTTTTTGCAGAAAATCGACATGTAATATGCATGTAATTGTAAAAATCTCATTGTTTTCACATTTTTCGTGAAATAAACTGTCATATTATTTTTAGTTATTTTGAGTTGTATCTGTGTTATTAATAATCTTTTGGTCTAACCGTCGCTTTCGATAACCAATTGATTCGATCGAGTTTTCTTACTTTGAGATTATGGGATTCGCTATCGAACAATTTGCTTATAGTGTTCGATAGCGAATGTCATAATCGAAAACGACGATGAGACCCCTGTTGTAAAATTCATAATATGATATGGGAGTTGCATGTTTTACAAGGGTTGTTAACAATTCCTACATACAAGGGTGTCATAGAATCTAAGTCGGTTTTGCTCATTGTCGGTTTTGCAAATCGATATTGGTTTCATTTGGTGTCATGAAAACAAGTCGGTTTTGTTATTTTCGAATGCAAATAAAACCGATATACGAATTAGCTGTTTTATGTTTTGTTAATTCGCAAGGCGAACTAATGCCAGGTGGCCTCGAGAGCTCAGCTGACTATGAATTCTCTTCCATATATTAACTGTCAACTTTTGTTAATGTATCAGCTTTTTTGACAGCACAAATATAAATTCTCCACGGGAAATTCTCTTGCTACTACCTGGTGTTGATCTACCTTGCTCATTTGTTTGCTACTTTTAATGCAATATTTTTTTTTTTAAATTTGTTAAGCTGTGGTATTTGTGCTAAAAATTTTTTAAAACTTGTGTTTTTGATAAAAAAAAAAAAGTTATAGAAAAGAAAATAAGAAGTGGGAAATACATTCTATCGTTGTATTATTTACATTTGTGTAATTTTATTGTTTTGTGAAAATATAAAACGAATTTATTGCAAATATAAAAAGCTATTATTTAACTATTAAAAAATTTAATTTCTATAAATAATAGCTATTTTTTTTTTAATAACATGAAAAAAGGAGCTTTTAGCTTGTTTTATTTATTTGCAATAACAAAACGACAGCTGTAAGCTGATTGGTTTATTTCCAATAACAAACCCGATAACATTGGTTTTTGTGACACCTAAAACCGACACTAATTCAAGTTCGAACAAAAAACCGATAACATTGGATTCCATGACACCAAAGTATTTTTTTTTTGTCGGTTGCAAATCCAATTCCGATAAGATTGGTTTCTATGACCACTCCTGATAAATCTTTGTATAGAAAGATGTTTAAGTGGAAATTACCAACAGCATTTATGCAACATAAAAATCCTACAACAGGTTGTGAAGTGGATATACATACATATGTATATGGAAGGTATTATTTTGAACCGCTAATTTTTTTAATTATTTTATTTATTTATTTCGTTTTTTTTAACAATCTTAAAATATTACTTTTAAGATTATGAAAGTAACTCAAAATATCATTCTCTATGGCCGATCAACAAATAAAAATAATTGTCAAATTCACCACCTGTCGCATGTGTTGTAGATCGTATAAATGTTGTTGGTAATTTAGACGTAAACATTTGTTTGGAAATGTGATTATATGGAAATTATCAACAATATTTATATGGTCTACAACACCTACAACAGGTTATGTATTGTACTATACATATGCACATTACATGCATATTATTGTACTAATTAATGTAAACAGTTTTTTGTTTCTACTGAAGGTTGTAAAACTTTTAGTTAATACGGTATTGTTGAGCCTGTGCGATGTACATACATATTTTATTAATCGTTATTGTTGCTTCAACTTAAAAATGTATGTACAATATTGTATATTTACTAAAATATCTTAAAAATAAATAACATCTAAAAATATTCATATAAAAAATAATATTTTTTGAAGCATATGAAACGTATAATAAAATTGAACAAGCTAAAAATTTATTTTAAAAACGTGTCTCATTAAACTCCGACCAAAAAGATGGGTGTTATAAGTTTGTAGTGTGATCTGTGTGTCTTTCGCCTATCTCTTTCCTCGTAGAGGATAACGGATGGGCCGATTTTGATTTAGTTTTTTTGATGACTTGATCGAGAGTGTTAGCTATGTTTGAAGAAAATCGGTCCAGCTGTTTAGAAATGATCCCTAATTTAGTTTCTTTTGTTTGAAAGACAACTTGATCTAAAATCTTCTAATCTATATTTAAAAAATATCGGTGCTGCCGTTTTAAGTTATCATTAATTTTCTTCGTGTTTTTTTTTAATTTTTTATTTAATGTTATTTAAAACGGTGTGTTTTTTTGAGTACTGAAACAATAGTTTAACGTAGTCTGAAACTGATTTTTCCGGCGAAATATGATTTTTTTATTATTTCATTAAAGACCAACATTTTAAGTAAAACTAAGCTGTTCCGTCAAAATTTTGTATACAAACTTGGTAATGGCGGCACAAATCTGTTTTCAGATCAACAAAACCTAGTTTAACTGAGATCTCAATAACCCAGCCTAAGAGTTAGTTTTTAAGAACGAGGTTACAGATTAAGTTAAATTTAATATCTGTATTTACTCTTTGAGTTGACTTCTTTAAACCTTTTTTTTCAATAGTTTACCGGAAAATGTTGGTGGCTTAATCCTAATCTAGCAAAAAAAAAAATAATAAAAAATTTTGTCAACTTAAAGAGTTGATAAATTTTGTATGGAAAAAAGTAATTTGCAAAAACAAAACACACACAAAATTAGTTAACGCTTAACGTTGCGTTTTACAAAATAAGGCCCTTAATCTCTCATCTCGTTCTTAAAAACTGACTAAACGATTAAAATGTACTGAAAATATGTATAATTTGTTCTGTTTTTAACCCCCGACCAAAAAAGGGGTGGTTTAAGTTTGTAGTGTGTATCTGTGCGTCTATACGAGTCCAAGTACAGACCAAACGGCTGGACCGATTTTGATTTAGTTTTTTTTTTTGAAAGGCGACTTGATGGAGAGTGTTCTTAGCTATGTTTGAAGAAAATCGACCCAGCCGTTTAGGAGATATCACATCTTTTCTAGATGTGTCCTGCTGAATCTGTGTGTCTTTGACAACGTAGCTCCCAAATGGGTAGATTGATTTTAATTTAGTAAATTTTGTTTGAAAGGTGACTTTATCCAAAATCCCCAAACCTATGTTTAAAGAAAATTGGTCCAGCAATTTTGAAGTTATCTATTTTTTTCGCGGGTTCTTAAAATTTTTAATTTAATGTTATTATTTATATAACTCCATATATATGGTCTTTATTTAATATTAAATTTATTACAATTAAAAACATTGAATGAAGGTTATGTTAACCGCCTCGACTCTTTATTTCACTTTTACAAATACTGCATACAACATATTGTCGTCTCCTTGAATCAGATCTAGAATTTCGAGAATAACGAGTTCTATTTTTGCGTTCGCTGTCACAACAACTCGAGAAAAAGCTCAATGATACTGACTCACCGTCAGCAATAGTTTGAGGTAAATTTTTACCTTTAGTTTCAGGCAAAAATAGACTAGCGATTCCACCGATTATCAATAGGCTGCCCATAACTATTAAAGGTAAAACAAGCATTTGTTGTCCCATATGATTTATAATGGGAATGACAATCGGACCAACCATAGCAATAACTGAACTGAAGCTCATGCCTAAACCCCTTATAACGGTCGGATAGATTTCTGAGGCCAACAACGGCAGCACTACAAAAGCGGAGGAAATGCCCATTTTACCAACGCAATACAAAATTAACATGATATCGGCGTTTTGACTATAAAGAAAAGTTGCAACGCATGCTACCCCACCAGATAGCATTGAAATGCACAATATAAAACGACGTCCGAAATAGTTCAAGCCCGGCCATAATAGAATGTATGTTGGTAATTCGACGACACCTGCCAAGAAAAAATTCCATATTTCATCGCCACCCAAAGCGGGAGCATAATAACTTAGACCCACATATACACTTGTATTGGCGAACCATATCAATGTTATTATCAATGTTTTTCGGCACATATTCTTAGTTCTAAATAGATCGAGAATACCGGGAGATGTTGAAATATTGTGCGATTTGTGTGTTAAATCAAACTTCTGCTCAATTATATTGACAAAATCTGGAACAACAGTTAAGCCATTTACTCTGGCCATTGTCTTTAAGATCTTTGCAGCTTTACGAGTTTGTCCCACAGCCATCAACCATCTAGGAGATTCGGGTAAAACGAAGAAACAAGAAAATAATAGCAATAGTGGCAACGAAACTGCCAACGTTAAATACCGCCAATCGCGTACGACATACACAATACCAGATAACATAACCAGTCCGCAGGAGTATGCTATATTAGATACTATAGTACAAAAAACACGTTTTTCAGGTCCCACCATTTCAATTGCTGCAAAGAAAACATGAAATATTTGTAAAAAAAAAGTTTTTATCAACTGCCTTATTTATAAAAAAAAGTTAAAATGGATTTTCAATGGGTTTTAAGAAAAATCGTTATGGAAATTTTGTCTTAAAACACTTTTAAAACTTATTTTATTTTTTATAAATTAGACCGTAAGTATTTTAGTTTTTATTCAGTTTTGTGTCCTTATCCTGTAAAATAACACAAATTGGAGATACACAATTTTTCTATATTAAACCAAAGATATATACATACTTATGTATGGATACAAAATTTCACTTACCCAAAACATATGGACTGGCTAGTATAGCAGGTACAGTTAAACCTACAACGAACCTTAGGCCTAGCCAAGAATTAAAACTCCAAGCGAGAGCACTAGCAGCACATGCAGCTATTTCTAATATAAGATATGTGTAAAAACTTGGTCGTCTGCCCCACATATCCTGTAAGTATCCAAAGATGTAATTTCCTACAAGACCACCTACTCCAAATATAACTAAGCCAAGTGTTACTAAATAGCTTTGATCGCACACTAAGTTCCACTGTAATAATGTTAAGTGTTATATGTTATACTTATTTTGTACAAATTCAAAAGAAAATATGTATGTATTAAGAAAATTACCTCTGTGACAACTGTTGTCGGGTAATGTGAACGATCATAATGCCAACCATGTTGGCACGGCGTTTTTTGCGAACCAAAAGGACTTCCTATATGCCATACCTTGTCACGTTGCAAGTCCACTGGTGTTCGATATTCCATATATCGTACAATATCTGTGTAATTCCGTATATACATTTCGCATTGAGAATATTCACCCTCTTTTAGAGGTATGCTCAGATTCATAACTAATTCTGTGTAATCCCGCACCCATGGCTCCAGTTCGGGTATACGGCACCAATGTCTGGGTGTTGCTGCAATAAACAATTGACTAGACGATTTCATTAACAATTTTTTTAATAACCTTATGCTGGATTTTTTTTTCATTGCTCACCTGTATGCATGGAAAGCGCATGGAAGGGCTGCAGGCAATAAAACGGCACATATTATAATTTTTTGATATAATCCAAAGGATCCTACTTCGTTAAGTACTTCATCAAAATCCATTTCCTCGTAACTTTTTTAATAAAATTTAAAACTACTATTCCAAATTTGAATACCGTGTGTGTTTTTTTGTAGACCAGCAGGCCAACTAAACTTAATTTCATTTGTTCATTTGAAGAGTGTATGCAAATTGTAAAATCTTATTAATTGAAAACGAAGGAAATTTGTCTAAGTTTGTCTTTTTTGTGGAATACATTTGCGTTTTTTATTTGTGTGTGACTGTGATTGTGTACAAAATTTCAATTGGACATAATTATATTATGAGGCAACAAGTGTTTAATTAATTGCCTACCACTGGGCTATGAAGGTCTCCGCAACACAACACACTGGGAAACTTTTATATAAACACCATTTCCACATTTAATGTCTATAATAAATTTATAGCATAAATATATGTATATTCGAATTCGAAATTAAGCAGATTAGTATATTAATCTATAGACAAATGAAGCAACCAAATAGCAGACACTTGATAGTTTTTAAAATCGGGCTAAAATGTTTGTGTTAAATTATAATAATACTGATAGCAGAAATAATTTCCTTTGTCGTGAAGATCTGCAGTTGGGAGTTTTCAATACGAAATTATAAAAACTTTTGTAAAAAAAATTTGCAAAGCAAATTTTTAATAACTAAGGGGAATTCAGCCTTCCTATTAAAGTGCCTTATTAAATTTAAAATCCTTAAAAAAACTAATGGGCCTGTTCTGACACTCGCATCACGCATAACATTTGCGATTGTGACGAACTGGCAATATAGGTGTTCTGTAAACCGCAATCGCCAGACTTTTGGCGAGTTCAAATGGCAAGAGTATACTGAAGTGAACTGATGAACTTAGACTAAACTTAACTTTAAAGAAACAATAAAATGAATAAATTTAATAATATAAATAAATAATTATATATGTTTTCTTTTTATTTACATCAAAACTAGTAACATATTCTTACAATTTGTATTATAATTTTGTGATCCCTTATTTAATCTTGCAATTTAAAGAATCATTTGTATGCCCTAGAGTGTTGTCACTTTATTTATTTATTCATTTATTATTCATGTAATATAAGCCCACATGTCTTTATTGAATATTTTTAAAATAAACAGAGAGATCTATCTCTGCTCTTCTTTTTGTGCATCCTCGAGCTGTTGAAAACAGTGCATTTGGAAAGTATGACATTTTTTACTGCTTAAGGAAACCCAACATTCAGCCTGTTCATAGAATCCAATACGGACTGCTTTGTCATCATTTCCTCTACAAAAGCGGAGAATTGCTTTCATGGCATCCGTTTGGAAAATTCCCGTTCAGAACCGGAATTAAATATTTTTGAATAAGTGTTCAGGAGCTCTTTAATTCTAACGTGTTTTCTAGCGCATACAAATATGGCATCACTGTGATATTGTTTCAATTGATTGTATATATACAACTCTGTCTGTCATGCAATAAAAAAACAATACTGCTGTTCAAGTCTGATAAATAGCTGAAGTTAAAAACATTGAAATATTCTAGGACCAATTAAAATATTAGAAACAATTAACTTTTACTTGTAAGTTTATGTAGAAAGATCATGCGAAAATATCAACAACTCCTTCTATTAATAATATCTTGCATAAGTGTGGTGGTACTCTTTATGTACAAAACCGAGAATAATCGATTAAAAGATGTTCTACATGTTATCAATTTCTTTGGGCGAAACGATGCAGCTATCTTAAAAAAAATTGATAATGCAACCATAAGCTATTTAGTGGATTACCTGTATCCTTTAGCAGTATGGCAGCAGATCGGAGATCATTTTCATGGTTATTCAGCTTATTGGAAGCGTAATGAATTGATGGCGGGCGGAGAAGCGGTTGTTCTTGTGGTTGGACTTAAACGAGCCGTTTTAAATTTTAGATGTTCGCTAAACTTTAAGGGGAGCTCGAATCATATACAGGGAAAATTTCGTTTTCAAAGAATAGATAAAGGCGGTGATGATGATTTTTCGGAATTCACCCGATATAATTTCTTTTGTCGACTTACGCGCGACTTTGGTTTGCCCGAATCTGTAACATTCAGCGACTTGACCAGCAACAGTAAGGATGGGCATACACTTAAAGTAAGATATATTAAAGTTGTAGATGATATATCTAGGAAATTAGCTGTGCATCCCCTAACAGTATGTGTAGATATGGTAAGCAGAGAAATCAAAAATATGACTGCATCGGAAAAGCTATTTGCGGAATTGTTGGAATTTTTCATACACCATTTTTCTTTGGGTGTAGAAGATTTTGTAATATACAACGGTGATGATTTGCCGCAAAATCTGTTACCCGTATTAAGTCGTTTTAATATACGAGTTCATTTGATTCCATTTAATTTTCCGTACTCCACGCAGAATGCAACAGAAAGAATTCGAGGTTTAATAGAATCAGATTGTTTGCTTAGATCAACCAACAGAGCTCGCCATTGTCTACTTCTGACACCTAACGAATTCTTCTATCCAAACTCAAAATTAGACAATGAAAAATCTGTTATACGTGGACTTAATCATTACTCAAATACAGTTAGCCGGTTTGAATTACCAGTATTTGCTGTATGCAAAAATGATAAATCCAAATACTTGTTCGAAAACACTTTATATGATCCTGAGCTAAAATCTGCGCATATGGTATCGATATATAGACTTATAGACACTGGAATATCTGTGAACTCTGAAGATCTATTGAATGTACCTAATCGAATTTCATTGCCATTATCCCAAGTGTTTACCCATCGTTATGTTAACTGTATTAACGTTGGTAAAGATGGACTTCATGATTGGCGTAATTCGTTGAGAGAAGATTTTATGCAACACATACAAAGACTCAATGAAGAAATTAAGGCTTTAATATAAATATATTCCTACTTTAAAGAAAGCATTTCTCACTTTAGTCTTCCTTTAGTTTTTTACCATTTAGCGTAAGTTATTTAAATAAAAATCTCGAGTTTTTAATATTTTTCTTGATGACGCTACTGAAAATAAATGAGATTTTTATATAAAAAAGGCCTTAAGCTTAGATATCTATTAAATTGTTATAATAGAAGAAATGAAATTTAATAACTTGTGCTTTTTATAATAAAAAAAAATTAAATAAATAAAGAACACTGTACTTCTTAATAAAATCACATATAAAATTAACTTTAAACTGAAAAAGGAAATGTACGAATTTAAATGTTTATTTTTATAGTAATTTAACAAATAAATAATGTTAGATGATAAAACAAACCATTGAAATAATGTAAAGAAAAATTGAAATGGAATTAGTTTTGATGTTTACTCAAGAAATTTTAATGCATTTATATATTCTTGATATTTAATGTATGTAACTACTGTCTAATCATATCTCCATTAAGCCATTGTAATCTTATTTTAATCTTTGCATTAAAGCAGCATTTTTTAGACCAGATGATTCTATAGTAGCACTAGCATCGGTAAGTTCTCTTGTAGGAAAAGATGAAACCAATATAAAATTACGGTTTGCGTATTGTGGACGTGCGCTATAATAAACAAATATTGTAAGTAAAAAATAAAACTATTTGGGTTAAAATAGATTTTTACTTTTCTATATATTCCTGTATGTCGCCTACTGTATGGGTCAGATTAAATTGTGTTGCTAAACGTGTACCATCAGCTAAGCGTATTTGGAGTGTAGTAGTTGGAGCAGAAGAGTTTACTTTAAGTTTTTCTTTAGCTGTATCTTCATTTGATTTTGTATCAATACATGGAATTTCAGATGATGATGCTTCAGACGTGGACTCAGTAGTATTATTCTCGTTAATATTAGGGGTGGGACTAATTGAAAAGTTTATGCATGTACATAACAATGTAAAATTTTGTATATAAATCTTTGATCATGAATTAATCTTTACCTTCCTAAAGCATGTCCAGAACCTTTGAAAGTCTTTACAGCTGTGGGTTTCTTTTTATAATCCTCATGACGATGATCTTCGACATCAACATTGACTAACCAGCCCATTTCCAAAAGTTCGTTTGGTATCTCCCTATGTGTGTGCAAAGTAAAACACAAATCATAAATAAAACTTTATTACAATTTTTTGGTTTGTAATAGATTTGCATTTTCAGTAACGATATAAACATTCGTTTAGAAACGTGTTTAATTTAGAAAAAAAAACCAACATTTATACAACTCCTGCAACGTGTAGTGAGTTGGGCAAACTTTTCTAAATGTGTACATATCGATGATAACCAATCTGCTGTGTAAAATGGTTAAAGATTGACACTTTTTACTCAACACTATCGATATGTGTATGTATGCAATTGTTTAAATTGAAAATTAAACTTCTTTTTTACATACCCTCGCATGACAGTTTCCAAAAATTCCTTGTTTTGAGGATCATCATACAATCGCAATTCGCCGTCATCTATAGAAAACCCTTGGCTCCATAGTTTCAAAACAACCACAGGTTTAGTTTTACCTTCACCGTCCTTATTTGATGCTGTAACTACTGAGTGGTCGGAATCAGTCATACCAAGACGTATTCCTTGTCCCCAACTTGCCCCTGAAGATGTACTTGGTGCTGGAGCGCTATCGGAACTACCACTATTTTCTTGAGCCATACGAAACATATCAGTTAATTGCTCACGAAAGTTTTTTCGTTTCGGTGGACCTAACACTTGTTGACCAGAACGGTCTGAGCCTCCAGCGTAAAATGCCTGGCCTTCTTCATCATCGTTGTTGGTTTCACGTTTTGACATATCTCCCAGTGTAGCAAATCTTAAAGATAACGAAAGTGCATTTTTAAAAACGTATCGAAATAGTATTCAATCCTGGCTGTTCTGTAAATGGAGTCGAAATTGTTTTTCTACCTGGGTTTAGCTGCAGAAGATCCTTTACCAAAGTTAGCATCTTCTGATGGTACATGTTTAGTCTCCGCCATGTCCGCCGACTGTTGCTCGTCTATTAAGCCGTCAACTGCGACCGACATTCCCTCATCCCCTTGATTTCCCAAAAAATTTGATAAAGCATCCTACAAACAGATTAAATTAATATCAAGACTATAAATTCATGGTTTTTATATCTACATACCTCTAATAACCAATTGCTACTGGACAAATAAAATCTAGCAACATTTTCCTCTCCCCCACTAATCTCAATAAATTGGGCGATTAATTCATCATGATCAGCCATTATTCTGTTCGACTATTGTGTTTATAGATTTAGTTTATCGTTTTTCACAAATAGTTATTTTTCTATATTTTTTGCACAATGATTTTACAAAAAACAAATAATCGAACTCTTCTATCAACACCTTAAGTAGTCGGTAGCCATTGTAAAGATACAAATAAAACAGAGATGCTTTTCGAAGCAATTTATTGAGTAATGCCAGAGCAACAAAATTAGTAATAAATTTTGATTGCTCCGTTATACTACATATACACCAGAACGAAATATAGTAGATTTCAATTGAAATCTTTGTGGAGATCTATACCGTTTGCAACAAGCTTTTTTGACGTTTAACAAGATTTCGTTTCCATACTGTAGACAGTTATTTTTGCTTTTTTATTTTGAAATGTCAAACTGCATAGAAAAAGAGCCAGCAAATGGGAAACAACTACTGCGAACACCTTATAATATATAAATTCTTGAACAGCTTAATATTTTTCAGTACTATATAAGCAAAACCACGGTACTAAACCACTAAGTACTACTAGATTTTAGCAGATTATATCAAGATCTAGTAATGAAGTAGATTTTGTTTTTTGTGGGAAAACTGGTAAAAAAAAGTAGACTTAGCTCGAAACCTCGTAAGTACTAGAATTAGCTCAGATGTAAATTCACTATTAAATTTGCAACGTGTGAACCGCAAATTCCCATGAGTGACAATTAATTGCGCAATGACTGCTAAACAATCTGCTGTCACTTTTCTTATATTTTTTATTTATTTTTGCAAAATAAAAAAGTGTAACAAACCGTTATCTGAAAACAGAAAATATTTGCCAAAAAAAACTTTTTTACGACCAAATAAAGTTAATTATGCTGCAAAAAGCTATTTTTTTATTACTTTTAATATATACGAACCCATGATTAAAAAATTATAGGAATTAAAGGAAAAATACATGTAGCTTGTCTGGTCGTCACGTTTTTTTCGGCATATATTTTCCAAGTACCTTAATTCCGCCATCCCGATGTATATATAGTGGTTTATGTTCTTTAACAGTCTGGTAGCCTCATTACTTTTGTGCTGGATTTCTGAAACTTCCGTTTCCGGTATTTGTTTAGTTATATATCGGAGATCAGGGTGACCGTTGAAAATTTTTAAAAAGTGGCACAAAAAGGGGATTTTGAACCGTATTCTAGTATTTAATGAATTTCTAGGACATATAATGCTTTTGAAATAAAATGAATAAATTTTTATGTTTTTTCTATCTAAAAATGACAGAGTTTTCAGCACCAACGAAGACGCTGTTTTCTAACAAATTATTTAAACAACACATGCATACATTCGTAGTTATACCTGACTGCAAAGCAAAAAGAAAGGCAGCCAGATAACAAGTTCAATATAAAAAGTTTAAATAGTGGAGCAAAATGGTCTATAGATGGCGGAGTTGTGAAGGAGCATACATAAAAAATACAAACAAGTTCATAGTATTCTCCATTTGTTGGTATCGGTAAAAAATATTTTTGCTTTTATGTATAAGAAATGTTGTCGTCTCCCACACTTTTTAGGTTTTTTAAGTTTTAGCACTAATATTCGTGTATATGTAAAAAATGATTATGGTTTTAAATAAAATCTTTTTTGGCTATTCTACAAAGAATATATTTTGTAACATGCAGGAGTATTTGCGAAAACCAAAGATATACGGAGTTTCATGATAAAAATTCGTCAATCCAATTTTTCGAATTGCGTATAATTTCAAAACGTTATTTTTGTCTTAGGTGTTGATTTGGTAAAAATAAATCTGACGTTTACTCAAAAAATTTAATAACAATCACTTTTAAAATATTTAAAACTGCATGCTTTTCATACAAGAACGTGTTTGCTAGTTCTTGTTCGTGTAAGTGAATCAGGGTGTTAGTTTCTAATAATTTTAGTGCAATAATGAATATTTATAGATCTCAACTCTTAAACTATTTCAAAATAGTTTTTTTTCATGACTATAAATAATGGACTCAAAAACGCATTTTTGTCTTAAGATTTTTTTATAAACACTTTCGTACAGTAAAAAAAACTCATATTAAGGCAAAAGTATCACTTCATAAAAAAGGGGCAGAAAGGGGCATAATGTTATAAAAGGTGTCAGATTTAGGTAATTTAAAAAAAGGGGCACTGAAAGTAGTAAGGCAGTTGAAAAAGTGGCAAATTGCCCCTTTAGTCGCAAAACGGCCACGCTTCCGGAGATGATAAACACAGCTAGTTTTGATACAGCATAATCAGTGTTGTAAATCTGTATATCGCTAATTTTGAATCTGCATTTGGAATGTAACAAACTTCGAAAATTCCATTATAAGTCAAACATTTTTCAAATGGAGTTACCTTCTATTATTGTATCATCCTATTTACTAAAGTGTTGTACATACAACATATGTACATGTAATATTCTACAAAAAAGGTAACACGAGAGTTTTTCATCACGTACGTGTTGTGGAGTGAAAACCACGTTACTATTTACAAAATCCAGTATGTTAAAAAAACTAAAATTTAAATTATAAAAATTTCAGGTAACTGTTCGTTTGGTGGTGAAATATCCCCATTTCATGAAATTAAACACAAAACCACATGTACACATGAAACTGATATTATATTTTAGTTGTTTAAATAGAAAACTGTGTATTCTGAAATATCTGCAGATTTATAAAACAGCCGCGCAGCCATTTAATTCTTAAGCGAATTAGTAATCCGAATTTCATATAAGTGACGATTACGGTTTGCAAGTGCACATACCATTTTTGTACTAAATAAATTTGCCACATATGTACATATTTCTACTCTTGAAATGAAAACTTTTTACATTGACTCTTTTAGAGTTGATGGATAAACGGGATAAAAAGGCGTTTCACCGGGTATCAAGTCCGTTTGTCCATAGTTTGAAAAAGTCTTCCTATTAACACCGAAATACACAATTTTAATAGAAAAACCCAGATTTTAGTATAAAATTCTAAATTTTATTTACATACAAATATAAAAATATTTTGTTTAGAGTTTAACAATAAAAGAAATAAAAATTTACAACAATTTGGGATTAAAATACCATTTCCACTAACCATTTTTTAATAATTAAATAACACGAATTATTTATGTATTAGTTTTTATCATTCTGCAAGAAATCAAAAGGAAAAGAAAAACAAAGAAATATATGTTTAAGAATTTTTATAAAAATCATTAAAAAATATAGGAAATATGTATCAATACAAGGTAGACCTATAAAGTATACTTATCGGAGAATTGATACAACAAAGCAACTTTTTTTTGGCAATTGTGGTGTCAAAAAATGTATGAGAAAAAAAAACAAAGCAAATACTAAAATGAAAGTGTATTGGTAAAATCAAGGCGAATTCATACCAGTTGGCCGCAAGAGCTCAGCTGTTTACGAATATGTGTTAATGTATCAACTTTTTTGACAGCCCAAATATAAATTCTTCACGGCGAATTCTCTTGCGACTACCTGGTGTGAAATTGCCTTGGGTAAAACATACTACAATTTGAGAGCACAATTACGGAACATATGGACTTATGGACAGACTTTATATATTGACCTTGGTATCAATATATAATAAAAGATTTGAAGTAAATATAATGGCCCATATTCATAAACAAAGTATACTTCAGGAAACATTTATCCAGGTAATAGTGAAAACACAGCTGTTTATTTTTTACAATCTGTTGAAGTGATGAAACAAGTGTAAAGAAATAAATTAAAAAATAATTTTAAAAAATAATAAATCAAGAGTTGCGCAGACTTGGGTTTAAGATGCGAAATAAATGTTTTCCTTATTACGATGGGGGAATTCATGATTCTTATTAAAGTCCACTTTTAAATTTAAACCCTTTTTAAAGACACTATGGGGTATGTTCTGTATTTCATGTGGAATTAAAATGTGTGGAATTGTCAAAGCATTGTTGTTATAAATATTAATTTACAACAACAATGCTTTCATAATTCCGCACATTTTAATTCCACATGAAATACAGAACATGGCCGTATATTTCTAGACTACAACAACAAACTTAATTGTATACAGTTGGTCTTGCGTGTTTTAATACATTATGTTTCAATGTATTTTTTTAAATCTCGAAATATAGTTTTTTTAAAAGGGGTTTGAATTTAAAAGGTAATTTTAATACGAATCGTGAATTCCCCTAATGTTAATGTTTGTGGAAATTTTTTAATATCACTATCACTATGTTTATTGAGACTTATATTTTGTAATTCGTCACTAAATATCAATACATAGTGGAAGAATTTTTGCTTGGTTTTTTTAAAAGTTTAGTGGGGCACTTCTACCTCTGTAGATTGCTTTGTGCTCTCGGAAATTTTCTTTTGTTTTAGACTAATGCATATCAGTAATAGCTTCCGTTTTTTTTTTTGTCATTTCGAACAACGAAACAACAATAAAAAGCCATATTGTTTTTGATATGTTGTATTTGTTGTAGGATTACCACTTACTGTATAAATGTATACTTTAAGAGTCACTTTTTGAATACGAGATTTCAGATTAAATTCATGCAACTACAAATGGATTTCAAGCGCTTAACAAATGGACCTAAACATGAAAAATATGAGCAAAAATATACATTTACCTACGATCAAAGAATCAAAAATCAAAAAATTTTGTCGGCGACTGTTTACGTATGCCATAGAAATATTTTAACTCTGTTAGGGCGCAGGAAGCTATTGTACATTGAAAAACTTCGTTCAACATCTACTGAAGTTATGGAAGCGTATTTCAATAATGATATTTTGATCGGCGAAAGTGTAGATTTTAAATTATTTGAACCTGACTGGAGTATATTGGAAAATGTCGTAGCCGATGTTTCTCTCTATGACATTTAACTTTTTTATTTATTCTGCATTTGGGACTTTTACATTGTAAACTTCTGTAATACTTTTGTCAACGTAATTTATTTGCTTGCTAATAGTGCATTTACATTGCCTCGAAATCTAGTACTTAAGAGATTTCTAGCTAAGTCTAGTTGTTTTCTGCTAGATTTACCATACAAAACGAAATGTCACTAGATTTGGACGAAATCGACTCAAAATCTCTGATTTTAATTTTTTTTTACTACCCCGTACAAGATTTTCTTGCAAAAGGTGTGTGAATTAGATAATTTTTCATATGCTGGGTTATAGTTTAAGAAAAATGTCGGTCAAAGGTTTTTGTCTTGGATATGAAATACTGAACATTTTCAAAAAAGCTTGGTGTAAACGATATAGATTTTGATAAAGATTTCAAATCAAATCGACTAGATTTCCAAGCAAAGTAAATGCGCTATTATGGTGTTGAGTCTTTGCAGTAGTGTAATAGTTTCACATAAAAATATAGTTTGAATATAAAAAGGTCAGCTCAATCTTTATAAAATTCAAATTTGAAACTTTTTAATTTTTGAATTGTAATAGCATCTTCCACATCTAACTCATTTTTAATATTTTTTCTTTCGTCAAAATAATTTCAGTATTATTTGACGCCATTTAATCAGGTTCTCCATCTCGTAGTCGCTTGTTATGGTGGAAGAGGCTCATTGGCCATTTTTTCTTCTAAATTTGTACGATAAAGTGTTGATAATTGAGCTATTTTGTCATCAAATCCAACAATCAAATCTAATAGTATTTAGCGATTTTGATGAAAAATGTTAGAAATTAGGGTTTGTTCCACTTTCAAACGCCATTTTAAATTAGTTGTTTAATATTTTATTTATAAAAATTGTAAAATATGCATAACAAATTCTTATGACTCCAAAAATATCCATTTATTGCTAAAGTATGCAAAATATTTGCACTTACCACCAAAATATGCAAAAATAGACTACTCAAAATTTGATCATTCGAATACATAATTAGGCAATACCTCTTTATCTATCAACACAAAAAGCATGCATTTGCATGAAAGTCCGAGCCCTGTTAATATCTGTATTAGCTCTTTGAGTTGACTCTAATATTTTTGCTAGTTTAGGACTACATTAGGATAGATAAACAAAAATTAAAAAAAGTCAACGCAAAGAGTAAATACATATATTAAATTTATTTTAATCTCTAATCTCGTATTCAAAAAGTGGCCCTAAGAGCCTATTTCACCAATTTATTTAAATATCAATTCATATTTAAAAGTACTTTTTCCATAAAAAAAATGAATCAAAATCGACATTTAAGTATGAATTGATATTTAAATAGCATTGGTGAAATAGGCTCCAAGAGTTTAAAACCAGGGGGCAAATTATGACATTCGATATCGATCGAAATTTCAATACAATTTCTATAACAATGTCGGTCGATATCGAGTGCCGTAATTTGCCCCAAGTATTTCCATACAAAATATTGAATTTAAACTCTTAACCCCATATTCATAAACGATTAGCAAAGTTAATGAATGCATTAAAACCGGCTTCCCGTACAAAATTCGTACATTAAACTAACATTCACTTTTATGAATATGGGGGTTAAAGTATACTCTGTTTATGATTATGGGCCAATGCATGTAAGTAACTATTTATTTTAAATTTTGTAATATCCCATATCAAACTAGTTTTTTCTGTGATACACTTATTTATTATTCATTTGGTAAATAGAAAAAAAATGAAATGTGAGCAAATACATATAAATCTTATTAGATAATAAACTAAATACATTAGTATACAAGTATGAACATGTTTAATGAAATGCATCAAAGATTTTTAGATTTTTATACAACGATAAAAAACCAATGATGTATTTACAAACATAAAGAAACAATAATAGTATTCATAAGGTGCACTAATTAACTATTGTAGAGGTTGTAAATGCAAAGTTTTTAAAATTGTTGTTTGTATTTTATGGTATATTTTTATATCATTGAGAATATCAGCAATAAGTATTGAAAAAAGCTTAGCACATACAACCGATACAGCAGTTAGTATAACTTGCGAATTTAATTAATAATGTGCCTCATATTATTTATATGTATATGACGATATATTATATCGTCATATGATTTCAAAAAAGCCTTAAGTTACAGAAAATTGAAAACCGAATTTTTGATTGATTATGATGCATCGTATCAAAATAAATGCTATTTCGGCTCTCTTTCTAAGCTTTACTCCTCTATTCGCAGGGCTCGGACTTTCATGCAAAAGCATGTTTTTTGTGATGATAGATAAAGAGGTATTGACTAGTTATCTATGCGAATCAGCGTTGCCATATATATTTTTTTAAAAACTTTTTATTTCTAAAAAAAAAAAATTTTTTATTTTATAAAAAAACTTTTTTCTGCAAAAGTGCCAAAATTTTAAAGAAATACACATAAAATGCATTCGAAACTCATTTTATTTAAAAAATATAAAAAATTAAATAGAAAAGCTCATCGTTTTTTCTTTTTAACCAAAAAATTACTTATTTAAAAAAAAAAACAAAATAAAATTCATTAGATCTAAAAAAAAAATCACATTTGTAAGCCTGTTGCTCTCATAAAGCAAATTTGACATTTGGGATACATAAACTCACAACTACAGCTGCGCTGAGAGTTTCACTTTGTATTATTGTATCATGGCCCCTTGTAATTTTAACCACCCTCCGCATCGTCAACACGCATTTTTCGGTAAATTAATTTTTCGGTATGAATTCACCTCACAACTACAATGCATAGTACAATGCATAGTTGTACTTAAGACGGAGTTAGCACAATTAAACTCTGTTTTAGTAATAAGGGAGTGAGAAATATAAGGTCGTTTCATTGCATATCATCCAATATACCGCAAATTTAAAATTATGCATGTATTTATAAAAAAAAACTTGAAAAAAAAACTTTATATAAATTTAAAACTTTTTGACACCCCAAAAAGCTTGGAAAACTTGAGAAATGGCAACGCTGATGCGAATAATCAAATCTTAAGTAGTTTGGCACCGATTTGTAGTTGCATATTTTGGTGGCAAGTGGATATTTTGGTAATAAATGCATATTTTTGAAGTTATAAAAACATTTTTAATGCATACTTCTCAATTTTCGAAAAAAATAGGCCGTTTATGGATGTCAACCGAACCTCAATTGGGTTTCCAGTTGCTGAAAATGATACTACTGATGGCAGCTGGCAACTGAGAGGTGTTAATTTCAGTTGCTATTTAGTTCCTTTCTGGCAACCATTAATTTTCAGTTGCCGACTGGCAACGCAAATAAAGTTCGGTTGCATTAAATAAAAGACCCAATTATGTTTGCTTTATGATTATTTTCTCTGATAATAATGAAATATTATATAAATATTTTCATACTATTTTAGTTTTGGTGCTTTGTTAGTAGGTAAATGCATATTTTTCATTTTTAGGTACATTTGTTAAGCGCTTAAAATCAATTTTTAGTTGCGGGAAAGTCCGAGCCCTGATAATAAGTATTCATGACCTGTTCATGGGTTATATTTTCATATTAAAGACTTTTTTGTCCTTCTCCTGTAAAATTATTTCACTGTAACTTAGGGTTTTTTTAATTTTTAATTCATATGACGATATGTACATACATATATATCGCGAACTCAGTTCTGTTTTGACCCACCGACCATTTTTAACAAAATTAAGTTAGATATGGGGCATATATGTTTTGAATACGCTCTTTAAGAATCCGAAACCTGTTTCGCGAAATTTTATTTTTTTCTGAGATATCTAGCATTCATTGTGCCCGATATTATCAATTTTGATAAATTTTTTGTAAAAACAAAATAAAAAAATAAAAATCAGAAATCAAGTAAAATACCAAGTTTCATCAATATTGACTTTTTATTCCACCTAAATATCTTTTCTAATAACATTTATACGCTTATTTTCAATAAAAAGTAGAAAATTTCATATCAATAACAAGTTACAACTCAATATACAGCAGTTAGTATACACATGCAGCACAAAAAGCTAAATTTTACAAATAAAATAAAAAAAGTGGCTAATAAAAATTTACATTTTTCTTCCAAACATATGCCGGAAGCAGTAGTATAGAAGCAGGGTATATTTTGGAAAAATTTCATGTAAATCTTCTTTGTTGTTTTTTCCATTCCAACTTTTTGGCATATGAGCTAAACCAGAAATGAGGTCGCGATATATATTTTAATATAATTATGTAAGAAATTCTGTTCAGAATGTGAACCGCAACCCGGAGAATTCCCTTCCTAGATGAGAAGCGTTTTTTATTCTTGTGTAATTATTGTGTAGTTTTTAGTTTAACGCGAAAATAGTTTTCCCTTTAATGTACATATTTTTATTACAATAATGATTTTTTGTTATCAAATGAAATCAATTTATTTAAAATAACACTTTTTTTGTTACCTGCATGTAATAATTAACAAGGAATGTCAATCCAATGCCTAAACCAAATGCCAGTATGTGAGACAAATATATCTTAGGGAATGGGCGACGTTTACGCAATAAGAAATTCAAAATATTCGCTTTACGTTCCGAATACGGGGGATAGCGACCACTGCAAAATTACAATAATAACAATATATAATAAACTATCAAATTATTAATACTCACGAAGCTAGTTTTTCACCGAGAGGTTTTAAGTCTTTACCAAGACATGATTTTTTGTGGGTAAATGTGTCGAAGCCATATTTGCCATGATAGCTGCCCATACCACTAGAGCCAACACCTCCAAATGGCAGCACATCAACTGAATACAGATAGTTTTGAATAGAAATATTAATTTAAAAAAAAAAAAAACATTGTTTGTCAATATCAATCATCTTATAAATCCTAAAATTATTTTTATATTAAAGATATTCACGTCAGAAATTGCAAATTTTAAAGAAACACATTATTCTTATATGAAGCTTGCTGACGCACTGCCTCATACCTTTTTTTTTTATCAAACACAACTCGCCAAGCTATTCGGCGAGAGATTTAAATTTACAACTAGTCCAAAGTAGAGTAGGCAAAACCCAAACCCGGTTTCTTGGCTAGTTTTCCGAGTTAGTTAACCGGACTTTAAAAGATTTTCTCAAGTTTTTCCTAAAGATGTATATGTATGTATGTTTTTTGTTTGTTTGATGGGTGGATGCATTAGAAGTTTTTGTCAGTGGTATTTGCTAAGAGTGCGAAACTTTAATAAGCTAAACCACCTCTGTACACTGCAAGGTTTTCCGTCTTCTGCAAGTCTCTTATAACCTAAGAAGTTACAATAGAAACAATTTCACAAAATTATAAACCATATGCCCAGTTGTACAAAGATTCCAACACAATTGGAACTACATTGTTCGGTCTAATGCTACGCACTAAAACTTCTCCCTCTGAGATGAAGAAAACACGTTCTGCATCTTCCACAACATCATTACATCACAACTCGAACAAAACGGAACACTGTCATGTCCATTCGCCAACCGCAAATCCAGGGGAGGGAAAAAAAGAACCTCAGATGCTGGTACATCGGCACACACAAAAAATTGTTCTGTAGATTTGACCAGACCCCCTATCTATATGTATTTCGACACACTGAATTCGAATCTGAGGTACGTTTGGCTTGTACACCCTCAAAATTTCAAGCTAATTCCGAAAAACTGCAATTTCATCTCTCGTGGAATGACGACTTTCTTTACAAATAAAATACAATAAAAGTTCAAAGCAATTAACAATAAAAAATCTATATTATTGATGGCTACAATGAGAGATTAAATATTTATTCGCATCTGTATGAAATTTATATGTACATACGTAAAGCCGAGTTATTTTACCTTCAAGAATACTGAACCGTCTAAACGCTACTTGTAATCAGTGTGGCATTTTAGCATTTTTTATTTTGATTTAGCTGCAAATTTTCCATTTAGCAGTTAGCACTATTTTTCGAATTTTTTATTATTTATTTGGCATTTTTTAGCATTTTTTCCAAAATAAATATCAAATTATATGAAAATGTAGAAAAAATAATCAATTTAAATGGCAAGAACAAAGTTTATATGATTGTATAAACCAGAACACAACTATTAACTCCAGTAGCCCATTTCTCAAAACTACAAGTTACAAATCTACAAGTAAAATAGCCACAAGACAGCAATAAATTTTGCAAAAGTATTGTTGATTTTAGGTAGTTTACTTGTAGATTTGTAACATGCAGTTTTTAGAAATGAGCCCTTGGGACCTATTTCTCGAAAATACAAGTTACAAACCTACAAGTAAAATAGCCATAAAACAACAACACTTTTCCAAAATTTATTGGCCCATAGTCATAAAGAAAGTATACTTTAAGAGTTCTAAAGTTTATATTTGTTAAATATATGCTTTTAGTTTATTATAGACAATAATAACCCTCCTTTTGCCGTAGTTGGGTAAAAAAAAGTAGACTCTACAAGCAAAAGTCTGTTTCAAATTTAAAAATAGCTGAAGTAGCTTTTAACTAGCTTAACACCACATTAAATAATATTTTCTTCTTCTATGAAAAATTTGCAGTGCAATTGTTGTCTAACATTTTTTATTCTTATTTTAAAGACTAAACATGTTTGTTTAACAATACATAGTGCCCTTTTACACACACAAAATTTTCTTTGCAAAGTTTTAATTCAGCCGGTAGAAAGACAAAAAGAGGAATACTTCATCTCTCTGTCTTTCTACCGGCTGAATTAAAACTTTGCAAAGTAAACTTTGTGTGTGTAAAAGGGCACATACAAGTTATTTTTGAAGATTTGCATTTTTCGTCCTTTTTTTGTTTTGTTTTGTCTTCTCTTTCCCTTATATACAAAACAAAGCAGATCTAATAGGTAGACTCATTAGAGCAAATGATCATCAGCAGTTTTTATCAAGTCTGTCAAACTAGATGTACAAAAATTAAAAATATGGATTTTGACAAGTTGGTTAAAATAAAGTGTAGCTGTATTGGTTATGCGTTTATCTATATTGTGCCACTTGGCTTATATTTCAACATTTTGTATGCAAACATTTTTCGCATTTGACTTGTCACCCATTTAAAGCTGGTTCAACTTAAAACACACTTAGCTTTTGATTATAATGGATAAATATATAATAAAATGTTTTAAATTTTAAACTTTATTGTTTGACTATGATTATGGGCCATTGTTGTTTTGTGGATATTTTACTTAAAAAACGGAGGAGGTTGTCAATTCGTTTGTATTTTTTTATACATTTGTTCACTTATAAATGCTCCATCTACAGATCGATGTTGAAAAATTTTATTTCACATGAACGAGTATACTTTCAAATTCTATACCCCTACTTCAAGTTCATGCAATTTTTGTACACATTTCAATCGTTGTCATTTTTTTATTGCATAACTTTCGCATTGAATTGCAACTTTGAAAGAGAATTGAAAAAAAGTCATTGAAAATTTCATCGTGTAAATTAACTCTTTGTTGTTTCAAAATTAAAAATTGGTATTTTAAAAGACTCGATAGTTATGGCCGTTTTATTGTGGTTTATAGGTTTTTCATATCAAATAATTCGTTAGTTATCATTACAAAACTTCTATAACTTTTACAAATATTTAAATATCATTTTGAAATCTTTGTTGTGAAAAAATAAAATAAAATAACATTTTCAGGTCATTTAAGAATAAATGATATTTTTGCGAATGAGGATGATGCGCTCTATGAATATAATCAATAGTTTTTTACAAAAATGGTCGAGATATAGAAGTTTGGACGGTTACAAAATAGTATTATACCGATTCGTGATCCATAAGCTACTAAGAATATATTATATACTCCGAATATCACTAAAGTCAAAAATGCAAGAAATGTAAACTTGAATTTTCGTGTTGAAAATTACCCAATAGCATTCTATGTTCTTATGTATTTCATGCATAATGAAAAGGCTCGGAATTTATTTAAATATTAAATAACAACAATGCTTTGATAACTCTGAACAGTTTTCTTTCGCATGGAATACAGAACAGGCCCATTGTATTCATTTTGAATTATTCTTGTTTTATTCGAATCAAATATTTGCCAGAAAATAGGGGAAAATTATGAAAAATAAACGCGTTATAAAGAAATCCTAGAACTTTTACAACTTTAGCATTATTTTTTTAGCATTTTAAATTTCGTTTTGGCATTTTCTAGGATTATTTTTGACCCGATTTAGCTGCAAAATATTTTTAGATATGGCCACACTGCTTGTAATATTTTGATATGTGATGAGGTATCAACCGACTTATTACTATGGCCCGGGTAACAGAGGCTACACAAGATGAAGGCGTGCGCCGCTATGGTTAATTGGTAGCGATGCTATCCAATTAGGCCTAAGGTTGCGAGTTTGATTCCCGCCAACGACCTTGGATGTCTTCCGCAGACATCTCTATCGCTTCGCGGGTTGTGTTTGTTCTTATAAAAAAATAAAAATAAATGAAAAATCATCTAATGTAATCCACTTTTGTGCATTCGCTTCTTATATCGTTTAACATTATATCGATAAGCACGGCATTTCCGTGTTATACAATTTCGTGACGTGATTATCTTTATTTCATTTATATGTGTATTTATTTGTTATAAATATTTATATTTACTCATTCATTCATGTTTATTTTTTCGGCTGTATGCATAACAAAAACTTGGCAGCAACTTAACATAAGTTCTGAAATTGAACTGTGTTTTAAAGAGTTTTTCCATACATTGACATTAAAAACCATTGTATCTTGTAGTCATGATTAATCACTACATTGTAGACTAATTTTTAATGTCAATTTGTTCAGTAAAACTTGTAAATACCAAGTTCAAATTCATCAGTTATGCTAACTACATGCCAAGTTTTCGTTATGCATATGACCCTTTTTTATGTTTAAGCTAAAAGCCAATCAGGCATGTGATGGAAATCGATCGATTTTAAAGCGATCATGTTGAAATCATGCAACGAGTTTTGGTAATTTTATGTAACCAGTTCTATTTTTACCCGACCTCAAAAAAGTAGAAGGTTATCAGTTCGTCATGTATTTTTTTTTTGGGATTTTCTTTATTTGAAAGATAAGAATCATATCTTTGAAATAAAAATAAAAGAGTTCGTAGAAATATATTTTGAAACAAAAAAGTTATGACTGTTTAAAGTTCAAACTCTAACGGCCCTTTTCACAATGTACGATTAAGAGTTAACGTGGACTTTAACAGCAAGTTTTGTATGTTGTTGTTGTTGTTGTAACAGCTCCGCTGTTGTTGTCGGGAGTTGTTTCCTGAGGAAAAAACTTCCGTCTGATACAGCTGTCGCTGGGTTGACAATCTTTGGCCGAGTGAGACTCGGGTCATTCCGGAGCGTAGATCCAATTGTCGTGGGAACGAGTTTTGTATGTCGAACCGGCTGTTAAAGTCGTCGTTAGCTTTTAATTGTGAAACATTGTGAAAAGGGCCGTAAGACTGAAATTTTAAGAACGAGATTAAGTTAAATTTAATATCTGTATTTACTCTTTGAGTTGACATTTTTAAAATTTTTTTTATTAATTTAGCGGTCAATGTTGGTGTTTTAATCCTAATCTAGCAAAAACATTAAAAAATTAAGTCAACTTAAAGAGTAAATACAAATTTTAAATTCAACTTAATCTCTAATCTCGTTCTAAAAAACTCACTCTAAGAAATCCGTATTTTTACTCCATTGACCATTATAAAATCACTTTACGAAGTGACCTAGAGAAACTAAAGGTATTTTCGTTCTCTATGGGCTCCAACGAAACAGAATTGGTAAATCAGAACCCCTGAATAATTTTAGGGTATCACATGATTAAAATTAAAAGGAAAAAGGGAAAAATTAACATCAACTTAATTGTTCAACGTACACAGCTGCTACACTTCCATCATCAGTGCTCATGTGTATATTGTTTATCACCACTTGTGAGGTAGCTCTGCTGAATGTGATTTCAATTCTTATATATACAAAATTTTCGTGAAAATTGCATACGAGAATTAAATCACTTAAGTTCATGTTCTCTTAAATGTTAACCAATGTTACCGTTGATTTATTTTTTCTTCATTATCATTTTTCTGATTTTTTGTTATACTTAAGTCAAACTTTTTTGGTTTGATTTTATACTCAAATATATACGAACATGTAAAAATGTAACATGTAAACATGTGAAAAAATAAGCAAGAAGCTAATTGTTTGTTAATATGATTATTTCGAACTTATTTGCTTCTGAACTCAAATTTATTATTAGACTAAGGTTCATAACGCTATATTCAGAAGGAATAAGTTTGCCTGATTCTTTCTGAATAAACATAACGTTACGAAGCATTTCTTTGAGCGTGATTTCACTTTTAGTCGAATCGAAACACACAAAACGACGAAAGCAATCACAACTTTTTTCCAGTTTTAGATCATGTCATTTTCGAAATCGATGTTCATCACCACATACCCGAATATTATATTTGATATGTAATTTTCTTATAATTAAAGTGCATGTTGTTAGTCAGCATCGCTTAAATAAATTAAGAATAAATCATGCTTCAAGTTTATTGCTTAACAAGCTAAAAATTTTAATATAAATAATTATTTACATATTTTTCATAAATATTCAAATATCTCATTCATTTGCAATAAATAATAAAGCAAAATCATCTATTAAATAAAAAATGTATAACTAACTATTATAGTACAAATTAAATCAAATGAACAATGATATAATTAAATGAACTTTTCTGGGCTATGAATAATTTGTTGATTTTTTAGTTCATGTTTTATATAAAATGATTGGAAAAGTAAAATCAAAAAGTTACGAAATAACAAATTACTAAAAAATTTCTGGATGAATTTTTGGTTCATAAAAATATAACATCTTTATATCTGTATGCATTCATCAGTTTTTATATAGAAATATTAAAATATGCAAGATCTAACAGCCTGTCTCACGATGTCGAAAGAACTAAAAACCTGGAATCTAAAAACAAAAAACGACTTATTTGCGTATCTTCAACAACCAATTTGATTGATTGATTTATTTATTTTTTAGGAAATTTCTGCAAAAAAATTACGTTTCTAAACGTTTAATAAAAAATAACGATGATAGCGTTTCAAATAAAAATGAAAATTGATAGCGTTCGATATCCTAGAACAGGCCATAAGTTTGTGACGTCACAAAGAAATATTGAACAGATTTTAACTGTATGATTTAAATTAAAAGGATTTTAAATCAAAAGAATAAAATTAATTATAATTGTTATACCTGTAAAATGGTTTAAAAGATCATTGCTGCAAAAACCACCAGAGGATGTTTTAGTTTTAAACAATTCAATCATTTTTTGTGAATTACTCAGAACATATAACGCCAAAGGTTTTTCTCTATATATTTAATTTAAATTAAAAGTATTTCTTTAAATTTTATATAAAAATTAACAATAAGAAATAATTATTTGAATATAACTAAACATGCATAATACATACATACATACATATGTTGTGAATAAAAATGGATTGGAAAGGAAGTGAGATCTGTACAACTTTATATTATATAAAAACCATTTAAGAACGCATGCGAAATTTTAGTAAAAAGTGTGTTAAAATAAAATATGAAGAAAAAACAGTTACAAATTATAACCAATGCCTCCGCAATGCATAATAGTTTCATTACTGCAAAATCCACCACTTTGGCTATTTTCTATAAACTCCTGTATGATTTTCTGGGACTTGGAGAAAACATAAACCACTAAAGGTTTTTCCCTATTAATTTAAAAATTTATAAAATTGTATAACAAATATTTTCTATTTTGAAAATATACATCAATAACTTAAGCAACAAATAAATATTTATGTGTAAGCAATAATTATAATTCAATTATCCAACACCTTACAATATTATTTCATAGACGTACATATGTATGTAAATCTATGAACAAAGTTTATAAAAAAATTACAACCTTCACCCAGAATCTTTCTGTTTCAATATCGATAGATTTTCTTACCGGCGTAATGCATTATTGTATCATTTAATAAAATGCCTCCTGATTGTGTACCATGTATGAATAAATTTTGTACTTCTGGTTCCATTGTGAAAATGTACATCACTAGAGGAGTATCTCTAATTTGGTTTTTGTTTTTGTTTTTTTTTGTTTTTTTTTTGTTTTTTCATATATGATTTTATCATGTAAATAGTGGGACAACAAGACACATGTTTGAAAATGAAAAATAAAAATTTTATATGAGTGCAAATGTTTTTTTTTCTTCAAATTACATACATCATATATACATACATACATATACAAATGTATAGATGTAATGTATGTACATATGTGTGTACAGATATACAAATTTATTTAATTAATTTAATACTTGAAATTCAGTTTTTTGTGGTAAGTGCTTTTGTATGATAAATAATGGACAACAATTCAAAAGTTTGCCTACAGAAAATGGAAATGTTAATGAAAACACTCTAAAGGAAACAGAATTCAAATGATTTTTTTTTAAATAAAACACAGAAACATCAATTATGCACGTTAAAATTGAATTCTAAATCTACCAAAATAGCGAAGCAAAGCTAAATAACACGTTTATTTTATTGTTAATAAAATTAAATTCTCTAAAATTGCTGAATTTATTGAACTTCGAGCAATGTCTCTTCATTTAAATTTAAACTTTCTCTTGTATATTTTTCCATTAAATGTATATATTGGGCCAATTCAAACTGAATGTCATATCGTTTATATTGTAAAATCATAAAAACTTTCCATACATTTCAATTTCAAAGCATAAAATTTTAAAACAATACAATAAACAATCAGGTCTGTTCTGTATTCCCTTCCAATTGCAAATGTTCGGAATTGTCAATGCATTGCTGTTACAAATTAGTATTATAACAATAATACTATGACAATTACGAACATTTTTATTCAGAATGTAATACCGAACAGTCCTGAATATGACATTCAGTTAGGCTTACATATTAGGCTTTGAATACGATTCAAAATATAAGATAAACGGCTATTATCAATTAGTAGTAGTGATGCCGGAATTTCTTCAACAATAATGGCTAAATGTAGACAAGAAAATGGCTTAAAAATAACTAAAAACAAGCTAAAAAAATGTCTAAGCGACATCGAATGCGAAAATCATGAATATTAAATAAAAATAAGTTAGAAATTCATATACTATTTTATACAACAAATTGGAAAGAAGTTTTAAATTAAATAAAACCCTATCGATTGCCATTATTGCGCTCACCGAAGATTTTTCTTTTTATTAGCAAAAACTTTTTTCCAGCGATTTTTGTCAATTTTAAAGGGATTGTTGGGTATAACTTATGAATGCAAGTATTTCAGAAAGTGACAACTCCTGTTTCTGAATTGTATTTTTGCCGCCTATCGATTGCCATTAGCCATTATTGCGCTCACAGAAGTTTTTTCTTTTGATTAGCAAAACTTTTTTCATAGATTTTTGAACAGGTTTAAAAGTTTTCTGGGTATAACTTCTGAATGCAATTATTTCAGAAAGTGTCAACCCACGTTTCTGAATACTATTTTAGCTTCCTATCGATTGCCATTATTACGCTCACCGAAGATTTACATTTTTATAAATGAAACCAAGGCGAATTGATACCAGGTGGCCCTATTAGTAAAAATGAGCATCAGCTGACTTTACCAAAGTGTCAAACTCTATGTAAAAAAAACTAAACAACAACTTTTTATATATGTATGCATTTACCATGACAGATTGGTAAAGTCAAGTTGTTGTTGCACTAATAAGGCCACTTGGTATTAATACGCTTTAAATGAAACACTATTCGGTAATTTTTTGTCATTTTTTAAAAAGTTTGCTGGGTATAATTTCCGAATGGATAAACGAATATGAATGCAAACAAAAGCAAATACCTTTTTTGTATCTCTGGAAAATAGTTTACCATTTTACCAAGGTGAATTAATTTTATCAGGTGGTGTTGATTATAAAACAACTACAACATTATAATAACATTTGACATCTCAGCCTCTATGTCAACGTATACAAATTTTGACATACGTGCGAAAACGACAACATATTATTCCATATTTACACCATGCAACTTTGTTGCATGCAATTTCCATTTTAATTGAGAGTGTTGAAATAGAAATGTATACATTTTATATTTCTTCTCTGTCTTTCTCACTGAAAAAAGAGAGTTGCATGCAACAAAGTTGCGTAGTGTAAATATGGTATTACTCTGTTGTATTTTTTTGGTAGTAAATAAATGTTCCTTTGTTGTGAGTTTAAATTTTTTATGAAAAATCGGAAAAAAATTTCATTTATGAAACAATTACTAAAAAAATAGCTAGATTAAAATAAAAGTGGCTAAAAAATGGCTAATGGCTAATGGCTAAATTAACTTTTCTTCTGGCTAAACGGGATGAAAAATTACAAAATTTAGCCAGAAAATAGCTAAATTGGCATCACTGATTAGTAGAAAGTCACAGATCACTTAAAAGTGACACAAGCCAGGTTGTGATTACTGAAAAAAGCGGACAAATGCCCTCAAATCCCAGAAGTTCTCTTGCATTATTCGTTAGAGGTATTTTTAATAAACATTTTTTTACCACCCATTTAAAATATTGATGTGCATAACGTGCACAATAAAAGTTCAAAAGGAAGAAAGAAAAGCATTTAATCATTTTTACTTAGGGCTGTTAACAATAAAAATTTTAAACTGTAGTTAGCACTAAACTCAAAATTTTACGTACGCGGAGGTGTTACTCGATTACGAACATAATTGAGGGCGTGAAAAGCAAAGGGGTACAAGTGCCAAAACTAAAAAATTGAGTTATACGCATGAATTAACACTTAATATCTATAAAAGTTCAGACCTGTATGATGACCTCAAAAGACGATATGTGCTAGAAACCAAAAATATTATGTATGGAATGCATGAGAACAAAAAACTTTGAAGTTTAATTACTCAGAATTTTATTTTTTGCATTTGTACCCCTTTGTTTGTATGCCCCTCAATTGAATAGCAAACTCTAGTATACATACATATATGTACGTATGTATGTATTCATTATTCTTTTCTTTACAATTTTGAATAAATTTTTCATAACCGTGTTCTTATGCTTTGCAATTGCTTTTTATGTTTGTTTTTGTAATGGAATAAACTTTCAAGATACCTGGAATTAATGAATTTAATAGCGTCATAGGCACTCTCTACATTAATAATCGGTAAGATGGGTCCAAATATTTCCGACTGCATGACGGGATCTTCTGGTTTAACATCAACAATTATCGTCGGTTCAATGAAAAGTTCGTTTGCATTGTGTTGGCCACCAATTGCAATTTTTCCATGTTTCATTAAGGCCATCAAACGACTGATATATGAGAAGATGAAAAGGAGAGTAAAGTGAAAAGAAAACACTTGTATAAAACATTTTTCTTTAACTTACTCAAAGTTATTTTTATTTATAATACGGCTGAGATCAGGACTGTTTTGAATATTGTCACCGTACCATTCCTTTAGAATAGTCTTTGCTTCTTTGATAAATTTTTCTTGAATTTCTTTCGAGCACAAAACATAGTCAGGAGCGATACAAGTCTGGCCGCAGTTTATTAATTTGCCCCATAAAATACGTTTAACTGCAGTTGTTAGTTCCACGGATTTATCAATATAACAAGGACTTTTGCCACCCAATTCTAATGTACAAGGTGTCAAATACTTGTTTGCAGCAGCATGTACAATTTGGCCAACACGCGTAGATCCAGTATAGAAAATGTAATCAAAACGTTGTTTAAGTAGCTCCGAAGTTTCTTCAGGACCGCCGCAAACGACAGGATAACAGTCCTGTAATCACCCAAGTAAATAGTTTGTTAAATGAATAGTTAAATAAAATATTTATTATTTTAACTCACATTATCCAAATATTTCGGCAAGGTCTGTTGTACAAATTTGGCACAATTTGCAGCAATTTCACTGGGCTTGATCACAACACAATTACCAGCTGCAATAGCTGACGCCACAGGAACCAATAATAATTGTAGAGGATAATTCCAAGCACCAATTACAAGCACAACCCCATAGGGATCATTATAAATTTGTACATCGTCCATTAAATTGACCAATGGTTTGTCGGGATATTCTGGCTTTACCCAATTATTTATATTGTACAAAATGTGTTTGATATCATTCTTCATAAACTCTGTTTCAACGACCAAACTTTCTTGTTTGGGACGACGCAAATCAGCTTCAAGTGCGTTAATCATGTCATTTTCATGCTCCTCATAGAACCGTAGCAAATTTTCCAACTGTTTTTTTCTACAATAAGACACAGAAAAATATTTATTGTAGCTTCTTCAGGATAAACAACACAGGTATGTGGTGAAAAAGTTTTTTATATAATTTCATATAAAACTTGTACATATATATATATATATATATTGCAAATATAAATCTCGTTTAAATATACCACGGTACATTTGTGTTTTTCGATGCATACTTCTCATTCAAGCACCGTCCAGAGTCAAAGACTGGTTCGATTAAAATTAATTATATCTTGTTAGAAAGAATGCTAAACTACGCGTCGATTAGTGGATAATTATCTTTGAGCGGATAAAAAAATGGATGAGTTATAGTAGATTTTATAAAATTATCAAAATTTTTCACCAATTATTTCGGTAGTCGATTTTTTTTAAAGAGAAGTAACACAATCGGCAATTAATTAATTAATGTGTTACCTTTTTTAGGAAAGTGATAGTGTATAGAAAACAGGTTGTGAAGTGGGAGAGAGATAGAAAGCTTAATTCATTTACAACCCTTGCTATTTATTGCGCGTTTTTTGTAGAGCAGTGTTGCAAGCCTCTCTGGTGTCAAGTAGAGGCATCGCGTTGTTTTTTAAGCTGTGTAGCCATTTTATTAGTTCTTTTACTTCGGTTCTTTTACTACGATTCTGTTACAATACCGACGAAGGAGGGTGCTGTGAAGTGCATTAGGATATGTTAGTATTAATCGCTACCGATACTGCCAAAGTGATTAGTGCTATCTATGCCTTCATCACTTTAACAGTCCAACAACAACCAACATAACATACCTATCCACATCAGAAAAATTTATGATGTTGTCTTGCCTGAAACTAGTCTTGAACTCAAGACCTCAGGGTTTGTAGTCAAACGCGCTAACTACTCAGCCAGCAGCACCCTAAATCATAGTTTTAACATTTGATTTAAGAGTCCATTCGATTTTAAAAATCTTAAGCTATAATGTACTGAAATCGGATGCGAATTAAAAGTCCTGTAATAGAAAAATCAAAACACTAGCATTTAAGTTTACTAGCAAATCCTTTATGTAATATTTTTTTATTTTGCTTTTTACTAGTGCGTTTACAATTATTAAATTTAAATTTAATTTTTTCATTATATCATTTTTAGTTTTCATCCGATTTCCATTATGGTCCATCCATTATGGCTTAAAATTTTGTAATCGAATGGAGTATTAAAAAAAGTTATATAACTATGAATTTTGTTATTAATTGTTGTACAAAACAGCTTCCGAAACGACAAAAATTGGCGAAAAACTTTAGAAATTTCATAAAATCTTGGCTTCGATCCACTATAACTCAGGCATTTGTTACGCGATCAAAGCCAATTAGTCAGTATTCGACTCGTAATAAATGTGTATGCAAAGTTTAATACGAATCGGTTTATTGGAAGTTGTTGACAAGGAATATTTACTTTGAATGGGCGTGGTGGCACTGCCCACTTTTTAATCATGATGAAGTATTCAAACAGAAGCTTAATGTTTGTGCACAGTTCCATAGGAGTCGGTTGAGTAGAAGTAGATGAAAAGGCATGTGTATTTACTTCATATGGGCGTGGCCCCGTCCACTTTTCAACGTTTAAGTCGGTTAAAAATGAGAAAGGTTATCAATTCGCCATGTATATATTTTTATTTTTTTATGGATGTTCCCTCAAAACTCCGCCATTTATAAACCGCTTTCAGATTTGTTTCATTATTTAATAGAATGTACTTCTAGATTGGTCCCGTTGAAAAGTGGGCGGGGTCACTCCCATACGAAGTAAATACACAAGCCTTTTCATCTATTTCTAGTCAACCGATTCCTATGAAACTTTGCATACACATTAATCTTCTCTTTGAATACTACATCAATATTAAAAAAGTGCCACACCCATGCAAAGTAAATATCCCATTTTAACGACTTCTACTAAACCGATTCTTGTGAAACTTTGCATACACGTTTATTTATTGTTAGAATACATTATAATTAAAAAAGTGGGCAGTTGCACGCCCATGAAAAGTAAATATTAATTCATACTTCTTCTACTTAACCGATTCTTATGAAACTTCACACACAATTACTTCTCGTGAAAGTATTGCATAATGATAAAAATTATGAGCACTGCCACGCCTATTTTGTAGTCGGTTTTTTTTTGCAAGAATTATCATATCAAAAAACACTTGTGATTAAAAAATTATATTTATCCATTTGGACTTTTTTATTTGAAACAAAGGATTTTTATTTTCTTTTCGAAACAAAATAAAAATAATTTAATAATTAAAGCCTAGTATGCAGATAAGTCTGAATTTCAGGTTTGGAATTTTGTATTTATTTCTACACGGAATAATTGTTGTATTCACTTATTTTTATAAATTACAACGTATAATATATGCAAAATTATTTCAAAGACCACAAAAACACAAAATTTCTTGAGCAAACAATTGTCTGAACATTAATTTTTGTTTTAGTTGGCGGAAAAAAGTCTACAATCATTGATATGCCATCCCTGTATTAAACAAAAATTGTGTTGATATTTCTTTTCAGCTGCGTACTACCAAACAGAAAGTCGCCTAAAAATATTTCAAACCTAAATTTCAGTTTGTTTTTTTTTACACATACTTCTTATGGCAGCCGGAAATTCAGGCATAACTGCGTATTGGCTTAAAAAAGTTATGAGTTTTAGTCGAACTGTAAGGGTTTATATCCAAAGAAAATTAATTATTTTGAGTTGAGTTCGATTTTAATTTAATTTTGCAATTAAATTATATTTTTATTTAGAGTTAAATGTGAAGCATGTAGACAAAGAAAATGTTTGACTGCACGTAGGGTTGAACTGGCATGTTTCGATAGCTCCCGCTAATCTCGTCAGAGTTCTCTAACGCTTAGACCACTCGACCAAACTCGGTGGTTTGCAGTCAAGAGTTGAATATCATATACCTTTAATCAATTCATACTGTTACTCTTAGAGCTCTATTTCATTTGATAGTTATTGATATTCTCTTTTTTCCTTTATGGCTTGTTTTGTTAAGCTTTCATTTCATTTCTCCACAGAAAAAACTAAATTTCATTTTCTGTAAAGGAATTCAATGAAATAGTAAATATTTTGTCTAGGAACGGACCTACAAACAAATTTGTAAATATAGACAAAAATGTCTCAACAATTTCATTGAAAAAAAAAACGGCTTCATGACACATACATATATAGAAACTTGGGCATCTGCGTACATTTATTGTAAAAATAAAAACAAAAATTGAGTTTGTTCAAAAAGTGGCAAAAAGGGCACAAAATAATACAAAATGCTACAAACGGACATTTAAAACAAAGGGGCACAAAAAGTGGCAAGGCGGTCAAAAAAGGGGCAAAATGCGACTTTGGTCGCACAACGGTAACGCTGATCGGAAGAGTAATTATAAAAACTAAACAGCAGTTTTTATTATCCAACTAAATAAAACACATAAATATGTATTGACAAAGATTGATTATCTATACTTGTTTATAAACTAACTAGTCAGTCAGCCAACTAACCAAACAACCCAACAGTAAGCCAACTGATCAGACATATGGGCGAGCAAGGTCAATGCCAAAACAAAATTTATAAGAAAGCAAACTCAACATGAAATATGTATGACTTCATGTATGCACATTAGAGTGGGCCAAAAAAATTGACTTTTGTTTTTTTAACTATATCGAAAATATTATTTGGGATGACAAAAAAGAATTGTTGTCAAAATTTGAGCGCTTTATATTAATATTAAGAGGTCTATCATCGCAATTTTAGATTTTTTTGTCTATGCAAGTTTTTGACTCCCAAACCATCAACCCAAACAAAATTGACCTGAACATATCTTGAAGGAAATTAAATGCCTTATGAAAAAGGTCCTAGTGAAATTTTTTGTCAGATAAACCGTTTTCTTATAACCATGCCTCCAACCTTGGTAGGATTTTACAATTTGATTTTTAAAGTTTCGAATTTTGTAATTCATGTAAAAATTAATTTCTGAAAAAAGCCAATAACGATTCTTAAAGGAAATTAATTACAAAAAAAGTTAAGTAACATTTTTAGCTAAATTCACTCGTTCAAAAGTTATTCATAGTTAAAGTAAAACAAAACTTTAACTATGAATAGCTTTTGAACGAGTATGTTTAGCTAAAAATATTTATTGGCTTTTTTCCGAAATTAATTTTTACATGAATTGCAAAATTCGAAAGTTTAAAAATCAAATTGAAAAATCATACCAAGGTTGGGGGCATGGTTATAAGAAAACGGTTTATCTGACAAAAAATTTCACTGGGACCTTTTTCATAGAGCATTTAATTTCCTTCAAGATAAGTTTATGTCAATTCCGTGTGGGTTGATGGTTTGGGAGTCAAGTCAAAAACTTGCACAGAAAAAAAAAATTCTAAAATTGCAATGATAGACCTCTTAATATTAATATAAAGAGGTCAAATTTTGACAATAATTCTTTTTTGTCATACCAAATAATATTTTCGATATAGTTAAAAAAAAAACAAACGTAAATTTTTTTGGCCCACTCTAATGCACATGCATACACAGAAAAAAATAGACAAGAATTATATTCAATAAAACCATGTTATTAAAAAAAATATGAATTTCAATAACATTTATCTTTAACATAATAAAATATTTCGTTGTATTTCTTTTCCATGCCGGTTATTTCTTTTCTTTTTATACATAAGTACTTAAAACAAGTTGTATCCCATAAAAAAATAAATGGGATATGGCTCAGCTAGAGAGTGTATGCTTTACGTCCGGAAAGCCCGGGTTCGTATTCCAGCCATGTCAACTTTTTTTTAATTTATATATATATTTTTATTTTGAAATAATTTTGTTATCAATATAGGGGAATTCTTTATCACAGGAAATTTGAAAAAAAAATTATTGAATACCGGGATTTTTGTTATCAAAAACGAAACTTATTTTTTTCTGTGTACATATGTAGGTATGTACGAGGTCTGTTCAAAAAATAAGGTGAATTTTTAAATTTCTCGGCTTTGGAGAGCCTGATTGTCAAATTGTTTTGCTATAATGTTGATATATGTATATGCCCCTGAAGTATGATGAAATTTTCAGCTGTATTCATTGTTTACTTTGTTTGTGGCACCCGCTAAGGTTAGACGTGGTTTTATGAGCACGGCGATTATCGTACTTGTAGAATATTTTTCGATTTTGGCAAGCCTCGTTTCGACGTCATATCCGTCAATCCATGTTTCGTCACCTGTTATATTATATGTTTTAGTAATTCTTTATCGTCGTTGACTTCATTTAGTGACTCCTGAGCAACTTCCATTCACTCGCCTTTGGTTTTGTTCAAGATTCAAGAAAACACGTCTAACCTTAGATTCATAAAAACACGTCTAACCTTAAGGCTGATTTAGCCGACCGTAACGTTGATGTAGTTGCATGTGCTGATCGTTTCTGTCTCATAGCTTTCTTTCAGACCGAACCCGAACTTCGTTGAATTTTTAGAACCGAAGCTGAACCCGAAACCGAATGCGAAACCGAACTTTTTTATTGAAGAGAAGAATTTCAAGTTACCTTTTTTTAATTATAACTCATTTATTTAATAAATACAAAATGAACAAATTCGTAGTACGTTGCTTTTTTCGATAACATTTTATAGGACTGCATTTTTGTGTATGTTTGATGATTATAAATATGTATATAACAAAATTATGCAAAGTTCGGTGTTCGGTGAAAATTTTACCGAACGCCGAACATCAAATGAACACAGCTTTTTGCCGAACTCCGACACCGAACCCGAATATTCGGTCGGACACTAATTAATACATCTGAAAATTTCATCTTACTACATAATAGCAAAAAATTTTGACATCGGGCTCTCCACACCTGAGAAATTTAAAAATTCACATTATTTTTTGCACAGACCTCGTATATTAAATATTTTCTAAATTAACAAGCCACTTGTATCGCTGTATCGTGTATATTGTTGTATTATTTTACAGTAGTGTGTAGTTGTTGTTGATATTTTGCATATAAAAATGAAATACACTTACATTATTTTATTTTATATTGTATGAAAAAATCGTATTTAGAGACTCTCTGAGAGTATTTGTATGTATCTTGTTCTTCTTTTGTCCATCAATACAAAATAAAGCCGATACAATAAAACTTACTGTTCACAAGGTGTATTTCAGATGTGTATGTAAATAAACGATACAATGCGGGCTTGTGAATTGGGCAATTGTGTATTTTTTATACTTGCATTCAATTCATTATTATTTATATTTAATTAATTAACATAATGCAAGTGTTTAAATATTGAGTAGAAATATAATTAAAAGAAAAGACAACCTTATCACCTCGAGCTTTTATAATATCAATACCTGAATGACCAAGCACCCATCACTTGGCGTTTTTAACAGAAAGGTTATCAATTCGTCATGTATTTCTTTTTATGTGTGCTCCCTCAAGACTCTGCCATTTATAAACTGATTTCCTGATTTTTTTTCTTTATTTTACTTTCTATGAGTGGTAGAGATGCTAGCCTGTCAGTCCACAGGTCGTGGGTTCGATTCTCGCCATAGACCCTGGGTGTTTTCCGCAGACAAGATAATCGCTTCGCGGTTTGTGTTTGTTAAAAAAAACTTAAAACGATGTACTTCCAGATTGGTCCCGTAAATTCACATCCGTTTTCAACTACTTCTAATCAAGCGCTTCTTATGAAACTTCTACTAAACCGATTCTTATGAAACTTTGCACGCACTTTCAGTTATTGTTACAATACAATATTTTGGTTAGAAAAGTGGGCAATGCCACGCCCCTAAGTTGAAATTTTAAAGAAAACTGATTTTCCGGGTGATGAACTTATGGCGTTTTTTTATAAAAAAATTTTGCATTGTTTGCTCTTTTCAATAAAAATTTGCAGTTTTTTCGAGGAAGTGAATTTATTAGAAATTATTGTACATATTATCCTTTGCGAAGGTAAATTTGTGCTTTAAAGAGATGATAAATTACAATTTTTTTAATAAAAAGTAAAAAATACATTTATTGTGAAAAAAATTTTACTTTCTAAACGTTTCAAATTTGTCATGTACAATAAAAACAGGTAGAACTGTCCTTACAACAATAAAAAATAGCAGGCATTTTGTTAGTGTAAAATGTTTCCTGAATGTCAACAACAGAAAAATTGTTCATAGACTTTTTTCTCTGATAAAGCGAATTTGACATTCGTGAAATATAAACCCACAACTACAGCTGCGGTGACAGTTTTACCTTGTATTATTGTATCATGAAATTTGTATGAAAAGTAGGTTTAGAAAAATTTGTTTTCCATACAAATTTCAAAACAAAAAAAATCGTTTGTATTTACAAAATCTGGCCTTTAAGCCCTTATGACTGACACTAGATTTTTTTCATTTTTTAAGTTTTGGAGAACAGTGAAAATATAATATAATAGGAAATTTTACCAGATCAAAGAGTTCAGCTATATTAAAATAAATACCAAATTGTCGAAACTTTTACTAATATTATCGATAAAAAATGAGCGTCTGACAAAAAAAAATGTAAAAATTTTCAACTTAAAATTGACGTTTCAAACTTAAAACATTAAAGTGTTGCCAAATTAGCGGATTATGCACGAATTCAGTGATTAAGCGCTTCTTTTTTTCAACTTCTTTTTCTGTTAGAGATTTATTATAAATAAAAAGTAGGCAACACTTAAAGAAAGCTTTACGTTTTGTTTACATTTTGTATAGTTGTTTCTTTTTATCATTTTCCGTTTCTTTCTCTCAATCCTATAGCAAAACAATGGAAGAAAAATATAGTGTTATAAGAGCTTTAAGCAATGATATTCATATGAACTATCTTTGGCAGGATCGATCCCATCTTTGAATAGTCGCCATGACTTCTGCTTCATAAGGAATTTTCCTGGAAAGTTTTCGATTCTCCAAATGAGGGATTTGAATAGCAGTTTTCACCTCCACTAAGCATTTACTGTCTTCTTAAGAAAATTCTTCTTCCAAGGATAGGAGAAGATTTTAAGAAGAGGTCTGCTACCGTTTGGATCGTGTTAGTTTACTCAGTTGTCGTTTTAGTTCGCTCAGGTTAGCAGGCTTTGGCACGGCCAAACAGAGAAAACAATTGGTGCTACCGATTGCAACTTGTTTAAAGGATATTATTATGCCAACATACCTCTACCTAACTTATCCTCCCGTAGAAGGTAGATCCAGCTAAGAGAATCTGCTTGTAGTGTAGCTTCGTTACTTTATTCCTGATCCGATTCGAGTTTGCGGATGGATGTATTTGAGGTTTCTCCACTGGATTCGTTTCTGTGATCCGATCCCTGCTCGGGCGCTATTGCAATGTAGTTTATAGTTTACGTTCGTATCAAAGGTCTACTTCCATTGAAATAAAATACTTTTATCTTTCAGGTGTTAAATATATATGAAACAAAGCTTTATTGAACGAAATCTTACACTACTTATAATTTATATTAACGAGGTAGTTCTGGTATTAGCTGGCGATAACAATGTACCATTGTACCACTGATATGATGCGATGATCAACTGTGGTAAAAAAATAAAACGAAGTAGAGTTTGGAAAAATGATACCTGGTCGATTACTAGGCAAGATTATATTTACGACCTCAAGAAGTATTTTCGGAGGCTGCGGAAAATGTATCTAACTCAATTTCGGCCTCAGGTAGATAAAGCCCCTTTTCATCCGGGTCATCACATATATCGGGTTTTTACTTAAAATTCAGCCATTTACGAATCAAATTAAGGGTTTAAAATTCAGTATTTTTCAAACCAAATTTGGAATTTTAAAAATCAAAATCATACTTTTTCAAATGAATTTGGGTTAAAAAACGGCTAATTCTGGTTTTTAAAATGCCGAATTTGGTTGAAAAATGCTGAATTAGATTTCTAAAATACAGGGACTGAAACCATGAAAAAAATGGGTTTAGGTTCGGGTTAATTAAAATAAAAAGTTCAGGTTCGGGTTCGGTTCATAACAACAAATTATATATATTTTCAGATAATGAGAAAAATACGTACTAATTTTATTAAAAACAAAGAAGTAGTTTTAGTTTGAAGCATAGTAATAAGATAAATAAGTACCACACATTACTTTGTAACCCATTAATAGAGTACTACCGATTACAAAAATTACAAAAGTTTTTGCTGGGAATTTAAAAACGTGTAATATTTTTCTATATTCAATCAATCTTAAACTATTTTTAAGCGACTTCAAAAAAAGGAGATGAATTCGTGTGAGTTCTTTTTTTTTACTTTTTTTATGTTTGTACACGCATAACTCTGTCATTTGTGAACCGATTTTTAAAATTATTTTTTGTTGGAAAGGGTTTGCCTGCAGTTTGGTCCCATAATTTTTTTCGAAAATCGGAGGGGGGAAATTTGCTCCCCCATGCATAACTCTGTCATTTGTGAACCGATTTTCAAAATTCTTGTTTTATTTAAAAGGGCTTGACAAAAATTGCTCGCAAAATTTTTGTCGAAAATCGGAGGGGGAAATTTGCTCCCCCCATGCATAGCTCTGTCATTTGTGAACCGTTTTCCAAAATTCTTATTTTGTTTGAAAGGGTTTGACAAAAAATAGTCCCAAAATTTTTTTGTCGAAAATCGAAGGGGGAATTTTGCTCCCCCAATCCATAACTCTGTTATTTTTTAACCGATTTTCAAAATTCTTTTTTGTTTGAAAGGGTTTGAAAGCAGTTTGGCCCAATAATTCTTTTCGAAAATCGGAGGGGAAAATTTGCTACCCTTCCGCCCCCCAACTCCATAACTATGTCATTTGTGCAAGGGTTCGCTAGTAGTTTGGCCTCACAATTCTTTTTGAAAATGGGAGGGGAAACTTACTCCCCCCCATGCATAACTTTGTCATTTGTGAGACGACTTCCAAAATTCTTTTTTTGTTTGGAATGGTTGCTTAGAGTTTGGTCGCATAATTTTTCTACGAAAATCGGTGAGGCAAGTTTTCCTGCATCCAGCCAAAATATTTATTAGAGCACAATTCCTCCATTTGCATACCGATTTTTTAGCAATTAATTGCTTGAAACAATAAAAAACCAATTGATTTGTTACTTTACCGCCCTCTTTTGGCATCAAAAAATAAATAAATATTAAAAACTACTGCCAAATTGTATTAATATTACACTAGATATTTTTATTTTAAGCCAATGAAATGTAGTTAAGTTTTAACAAGAATTTATAATATTGAGATTGAATAATCTGCATTTTTCAAACCAATAAAAAAATAATTATAGGGAAAAATTTAGATAAAACTTTATGTTTAGTTAGTTTTAAATATAATTAGTTATCATAGCAAGATTTTCCATGTCCTATTACGAATACTTAATCTTTAAAAATAATTTGCAATTGGAAAAAAGGGTAATAAATCTGTATCTTTGAAATTTGCGATCAGATTATATTATAAAACGATGTATGCAAAAATCATAGAGAAGGTCCTAAGCTTTAAAAATAGTGAAACATGGACCACCCTGTTGAAACACGCGGTGAGCTACAGGATGTCAGTTGACTACCTCGGGCATGGAAAACTTTGTTGGCCCCATTTTTACAAATATTATCAGATTTTGTTAGGTTTAAACTTTTTGTAATACTTAAAAATAGACAAATGAAATACATTTTACTTCGTTAAGATATCTTAAATATTTTCAGAGGTATTTGGCTTTGAATTTTTAAATTTTGGGTTTTGGCCACTACTTTGCTTCTGATTTCGTAAATATCTTCGGCATAGCCAAATATTTCAAAAAAATTATTTTTGAATTTAAACAATATTCTTGATAATATGCAAAAGGAATTTTTAAGTTATCTCAATTCACGAAGTCGTGAAAAAAGTCAAAGCCAAGAATTTGAAATGAGGGTGAAAAATGGCAAAATTTTTAAAAAAGTTTTTCAAAACTAAAATTTTTTCAATTATAACAATACTGTTTACCTACGGGCTCTTTGTGGCCAACTATTTGTTTCCAAATGTAAATAAAAACAAACTACATATATCATTTTTATTTTCGTTCACCCACCGTTTCGTTTGCTTTTTTCAAACTTCTTCTTTTTCTTTTCATGACTAATATGATGGAATGTACTATCATATTACTCATACGTCTCATGCGCATGTGTACTTAAATATAAAATCAAACCAAAAAAGTTTGTCTTGAGTAGAACAAAAATCAGCAAAATGGGAATAAAGAAAAATAAACCGATGGCAGCGCTGAGAAAGTGCAGTTAATATCAGCTTGAGAGTGATTTAATTCTCGTATTCAATTTTCACGAAAAAGTTGCATATATAAGAATTAAAAATCACATTCAACAGAGACACCTGACAAGTGGCGATAAGCAAAATACGCGTGAGCACTGACGATGGAAGTGTAGCGGCTTCCGAAAGTGGCGCTACTCTGTTCTGCTGTGTACGTTGAAAAATTAAGTTGCTGTTAATTTTTGCCTTGTTCCTTGGAATATTAATCATGTCCAATTCTTTCTGTATATAACGTTACGAACCTTAGCCTAATAATCAATTTGGATTCACTAAATAAATTTTATTTTTTCCCATTCAGCTTAAAGACGTATTTTGAAATGTTCCTTTTTTATTATAGATTTAACAATAATTTAAAAGTAAACAAGTGTTATTTCTTTTTAAATAGAGAAATTAATTAAAATATCATTTTTTTATTTATTTCAATTTAAACCTCTTATCTATAATAAAACATCCGTTATAAAACAATTTGTGTGACTAAAATTTATTATGTAAAATGAGTTATAACTGTTATGTTATGTCTTATTCACAACTATTAAATATAATTAACAGGGCTGGGACTTTCATGCAAATGCATGTTTTTTGTGGTGATAGATAAAGAGGTATTACCTACTTATCTATGCGAATCATAAAATTGTAAGTAGTTTGGCATCGATTTGTAGTTGCATATTTTTACATATTTTGGTGGTAAGTGCATATTTTTGCATATTTTGGCAATAAATGCATATTTTTGGAGTAATAAAAATGTTTTAAATGCATATTTTTCAATTTAAATAAATGTATATTAATAGGCCGATTATGGATGGCAACCGAGCCTCAGTTGGGTAGCCAGTTGCTGAAAAAGATACTACTGATGGCAACTGAGAGCTGTCAACCATTAATTTTCAGTTGTCGACTGGCAACGTAACTATAGTTTGGTTGCATTAAATAATAGACCCAATGAAAAAAAAATTCATATTATTTTAGTTTTGGTACTTTGTTCGTAGGTAAATGCATATTTTTGCTCAACTTAAAATCAATTTTTAGTTGCATGAAAGTCCGAGCCCTGATAATTAGCAATATATCTATTGAATAGTAATAGTTATACCAGAGAAAAGGAGCTAACTTTTAAAGGATTAAACTTTAACACCATCTTCCAAAGCACAACAAATTTTGAGAGAAATAGAAGATTGTTTATTAAAAGTAATCTAACAAAAGAAAGTGAGTAAAAACAATCTTCTCGCGTTAATTAATATGTGGCTATTACTAGAATAAGGGAAGAACAAGTTCGCAAAAATAAAAATATAGCCTTATTGAGCAAAACGTGAAAAGGGGGTAAAAGGGCTGAATGATAATTGCGCGTTGTTTAGTTTCGGGCTAAACAATTTTTTTCACGTTTTGAGTAACTAAAACCAGACTAAATCTAGCCAGAAAAGGGCTAAGTTGACATCCCTGTTTCAAAGTCTTGACTTTGATTTTTTTCACGGCTGCAGGAATTGAGATAACTTAAAAGTTCCTTCCGCATATTATCAAAGATTGTATCTCTGAAAGCTCTGTCTACAATTTTCTGGTTTTCTTTTGAAAAAAGTTGTTCTTTCGCACTGTAGGTTGTTATATTTTCGAAGAATGTATTAGGTAGGTCGTATTTTGCTAAAAAAAATTTTTTTAAATCGACATAACTTTTGACATTGTTGGTCGATTTTATTAAAATAATTCTTATTTGAAAGAAGACTTAGCCTACTTTTTGCTTATTTATAAATGTTTGTAAATAATTATTTTAAAACATACAAAGTTTTTATTTTTCCATGTGAACCCAAGTCAAAATTGAAAAAGTGGTCTAACTATAATTTTACCATATAATTTTTTATTTTTCTTAACATATAATATTTCCTTTTTAGACAGTAGGTGTATGGTGCTTTGAAACATTATACTCATTTTTTGTGGTGTATTTTTTTCGCAAAAATCATTCCTGGATCAACCGCGAAAGCAAATGTTGTTAACACTAAAGACACTATAATATGAATCCTACCTTCTCATATTTCAAATAAATAAATAAAAATAAACACAAAATGTACGTTTAGAATTAGAGGCTGCCATATAAGAAATATATATCTTTCATAGATACATATTAGCTAAAAGAAAACACTTAATTTATTTACAAGTGGCTGTAAAATATATAAATAAAAAATAATTGTGTGTGCGAACTTTCATAAGAATCGGTTAAGTAGAAGTATTTAAAATTAATATTTACTTTTTATAGGCGTGGCACTGCCCGCATTTCTAACCATAATGTTTTACTGTAACGATAAATAAATGTGTAGAAGTTGTTGGAAAAGAATAATTACTTTTTATGTACGTGGCAGTTTACTTTTTTTAATCATTCCAGGAAACACTCTGCCGACATGTCTAACGTTTAAAATCTAGCTCCCATATGCAAAACCTTGAAGTGTACATTAAAACAGGATTTTCTATGGAAATTTAGTTTTAACGGATATTTCAAGCACACTTTATTTATTTTTTTTTTTTGCATATGGGATTAAGACTTTAAAAGACGATCGGCCGAGTTGCCAAAAATTCCGTCAGACACTTGGCAGACTAGTCGGCACTATTCTGGTACGTGTATCCGTGTTCGGCAGACCCAAATATCATAAAAACCACCTCTTTTTTTAGGTTAATTTTTTTGTTGCATAGTGTAATCAGTCACAAAATAATATTTTTAGACGGCGAAAATACATATCGTCGGGTGGTTACTGGTCTGCCGCATGGCACATTTTTACAAAAAATGAGTTACAAATCAGTTCTATATAATTGATATGTGCTCTTTTCAAATCCGCAATCCATTATTCGATATGTTAAATACATATATTACGAGATATCAATCCCTTTCATTGATGAATGTCATCTTTTATGGATTACACTATGTGGTTTATATTTTGTGTTTGCTTAAACAAATACATAACTTTGACCTACTTGAAAGATATACAAAACAATTAGTGTAAAAAATGGTATATGGGGCACAAAACAGGTTGGTGTTATTTTAATTAAATCGTAATAACTTTTCATATTTTGTGCAAATAGTTATAAGGACTTTAAGTTTCAATAGAAAATATATGCCGCGACCCACGTTATTATTAACAAAAAAATCTATCGTGCAGTTTATTTTTAAAATTAATCCAGACATTCTTTATCATTTTTCTCGAAAAAACATTTTTGTTCCGTGCGGCAGACCAGTAGCCACCCGACGATATGTATATTATCAACCAAAATCCAAACCAATTTATCATTTACTGCTTGATACTTATATTACCTTCCATTAATAAAAATAATTAGTTGTTCATTTTGTATGTTGTTATTTAATTAGCGTTGCTTTAGAAAAACACTTGAGAACACTGAGCGATTAAACTAGTAAAAATATAATTGTGTACAGAAAAAGATCAAAGATCAATTAAAAAACCTGATCTTTCTCTTCAATGGATTTTGTTTTCCCGACATTTGTATTGTTCATTAAACTACTGGTTCTGACTGCATTTCGTGTTTTTAATAAATTGATTATTACTTAATAACTATTTAGGAATGTTTTTGTCTTATCTCGATTAAAAGGTTAAATTATAATTATAGAAATAGAAATAACGAAAATTAAAAAGCCTTCTATAAACCTGTTGTAGCGAATATGAGCTGGATAAATTATTTTCTAATAGTTCGGACTTTTGATAAAAAATATACTCCCAGCATAACTACTATGTACATATGTTCATATTTACTTGTGCATAACCACAGGGTAGAATTATGTATAACTTGCTTTTAATTTTTTTAAATAAATTTACTATTTTTTATAATTATAATTATATAAAACTAGAGTTTACATACATAAACACATACATACATACATACATACATATGTAGCCAGCGGTAAAATTTACGAGGCATTCACTAACAGACCTTTTTGAAGGCCTTCAAAAACCTGAAATAAGATTTTTCGTATTGTTGTTTAATAAGAATGAGCTTTAGATATGGGTGATTATTTTCTAACTGTAATTTTTTTATTATAAAAATTCAAGGTAGATCCATGGTAGAATAATATAACAGCCCACCTGACCTGAGATTCGATATAAACGAATGTTCGCTAAAGCGAAGAAATTTCGAAACAAGACTCTTCGATATTTCTTCGCGAATCTAAAAAAAATCGAATGTTCGCTAAAGCGAACTTCTCTCAATAATTTTTCGAATGTGTGACGATAGCCTAGTGGATGTGCGTTAGTCTGTTAGCCAAGAAATACCGTGTTCGAATATGTCTGACTGCATCGTAACTTAAAGAATTAATATAACACATACGTACATATGTGCAATAATTGAACAGAAAAGAATTTGGCGCGATAGCCTAGTGGATGTGTGTTAGTCTGCTAGCCTTGGAGGTACCGTGTTCAAATCTGATTTGACTACAGCGCAAGTTAAAGAATTAAAAATTAAATAAAACAAATTAAATCAAAAATAATATAATAATCTTAAAAAAATTGCTTTTGCTCTTGCCTCTTTGCGATATCGAAATTTGTTCGATATTGGCTCACTTCTGATATTGCTAATGAACCTTCGCAGTCGAATGTTTTTTGAAACAAAACTGAGAGACAGGTAAACTTTTTTCGATTCATTTTTTAGTGTCATTCTCGATAGTTTCACACGATAAATGTTCGAGATATATTCGAAATCGATATCATTAAAGAAAGTCTTGGTCAAGTGTGAGGTAACCGCATAACTAATACAAATGCACATTTTATGGTAGGAGCCCACTTGACCCCACGAAGTTCGTTAATGATATCAATTACGAATATATCTCGAACATTTATCGTGTAAAACTATCGAGAATGACACTCAATAATGAATCGAAAAAAGTTTACCTGTCGCTCAGTTTTGTTTAAAAAAACATTCGATTTCGAAGGTTCGTTAGCAATATTAAAAGTGGGCCAATATCGAACAAATTTCGATATCGCAAAAAGGCAGGAGCAAAAGCAATTTTTTAAGATTATTATCCTTATTTTTTAATTTATTTATTTTATTTATCTGCTAATTCTTTAACTTACGCTCCAGTAAATCAGATTTTAACACGGTACCTCCACTAGGCTATCATGGCAAATTCTTTTGTGTTCAATTATTGCACATATGTACGTATGAGTTATTTTTATTCTTTAACTAACGATGCAGTCAGACAGATTCGAACACGGTACCTATTGCTTAACACACTAACGCACATCCACTAGGCTATCGTCCACATTCGAAAATATATCGAGAGAAGTTCGCTTTAGCGAACATTCGATTTTTTCATAGATTCGCGAAGAAATATCGAAGAGTTTTGTTTCGAAATTTCTTCGCTTCAGCGAACATTCGTTTATATCGAATCTCAGGTCGAGTGGAAAATGTCAAACATTAATAGGGAGGGTATGTGTGTGTTTGTAGAACATAAGCAGCAAACACACGAGTGGTATTATGCGTGCAACGTAGTTATTTAACATATACACAACATTTTACAGCTCGTACCACCACGGCTACCTCATATATTATTCTACCATGATCAAGACCAGGTAGTCGCAATGGAAAACAATTCGTAGTCAGCTGAGCTCTCGAGACCACCTGACATTAATTCGCCTTGGTAGATCTATAAGGTATGCTTATGGTGTCAAAAGATGTACGAGAAAAAAATCAAAGCAAATATTAAAATGAGAGCGTATTGGAAAAATATACTAAAATTTGACATCCTTGAGAGAACTTATATATCGACTTTGTAAAAAATTATCAATTATAAAACAAAACTTTTGAAATTTTTTCCAAATTAATATTCCATTTTATAGTAAAAAAAGTTAAAGTTCAATGGGATTTTGCTACAAAATATAAAATTTCGCAAATGATAAAATTTCATTTCGCAAATTACATATACTTTCTTAATTTTTTTTTTTGCAAATTATAATTCCATTTTATAGTAATAATTAAATGATTTTACTGCAACTGTAAAATTTTGCGCAAGATGAACAAATAGAATGGCCACCACTGCTTTAATCAGACCTGCTGAGTAAGGGGTCGATTAAGGTATTGGTCCGCAATGACTTCTCGTGCAAAGAATATATTAATATACAATGGTACTACTGCCTACTATATATGTAAGGCCTTACAACAGGCCTCTTTGCAGCTTCCTTTTACCGCTGAGTATTTATTTATGTGAGTATATTTATTTACATGATATGTAATACATATGTATTACATACATATATATAATTGATTAATTCACAAAACATCTGGTATCTTTGTATCGATTGTATTATAGTATTAAATACAAGTGTAAAATTTTTTGTTGGTAATTTTCATATAACATTCAAATACACTTTTATTTCATATGTTTTGTAAAAATCGCATTTCATACGATAATCAGAGAGTATTTGTATGGTTTGTTCTTTTTTTTCCATCAATACAAGATACAAACCGATACAATATACACTGGGTGTTCACAAACAATAAACAAAAAGTGTATTTGATACAAGATTGGCGATACAAATTGTTGTGATTGAAGCAATTGTTTTTGGTTCACTCACCTAAAGCTGACATCCCTTGTTTTTCCATTAGCAAAAGCTGTACGGCACCGTTGTAAAAGCTGGTTGTTATGGTTGCAAAGTAATTGGAAGCGGTTTCAATTTACATTTAGTTGTTGTAAGTTGTTTTTGCAGATTATGAAATATGAATTACAAAGAAAAAATATATGAAAATTAACAAAATCACAATCAGCACGTACTATGTACATACATATGGATACTATGTACGTAAGTGTGTACTTATGGATATGTAAGTACATACATATGTATGATTTTATTTATACAAATTCATAAAATTGTATACTTACATCGTCGTAGCTTGTCATTTTATCCACTTGGTGATTATCTGCAAGTTTTAAAAAATATATATATATTTATAAAAATATGTATGTATATTTATAAATATATGTATATATTATTTATGCTTTAGTTTACAAGTTTAGTCAGTTTTTTGTCAATAATTTTCACGTTTACGTTTAATAGATTATTTCCATTAGCTCTACACAAGTGTAAAGTATAAATTTTGTGTTGGTTTTTCTAAAATATGAGAAAAATGTTTAGTTATTCACAATTTCACATCTGATTTTGTAGGCAAGTACGTATTTCGTTTACTTGTTTCATCCAGCTTTAATTAAAAACTAGCTAATCTTTCTTCGATTGCGATACGACATGAAAATGTTTTTGTATTTTATTCAATAAAGACCAAGCAAAACGAAAGAGGAGATAAAACAAACGAACCTCTAAAAACAAGAAATGTTTATTAACTATACAATTATTTAACAACAATAAACCCGTCTGTTCAGAGAGCGAAGCCGATATACAATAATCGGAGGCGGTAGCTAAGCAAAAATCAGTCGGCGGCGGCTGGCAGCCGGCTAAGGCCATATATTCTTAAAAAAATTACTAGTTTTTGTCAGCGTTGTCATATCGTACGCGTTTTTACGATATGACAAAGCGGAAATATCCATACAGTGTCGTCATATCGTAAGTTTTTTACGATATGACAACACTGAGATATCAGTACACGGTGTATGGATATCTCAGTTTTGTTATATCGTAAAAAACTTACGATATGACGACGCTGTGACTATTTCCGTTTTGTCATATCGTAAAAACGCGTACGATATGACAACGCTGGTTTTTGTCTGCAGCGACAGCGATGCCATTTTTGGGGTTTTTACGATATAACAAACAAAACGATATGACATACTGTGTTGTCATATCGTAAGTTTTTTACGACATAACAAGACTAAGATAGTCATATACGGTGTTGTCATATCGTAAAAATCGTACGATATGACAACCAAGTATGTCATATCGTTTTTTTTTTGTTATATCGTAAAAACCCCAAAATGGCATCGCTGTTTGTCTGCAAAAATCAAGGCAAATTCATACCAGGTAATCTCACTAATAAAACAAGTACAACATGTAACAAACCCCACAAGCATTTTGTGTTTGTAAAATCATTGTTCGTACTCAAACTCAGAAAGCAAATAGTGGATTTTGACATCCGATCATGAAAAAGTTAACAGCTGTGTTTACAAGTTCACCTGTAGTGAATTCGTCTTGGCAAAAATTAGGCGACGAACTCTAAGAATGGGTTAATTAAAAGGCTTCATAACTCTAAAACATTTTGAGCCCAAAAATCGCCACAGCTGTCAGCTGTACATGTAATATATCTAGAACTTCATTTATCAAACTAACAAATATGTGGAGACTGTGGTCCAAGACAAAATTTGGCTTAAATTTACTTTGACTTACAGTTGGGCAAAATCGTCCCTTTTATGGAATCGTTCCGACCGATCCGATATACTAAAGGCACTAGGTCCTTGCTTTCGTTTATCATATCGGCTGTTTTGTTTGAACACGGAGTTTGAACGAGGAACGAGAGAATGTTTCTGTCGCTCCTAAAAACGTTAACAAACATATTTCATTGTTTATTTTCATTTTCTGACAATAATAAAATAATTCTTTTTTTTTCGTAAAATATTATAAAAATAAAATAAAAATTTCCTATGTGATAGAAAATTTAATTCTAAGAAATAAAAGTTAACTACCAAAATTGTCGGAAACGCGTATTTTCGGAGTTATGGACCTACAAAGTTTTACAGATCTTGGGATTTTCTTGTAAAAATTCAGTGTGTCAATATAGGTATCATATGAAAGCTTATCAAAATTATTCGATGAAAATGACAACAAGACAACATCGCTTTGTTTCGACGGCGGCAACTGGAATAAGAGCGAATATGTTTAATGATCCGTCCAAATTTTGTTCAATTCGGAGCAAGGATACACTTACCTCGAAAATGTCCTTTTTCAAAAAAGTAAAAAAGAAAAAAGTATATATTTCCTTATATAATTTGGCACAATAATCACTTATACTGAGATCAGTGTGTAACTACACACATTTAACTTCTTGTCCGATGCGGAGAAAGCTATCTCCCCAGGTGACGACTTTTGTATGCTGATTTTCAATACCAATCTAGACGATCAGGCGGACATTGCTATCTATAAGAACCCAGAATAAACATATACACATACTTGTGGCTGGTATCTAAGGGCCACTTTTTGAATATGAGATTAGAGATTAAATTACATTTAATATCTCTTTAAGTTGACTTTTTTAAATTTTTTTGCTAGATTAAGCGGCCAATGTTGGTGGTTTAATCCTAAGCCAACAAAAAAAAAAATTAAAAAATAGTCAGCTCAAAGAGTAAATACCGGTATTAAATTTGTCATTTCATGATATTTTAGTTTACACTTGCTTAAACTCACGTCCGATACTATTGATATAGTTCGAAGCAATTAGCTCTGATATATAATTTCATTGATGTATCTCAATTTTATATAAAAATATATGAAGTACCCCTGAACCCAAATAAAATTTTTCCTCCAAAATATTTCAAAAAGGGCGATGGCAGCCCTGAGTGTACATAGCAAAAGCTTTTATTGTAATAGAATTTAAAATTTTCATAGAAATCAGATGGCCGAAGTCTACAAAGCGTATTAATAACAAGTGGCCGCATTAGATCAAAAACAACTGGCAAAAACCAATCTGTCATGATGCATACATAAAAAGTTGTGTAGTTTTTTTCACATAAAGTTTGACACTTTGGTTCAGTCAGCTGATGATAATTTTTACTAATAGGGCCACCTGGTATCAATTCGCCTTGGAAGTCTACATCAGAGACCTGCGCCACGACGGCTCAGAGTCGGCTGAACCGAGCCGCCGATAATAAGGCAGGCGCGCCGCCGCCCAACAAAGTTTGGCTTGTGTCGTCTGAAAAACAGCCGCCGATTTTCCATGTGCAATATTATATATTAATTTGTGTATTTATTTTTTATCTTAAATTTCATTTTTGAGCCGACTTCAAAAAAAGGAGAAAGGTTATTAATTCGTTATGAATTTTTTTTATCTATGTTCCCTTAAAATTCCGCCATTTATGAAGCGATTTCAGATTTTTTTTCATTATATATAAGGATGTGCTTCCTGATTGGTCCCGTTGAAAAATGGGCAGGGTCACGCCCATACGAAGTAAATACACATTCCTTTTCAACTACTTCTACTCAACCGATTCTTATGAAGCTTTGCACACATGTTAAGTTTCTGTTTGAATACTACATCATGATTACAAAAGTGGGCAGTGTCACGCCCATGCAAACTAAATATTCATTTTGAACAACTTCAAGTAACACGATTCTTATGAAACTTTGTATACACCTTCAATTATCCTTACAATAAAACATTATGTTTAGAAAAGTGGGCAGGACAACGCCCATGAAAAGTAAATATGCATTTTAACTTCTTCTATTTAACCACGCCCATGGAAATTAAATATTCATTTTAACTATGTACTTCTACTCAACCCATTCTTATCAAACTTCACACACACAATAAATTCTCGTAAAAGTACATGATGATAAATTATGGGGGCGGTGCCACGTCTATTTTGTAGTCGGTTTTTTTTTTGCAAAAATTATATATTATTTTTAATAAATGCAAATCTATATTTAAAAAATAAATTCACGTTCTTTTCGGAAAATATTTGTCAAGTGTACTTGATCGTACTTTACATTTTTCGTAACTTTTGAAGGCCCAACGTAACATGTATAATTTTGTTATATACATACATATGACCGAATTTTCGTAACTTTTGGTACATGGCAAAGAACGAAGTAATATTTTTGAAAAAGTATGTGATTCATTAATTAAGAACTGCCCATTCGCTTTGAATAACAACAATCATGTACTTGCATACGTCATTATATGAACTTTGTTGTCACATTTCATACGAAAAAATAGTTAACTATGAAGAAGAAAAAACTTACTACGCTTTATTCTCTTGTGATTTAAAAAAAATATAATTTTTAAATTCTCAAATGGTTTCTGAAAGGCTGTGCATAATATAAAAGGTTTGAAGCTTTTCAAAAGTATTGTTGAAGTCTACCGATGATTTGGTAAAGCACAAATGAAACGCATATAGAAATTGTTTAACCCTCAACAAATAAATCTCTATTTGAAAACTAAAAAGTTCATCTATTTTTGTTCTAAGTGATGTTTTTGTTTAATAAATGAATTTGTTGTCTTGTTATTCTGGTATATAATATAAATTGATCGATTTCAAACCGCACGGTTTGAAAAATAAATTCTACTGAAGGATAATTTATTGATGCTTTTTTGTTGATTTCGTGGCTTAGAATACTTTATTCGAACTTAGATTCGATTTCACTATATCGTGCGATTTACAGAACACTTGTTTGGTGAAATCGCCCGATTTGAAATCGATCGATTTCCATCACATACTAGATTATCACTGAAATATGGAATATGTTAAAATATTTATGTTATATAAATCAAATAAATTTACTATTTATTCAAGGAAAATTTCAAAATGTAACTTTTGACGAAAAACTTAACTTTTTTGAATGAAAGGCTTAACTATTTTATTCTGCCCGTGGCAGCATTGATAGCGGCAGCTGATTCTATTTTGGTGTACGCTTGCTGTCAAGCTCCATACATATAAACCGAGGCTTTTTTCGTTATATTTTACATGGAGTTTGACAGCCACCGTACACCAAATACGCCTGTTGTTTTTGTATTGCTGGACTTATTGCAGCCGCGCTGCCACCTAGTAAAATAAGTTCGCCTTAAACATACATACATATGATAATAGGTGCTTTCGCTACTCAAAACTCTTATATAATGGTTTTGTTTTCTAAATATTTCAGGACCCTCTCAATGGATTTCCAGTTTTCATAAAGAAATTTGTTGATTGGAATGTCTATTTTGTGCTTACCACTCAAATGATAAAATATCAAAGTCACTATGTATATCTTAAGTAAAACTAGAGCTAATCGGAAATTCGCATGGTGATTCCTGAATTCAACATATGAAAATACATACGAATTATCTATTTTGATCTCCGAAAATTTCGACACTACATTAGCGCACGTAAATAAGCGAGTTTGGAGCCAAGCGATTTCGTGGCGTTTTCATTAATGCATTTATAATTGGAACTGGACTTGCATTGGAATTCCGTTTACAATTCAATTCCGTAACGAACTCAAAACGAAAAGCTATTTAAAAGCAGTTGCAGTTTGTCAGCAACAAAACTTTTGAAATTTTCAAATATTTACATATCGATGGCTCAATAATAAAAAAGGCGTATTTAAAATTTTTAATATTTTACAGGAGAAGGACAAAGCTGAATAAAAACTAAAGCGTTTACATACATACAAAAATAGTTTTTTAAGTGGCCATAAATCCGTAATTTTAAACTGTAACTTACTTAGTTGACTAACGTTAAAACGAGATTTCGCAAAAATCGAGTTACGTCTTTTTTATATTCACCTTGATCGGAAATAAAATTTCACGTGAAATATGTTCCCTTTCCCTAAAATTGTAATCGCCAATTTTGCGTTGTTGTTATATCAGTGTACTATTTTGTTAGTTTTTTTAAAATTGTTTGTTCGTGGGAAATATTCACATTTTATTACCGATACGGGTGATTAAGCCACCGATATGTAAATCAAAACAAATATATAATTACGTTTGTAGCCTTGGTTTGTAATTTCAAATTTTTTTCGCAGTATTAAAATAATTCTCTTTATTATTAATAATTTAATATCAAAAACACACTTCAAAAAAATGAATTTAAAAACTGGTAATAACGATGTTAAAAATTGAACTAAATGGCCGTGCTGTGTTCGAATACAACTGAAAATGTGTTCTTTCAATACCCTAAAATTTATAAATCAATAGATAAATGAATAATTTGTTAATGTACTATTATTATCAGGAGAATTAAAAATATATGTATTTACAAAAATTGTATGTACGTATGTATGCGCATTAGGGGATACTTTTAATAACATTTACGATTTGATAAGCGATACAAAATTATGAATGTAAAATTTTCAACGCTAAGCGTTGCGTTTTACATAGCTGATAACTTTTCATAAAATTTTGTAAATTTTGTAAACTTCCACCATCTTGCAAATGCTGTCAAAATCGAACTATAGAAAATGTTATATTTCAAACTTCTCGTGAATATTTAAAATTTATTATTGGTTGCCCCACTAATATGTAAATAAATACACACATGCATACATAAATAATTACGTATGTATCCATACCCAGTACACCTGAGATTCGAAATAAGCAAATGCTCGCGAAAGCGAAGAATTTTCGAAACAAAATTTTTCGATTCATGCTTGTGAATCTAAAAATATATAATGATCGCCAATGCGAACTTTTGTCGATAATGTCGCGATAATAAACAGAAATCGCAAAAATTCATAAAATGTGAATGTCGAATGTCGCAATATCGAACTATTTTCGATAATATCTCGAATGTGTAATTTGCTCACATGTGTGTAATAATTGAATAGAAAACATTTGCCATGATATACTAGTGGATGTGTGCTAAGTAGGGGTTTTTCATTCCAGGATTTTTTTGGTTCCCAGGAGAACAGGAAATAAAAAAGAAATTCTCGGAATTCCGGGAATCGAAGAACGTAATAAAATATTTACGAAACATTTTAATTACCGGAATCCATTGATTTTCCTAAACGCATGTTGCTTTGCAGTTCAACAATCTCACGTATTCCCAAACGCAACCGTGCAAACTTTGGCAAAGTATTGAATTCCTAAAGTCATGTGTTTTGCAGCTTAACTGCAAATAAACGCAAGTAGCGCACTATTTAAATTGGCAATGCTTTTTACACACTTGACCAAAACTTTCGTTAATGATATCGATTTCGAATATATCTCGAACATTTGTCGTGTAGAACTATCGAGAATGACAATAAAAAATGAATCGAAAAAAGTTTACCTGTCGCTCAGTCGGCAGAATATGAAAGGAAACAATAAACTTTTTTGTTCCCTTTTGTGACTCCATACGGTGTGCGTAGGACAATATGAGTAAAACATATATTCAACTCTTTTGGGACGTCTGTTTAGACCAGTGGTGGCCATTCTCTCAATTTCCTATACTGGCGAGTACACGCTGTTTTTTTTTACCATAAAAACACGTACACTGTGTGTGAGACAAACAGCCTATCTATTTAACCGCGAAGCACATACACAAACAAAGAATAAGATAGTGTATGTATGGCCACTACTGGTTTAGACTGTGCCTCCAGGCTAACAGACTAACACACATCTACTAGGCCATCGTGGCAATTTTTTTTCTGTTCAATTATTGCATATACGTACATATCGCCCCTTTATTGCAACGTAGTCACATCTCAAAAAACCAAAATTTTTAAGTTACTTAAGAAAAAGTCTTTATTAAGATCTTCTGTTAACAAATTTTCAGAAACATATCTTAATCCAAACCGAAGATATAACCACTAAAATCCTAACACCGCCCATATAATTGCTAAAAATTTTAAAACTTAAAGCGTAGTATGCAGTTCTCACTGAAATTCAAGTTTGGAGTTTTGCATTTATTTCTACACGAAAAAATAATCGTGTAGAATTTTATACAGAATTTGGTTTGCATACGCACAAAATTATATATTTTTTAATTTACAATACACAAAAACACTAAAAATTAATTACAATGTACGAAAAATTAGAAATGTCAAAAATTCCGTGACCAAACAATTGCCTGAACATTAATTTTTGTTTCAGTTGACGGAAAATTTTCTCCACTTATTGTTATAACATGCCTGTAATAGACAATATATGGAACTGCGTACTAGTAAACGGAAATTTCTTTAAGAAATTTACCAACCTGAATTTCAGTTCCTTTTTTTCACATACTTCTTATGGCAGCCTGAATTTCAGGTAGAGCTGCATACTACGCTTTAAACGCGATTTGCCAAGTTTAATTTTTTTTTAGATATGACTACGTTGCAATAAAGGAGCGATATGTGTTTTTTTAATTTTATAACTTACGCCGCAGTCAGACAGATTCGAACACGGTACCTCTAGGCTCACAGACTAACGCACATCGATTAGGCTATTTTCATATTGCTGCCACAAACTGAGCGACGAGTGCTCTCTAGCAGCTTTTTCTCTTTCCGACTTCGATAGCCGTTCTAGAGTGTCTTGTGCGAGAAATCTTTACGCAACATTCGAATGCGATATTATTTTCCAGTATTTTGGTTTGCTGGGATATAACAACAAAGTTCTTTATCTCGCTATTTGACCTATTGGACCCCAGACCCAAGATTATTTTAAATAAAAAGAACAGTTTTAAAAAATAGCTAAAGAATGTACATAACGTTGCCTTACTATAGAAACGCCCCAACTAATTTTTTAATCGAGTTTTTTTCATATTTCGAGAGATAAAAATCTAATACATCGAAATATGCAAAAAAACTCAATTTGAAAAACGATGAGTTAGGGTGTTTCTATCTTGAGGTAACGATAAGCTCATTAGGGTGTACGTGCGATAGACCAAAACCAAAAAAATTTTGGGTCAACAAAAATTTTCTTGAAAGGGTCAATTTTGCTCAAATTACACAAGTTTACAAATTCAGGTCCACTTTTGGCGTGGAGCAACGGAAAGTTGTTTCTTATGTTTTTTTCTTCAAATTAGATCTAGCTTTCGGGATATACCGCCAAAAAGGAAGCAGTTGCACGACAAATATTAACATAATTCGAGAACGCTTTGTCCTATTCTGTGAATAAGAAAATAATGTTCGGTTAAGCACTAATAAGTTTTATGTTTAGCGTGATATACTCATTTCGAAATTAAAATTTCTCCATTTTTTAAAGCTTCGGTCCAGTGTTTTCAAGATATCAGCTCCAGATAACAGCGCACCAAACCAAATGTTCCGATTTCGTAAAGAACTCGTAATGACTGGTCGGCAAAATCTTCCGATTTCGGAACCGAAATCGTAACGATTTTTGTATGAAAATGTTGACACGACTTCGTAATGATATGTAGGTACGAAATCGCAACGATATGTATGTAGGTACGATTTCTTTACGAATTCGTTTCGCAGTACTTTAAAATGATGTAATCAGCATCTCTGTATCATGTTTCGCAAATATATTAATATTAAATATATTAATATTTTAAAAATTTGACTTATCTCCAATTTTGTTATTTTGCGACTGATCAACAGCCAACTTCGAATGTGTCAAGAAACGAAGAAAATGGCAAACAAAATTCTAATCGATATCGATTAGTTATGCTGGATTTTCATTTTTTCTTAAAAATTTTGAAAATGACACTTAAGTTCTTTTCTCAAAAGTCCGAAAAAGACATTTGTTCAGACAAACTACCAGTGTGGCTATTTTAGCTTTTATGCGGCTAAATTTAGCATTTTTTATTTTGATTTAGCTGCAAATTTTGACATTTGACATTTTCTAGCATTTTTTTCCCAATAAATATCAGATTATATGGAAATGTCATAGAAAAATACTCAATTTAAATGGCAAAAACAAAGGATACAAAAAAGGAAAAAGTAGGACAAATTTTTAAATCCTCGAAATGTAAAGGCAATATTATGAGCTTAGCCTACAATAAGATAAAAAAAGAGATAGATAAATAGCTATTTTTTTAAGGAGAACGTGAAGTTAACAGACTATTTCATAATTTTGGACAAAAAATCGGACAATTTAGCCATCAAAATGGTCTAAGATTAAGCTATTGTGTTGGATCATTATGACGATACTCAGCATATATGTAGTCCCAAACGCTAAGGACCTGATGCAAAATAATTTCAAATTAGTACGTTTCGCCATCTCGGAAGCTTATATTTAAGTCTTATCGGCAACAGCTAGAAAAACATGGATCTCCAGATTAATAAATTTTTTTAATTAGAGGAAAAGAAAGTCTGACGTGCACTGTGGGACATTTTACATAAAATTACTACAAATTACGCAGGGAAATGGGCTAATTTTTTCCGAATCGACTTAGGAACATAAGGGAAGCAAAATGCCATAAGTAAAATAATTAAAATGTTTGCTGCCGTATACAAGTTTTTCTTTTATTTGAAGTGTACAAGTTTTTTTTGCATTAGAAAGTATTAGAAAGTGAAGTTGTTTGTTTCTGTGAATTACTAAAATATTTCCAAGAAACTGTTTAAAAACATTTTTGTGGCTTCAAGTCTGTGGAGTCTGCTCGAATTATTTCAATGAAGAAAGTGTAAAAGTATTTTTTGGTTCACTGTATATACATACGATATACATATATGAGTATGCTGAATATAATGAATAATTTTTTAGAACAATTGTCGAGATGCAGAAATTTAGACGGTTACAAAATAGTATTATACCGATTCGTGCTCCATAATTTAGTAGAATAGATTACATACTCCGAATTTCACCCGAATTGAATTTCAATTCATGGTAAAATTAACAAAAAATAAATTATTTTTTTACAAAATAACAGCGTAAAATATTATTAATTGGGCAATTCAAAGTGAGCTTGCATATTATTCTATCCCGTATTTTGTATTTAAATAATACTTGATACTTTGAACAGCTTATGTTTCAGAACGGTTATAAATTTTCAATTTTTCCCGAAAACTTCAAGTTTAAAAGCGGCACGTATTGCGATGTCTTTTACACTCTTATTTTTCATAGAAATGTTTGTTTATTTATTTTACACATTTTAATTTATTTTATTTTAAGCATCAAAATTATGGAATATGAAACACAATTTTTTTAAAAACACATTTCATTCATGTATAAAATTTTATGACTTTTTTGTTTGAAAATTTTAAATAAGATTTTATGGATGCATAAAATAATATGAAATATGAAAAATAGGACACTGCTTTGAATTGCCCAATTATTTAAAATTGATATTAATAAGATTTAAAAAAATAAATTATTTGTAAAAAAAAACTCCGAAAAAAAATTTAAAAGTATCGTTGTATCGACAGTAAAATATCGATGTATCGGAAAATCTGAAGTATCGCCGATATATTGGTATCGGTTACATCACTAGTTTAAATACAATAAAAACCCTTTCTCCTGAAAATTTTAATTTTTGTCGCTTACGATCATATGGCGCTAAGGGGTCGATATGTTTCATCAATATTGGTGGACAATAAGATACCCTATAAGCAACTCAGTTAACTTTTAACGCACTTTAAGCTAAATATTTCTCAACTAATGGTGGTTGATGACTGAATTACTTTTAATGGAGTCAACTGACTATTTTAACATTGCGATGTCCTAGGCGGTAGTCAATTGTCCGACTCTGCATTACTTTTCAACTAACTTAAAGTTAACTTTATTTAAGTCAACTGGTAGTTAGTGTGCAAAAAGATGATGCTGGGGTACGAACTATGTATCACACGTTTTGTTGTCAACGTGCTGACCACCCAGCTAATGCTGACTTTAGACGACATGTTTTTTACATATGGCTTGTTATGCTGACTTTAGACGACATGTATTTTACATCTGACTTGTCAAATTTCCCACTGCAAAAGTGATACATGCCGTGTGAAACATATGAAACATTATGAGATGACATTTACAGAAGCAAAGTCAGATGAAAAATTTTTAATTAGAGCGTGTTCTATTTTCATCTGACAAGGTATCTGACATCAGCTGTATTAAATTATCAAAAGTGTGGTTTGGCTGAAAAAACATTAAAAAGCATAGAGCGCTTTATATATTTACGAAAATTGTGCAAAAACTCAGCTGTTGTGAACACTCAGAGGTTATGTCAGATGTAATTGCACATGTACGTGTAAAAGCAAATATTATAAACTGTCTGTAAATTGACAAACATGCGAAGTAACATATGTCTTACACACCGAACAACCCATATGTAAAAAAACATGTCGTCTAAAGTCAGCATTAGGTGTGTGAGACATATGTAATTTCGCATGTTTGTCAAAATTGTCAATTCACAGACGGTTTATAATATTTGCTTTCACACGTACATGTGCAATTACATCTGACATAACCTCTGAGTGTTCACAACAGCTGAGTTTTTGCACAATTTTCGTAAATATATAAAGCGCTCTTTGCTTTTTAATGTTTTTTCAGCCAAACCACACTTTTGATCATTTAATACAGCTGATGTCAGATGCCTTGTCAGATGAAAATAGAACACGCTCTAATTGAAAATTTTTCATCTGAATTTGTCATCTGACAATGTTTCATATGTTTCACACGGCATGTATCACTTTTGCAGTGGGAAATTTGACAAGTCAGATGTAAAATACATGTCGTCTAAAGTCAGCATAAGGTACCATTTAAAATAATGACAGCAATAAGTTAATCTAGACTCGAAATGAGTTTCAAAGTAGCTGAGAGAGTAAAATTGTTAGCTCTCACCATATCCCATTGTGCACTCAACTTAAGAATTGATGTTGGGTCAGTTCTGGATACATTGTAGTTAGCTTTTAGTTAGTCTAAAAGAGTTAATTATAAAATGATTATTTTTGTAGTCGACTACAGATTTCCTTATAGGGTACTTAAAAGTGTAGTATAAAAGGTATATAGTTACATACATAGTATACGTGTGCACAAGAGGTATAAAAGTGTACATTATTGAATTTTTTTCAAGCGCGAATATTGACTGTAGTTGTAATTCTAATTGAGTGTACAGCAAATATAGAGCAACAGCAACACACTCTTTTATCTCAATAATTAGTTAGTTATTTGTATTTCATTTATGGGTACATATCTATTTCCACTTACCAATATCAATAACTTCAATCTTTTCAGAGAGGTCATTTTTATTGCCGTAAATATCCGGTGCAGCGGTACCTTAAATTAATAATATTACATTCCATAATTTAGAATAACTTTTGTATATGTATGAGCCAAAGTCCATAAATATGTACATACCGACTTCAATGATTGTTGGGATATTTAACACTATATCACCTGAATTCTTCGGTAACTGGCCATTTGGATCCGTCATTTTTAAACGACTTTTCTTCAGATTATATTTTAACTAAAAATAAGAAAATTGAAATGAATATGAGTTTAAAGTTCATCCACAGATGTTATGTTTTATTCAGTATCATTGCCTTTTACAATATGTATGTATGTATGTAATATGTAGTATATGTATGTATACTATATATTATATAGTAGGAATGAGTATATTTGCACAACCTAGAATTTTTGCTGATTTTATAAAACTGACTTGAAAAATGCAAACAAAAGTGCTAAAACGAAAGCTTTAATAAAAAATAATAATATTCCTTAAATATAATTTTATGCGCCTTTTATTGAAATGCATTTTTAATATTTAATTAATGAAATTCAATGTAAAGAAACTAGATAGAGATGGAATCGTGAGTAAATTTTCACTCTCGATCATGTGCAATAAAAATAGTTGCGTAGATGTTTTACAGGCTATGACAGTACACTAGAGATGAGCGATCCCGTGATTTTAAAGAACATCGTGAACAGTGAACGTGATTTAAAAGTCACTGTTACTTAAAACTGTGACTGTGATCACTTTGCAAGTAGCAGTTACTTGACAAAATTTGTCACAACTGTGAATCGTGATTTTTTACAGGTATTGAAATATCGCTCATCTCTACAGTACACCATAGACAATTGGAATTCGAAATTTATGTTTCATGTACATTAATTACTATGCAAGACGATTTTTGTTATACATTTTTACGGTCACATAATACCACCGATTTTTAAAATCTTTTAACATTTTATAGATATTTATTGACAGATGTGGACAAATCGGTTCAGTATTTAGGGAGCTATAAGCGTTTAAAATTTCTCTGCTTTGAATTAGTGTTGTTGTAGGAAAGGCTAAAAGGGAAGAGTTCAATGAATTGTATTTTACCTTTCTTTTTTAATTTCAGTTTAGGCACAGCAATTCTCGTATCAGACTATCGTCGCACATGTGTGAAACAAATATTTGGCAAAGAAGATGCGTGGTCTCTGTAGCATATTTTCAATTTACCCCTCTGTAGCGAAAGCGTTGCTTATTTGCGCCTACAATGTCATAACTCAGAAATAACTAGTTTTACAGAAAACGAGTTTAAAGTTGTCAATTTATACCATATTTACACTATGCAACTTTGTTGCATGCAACTCTCTTTTTTCAGTGAGAAAGACAGAGAAGAAATACAAAATGTGTACATTTCTATTTCAACACTCTCACTTAAAATGAAAATTGCATGCAACAAAGTTGCATAATGTAAATATGGTATTACTCACAACTTAATGAAAAAGAAAATATAATTTTTCTCTCAAAAGGAGAGCATGCAAGATACTTGTATGAAATTTCTGCACAATATGAAGAGCACTATAATGAAAATTTCTGCATTATTAACTAAAAAAAATCAAGTTTTTTGAGTTATGACGCTGTTGCAGCAAATGAGCGATATGTTCATATGTATCTATGTATATTAAAGTCATAGACGGAGTGGTGTGCTAATTTTGTTGGTGTTTAGCGCTGAGTTGAAAATTAGCAGCCTCACTAAAATATTAGCACCATCACAAAATTTTTTTAGTGCGACTATCACTAAGCTGGTGAAAAATAGTGCAAAATAAATTTCTTCTGATTTGGGCAATTTTCAACTGTCAAAGTTTACATGTCTGGTTGGTCGGTGGTGAATGGTGTGTCCATCTCTAAAACAACCAACCACTTGCACACGAAAGTTTCATATTTGTGGATTTAACAATTGCAGAAACGCCATTAATTATTATCATGCAAGTTAATTGAACAAGTATCGGGTGCATTTTCTTCTTGCTTTGAGGCGGAGAATTGTAAATATGTACCGTTTTTAGTGACAGTCGATTTGTCAGTTATAGATTGTCTTGGACCAAGTGCGTTTTGGGAACTAATTTTGATTAGACTCACGCCGTTCCAACAATTGCAAATCGCACTTGAAGGGATGGATGGTAATGCATAAGCCATTGTTGAAACGCTCACCATTATTACACTGTTACATTGTACAACAAAATCAAAATGACAAGGTTTTAAAGAAATATACGTATGTATGTGCATGTATCGGCGCTTTGAAAGTTTAATGAGTCCCAGATGTAAACTTTCAAAACGCCGATAAGTGTATTCCGGACATAAGTGCCCTCTACCAGAATCAGTCGCTAGAAACGTGTGGTTTTGAAAAAAAAATCTTATTTTGTTGGACAGTGTTGCTTCTTTTAAATACATACAACCAATTTCATGTTAATAAAAATAATTCGAATTGTTTTATTTTAATTGAAAAATATCCGCCTGCCAAAAATCACCCTATAAAATTTGCAATTATGTATGTATTTATGTGACGCATATGCATGTGTGCATGAATGTACCCTGCATATATTATTGGACCGACAAGTGTTTGCGTTTTAACGACTGCAATCGTTAAAACACGAACACTTGAGTGCTCCATCGAATAGTGACATAGAGTACTTTTAAGACTACTCCAATATAATGCAGGCATGGACCATGTCATTTGCAAGCAAGAGCTTCTAGTTAGCCGATAAGTGTTTGCGTTTTAACGATAACATTCGTTAAAACACGAACGCTTGAGCGGTCCATCAAGTAGTTACATAGAGTACTTTTGAGACTACTCTGATGTAATGCAAAGCTGGGTTATATGGTCCAGCCCTAGGACATCATATTTTTGGACTAGTACCTGTCCTCTATGAAGTATACTTTACATGCGTTTATGAAATAGTCGCGTTATCTGCAGGGTTATCGTTCTGTTCGTCTATGCACAAAATTAAATAGAACTTGTTACAATTTCTATGAAATATTTATTAGAAAAAATTACAAAAACTGAATTTTATTAAAAAAATTTCAGGCCAATAAATTATGTAAAGGTTTCCAAAGAAAATACAAAAACATCGGCTGGATAATAGAATTTCCCGTTTATTTAATGTTCCAAATTTTTTTAATAAAATTATTTGATGAGATATTCTCATAATTTTATAAAAAAAATAATTTATTTGTTGTGGGTTATGCATGTCTATATGCCTGCATTTCATTGGTCCTTTACCAAATCATCAATAGACTTCAAACATATTTTTGAAAAGTATCAAACCTTTTATCTTATTCACCAACTGTCAAAAATCATTTGAGAACTACAAAATAATAAGCGTAACAGACATAAAAACTTATAAAAACACAACAAGGAAATAATATTCGATATAGATCTATTTTATTTTTGTGAATAAGATAAGAGATTTGAAACTTTTAAAAAATATGGTTGAACCTACTGATGATTTCGTAAAGCACCAATGAAATACGTGCTTAATCTACAAAAATAAAAACTTTAAAATAAAATTGGGAGAATATCTCAAATAATAAATTTATTAAATGCTTTAATTTGGATGTTATTTTTCATTTTGCTTTCTTAATAAATATTTTTATTGTCGCCCAGTGTGGGACTAATTCTACAAAGGTTGTGGAAAAATAAAATAGATTTATATCGAATATTATTGGAACGAAGTTCCCTATAGCACGTTGTGCAAATGATATGTAGCATATAAATGGTTTCTATGATGGGGGCAAAAAAAATTTTGTTTAACATTAACAAATACGTGTGACGAATACTAATCCCAAATACTGATAGCGACAATTCAAAACGAAATAAAATATAACACAACATAAAATAACATAACAGCATGCCATATAATGTCATATCATGTTATGTTAACATAACGATAGTTTCAAAGCCTTCGTTCGTTCCCGGTATCCCGGGACACCGTGCGTTCCTTTTTTGTTTGTTGTGCTTTGTATAAGTTTCTAAGCTTTCTACGCTTATTCTTTTGTAATTCTCTAATGATTTTTAAAAGATTGTGTATAAGATAAGATGTTTGAAACTTTTCAAAGATATTGTTGAAGTCTGTTAATCATTTAGTAAAGCACCAAAGAAATCCAGTCGTATAGACATACTTAACCCACAACAAATAAAAACTTTGTTCCAAATTTTTGCAACGAAAAATGCAATATGCATTTATCTTGTTATAAAAGTTAGGAAGAAACCTAATTTAGAAAAAAAAACAACCGCAAAAGAGCATTATACACTTTTTAAACAATAAACTTAAATCAATATTAAAAATATTACAAGTTTATAATTCAAATGCAAAAGTATATGTAACTACGTATGTATGTATGTAAGTATGTAGTAAATATTGAAAAGCATTGGCAGGCAGTCACTGTTACTTATCATGACATATATTTCTAAGGTCTTCTGAAATATTTTAATATATAAATACATATACATACATATGTACATACATACATACATACATACATACATACTTATTTATGTAAATATGTATAAACATTTGTAACTACCCAGTAAACCTTTTTTCTGCAGATTAATTTACACATCTTCTGTCATGTTTCATATATTATTAGCTAACGAATTTTATCAAACAAAAATTAAAATCAGACAATATGAGGAATATTGTCTGATTTTAATTTCATAATACATAATTCTCATTTATTTCCTGAGAGTATCTGCACAAATTTGTAAGATATCAAACGTATTTCCACAAAAACATAAATGTGAATACAAGTTCCTATTAGAGGGCTGCAAAGTGTACTCAAATGTATTCGCAGAATGTACTCGTATGAATTTCGTGTGTTTACATAGATGTATGCTCTTATGTATACACTTATTTATACATGCATGTATGTGTGTGTACATACATAGCCACGATCCAATATACATATATACACACATATATATGTATGTAGAAAAAATAAATAAATAAATACACACACAAACATACATACCAGTACTTTCGAATACATTCGTGCAATCCTCTAGTTCCTATTAAAAAATTTCAGCCGTTAATAGTACTGAAACTAAAATTAGGATCCATTTCTTGCTTGTTTTTTTTTTGTACTGCTGTAATTTCCTATAAATGCCGTAAGTCATTTGTTTCTACCATTAACTAGTAAAACTTTGCCTTGTTATTGACTTGGTATTGTTATTATAGATATGTATTGTCGCTACCACTATCGAATTTGAAAAATTTGTATTTTAGATTCGTTACCCAGATCCCATACTGAGTACGGCACACCTTGTTGCAAAATGTTGAAATTTTCGTATAGGATTGTACTCCAAAAAAAAAAAAAAAAAAAAACAATTTTTCACTGTTCGGAGTTCGCTGAGTTTGAGTTGACAATTGACGGGGTTTTCTCTCTCCTGGAAACAAACGATTTGCACATTTAATAGTTGGACATGGTAGCGACGATTTCTAAAATATACTATGCATTCTAAGGTGGTAAAATTTCTTTTGCCACCGTTAGGCTGCCATCTCATATCTCATCTCATACGAGAAGTTTAAAAAATAAAACATTTTGGATAAGTTTTAATGGTAAAAATAAAGAAATGATTTCACTGATATAATGATCTTACAAATTTGTTAATTTTTTAATGAATACATATTTATGATTTTTTTTGCTTGATTTAGTTCAAGAATTGTTATGTTTTTGTTATTGTTTTTTTTTAATAATAAGCTCAAAATAATAAATAATTTATGCATTTTTATTTGTTGTAGTTACTTGGTTTTTGAAAAAACTTTATTAATCGGTTAACCGGTTAATACCAAAATTAGCCGATTAAGCCAAAACCTCCGTTAATTAATCGAACGATTAACCGAATAAAGCAGAAGCCCGATTAAATGAATACCCTAATATTTACGCAAATTAGGTAAATCTGAATATGAAAATCAGGTTAAAAGTATAAAAAAAATCGCTTTTATGGTAATTTAATATGAACATTTTAAATTGTGAATATCGCGAAAACGAGAGTTAATTTTGAAAAACGGCTAGCTCCATTGAAATCAGGGTACTCGAATTATCTTTACCAGTGTGGTGGCCCGCTTGTTACAAAAAAAGTTGCAAATTCAAGCACAGTGGTATTATTTTCAACATATAAAATAATATTTTTCGCATGCCATGTTTTTTTCCAAATCCAAAATAAATCTTTTTGAACTTTTATGCTGTCAAAATTATAATTTAAAATAAATATGAAAACTTGTTTTGATTACCAATAACGAATTTGAAATACTAACATGTAAGACGTTTTTGAAATTAATATGTATACATATATTTACATAAACTGGAGATGGAATCACGTGTAACTTTTTACTCACGATCATGTACGCTCAAGAGAAGAGAAAATAGGGTACGTTCATAAATTCAGTAATTGTGCAATAATCAAAGTTCTGAGCTCGAAATCAAACACTTCTTAATACTTTTTTTGTCAAAACTTTCTTTATACAAACATTTGACAGTGCTGCCGCAGATTGTTGCAACAACGGCTGCATTTTTATTACTGTTGCAATAGTTTGCAGACCGGTTGCACAAATTTATTGCATTTACGAATTCACCCATACTCATGCACGACTCTATTTTTATTTTTTATTTTGTTCATGTTCATGCAGGCTTACGTGAGTATAAAGAAAGATGAATCACGATCAAGAAAACTCTCGCTCACCAATTATTTACGTAAAAATAAGAAAAGTTAACAAGAGATATACTCTAGTTCGCTACTTTCAAGCTCAAATTACTTTAAAATATTCCTAGGAATACATTTTTGACCCCTGCGAGCTCAGAATGTTGAACCCTTCGCTATATATTTAAGGAAAAAGCTATATTTAAGGTAGAATTTTACTTAAATATTGAATAACTTTTGAAAATAAATAAATGAAAAAAGCGTACCAAGAACTTTACTGTACGACCATGTATCGTTCGCTATAGAAGGAAGAAACATAATTTTTTTCTGTGTTATTCATATGAGAAAACCAAAAGAGCAATGCTCACCATATACCCATTAATATTAAAAGCTTACATTTCAAGAGGTCTATTTTAATACTGAACGAAACTTTGAAAATTGGTTCCGAAAAAATATATATATTTTTTTTTGAGAATCAGCCATATGTACATATGAGTTCCAAAACATTCATAACCCTTTATGGTACATCTCTTTTGATGCTTCCTCTCACTAATATATATGATCAAAACGCTTACTACAACTGTAGACAACTGTATTTTCACAATTTCACCATATGTGCTGGTGAATCACGCGAAGTGAGCAAAATTTAAGAATTTGTTGTTATGTACACATCGTCATATAAAATGCAAAAAGGCCTCTCAACATTTTTAAAAAATCATCAGGAGAGATAAAAAACTTAATAAAAAGCAAACATTGTGATTATAATTATTGTTATTTCAGCATAGTATCATTAATTCACACTTTATTAATGATACTACCTAAACGAAATCGTTTTTATAATCACAATAGTTTGCATTTTATTAAGTTTTTTTAGCTATCCTGAAAATTTTTTTAAAATGTAGATAGGTCCTTTTGCATTTTATTTGACGACATGGTCTAATAAGATTGCCTCGATTGTCTTTCACCACCTTTTGAAAAGTAACTTCACAAATGCTCATGAGCAGTGAAACCGCAAATATGCAATTACAGGTTTTTTCTTGTGCGTATTATGTACGAGTAGACAGACAAGATATTTTACGTTTCAGAACTTTTTAAGAATTTTGGCATCGATTTGTTAGTGCATATTTTTGTGGCATATTTGGCTCTTTTTCCTACATATATTGACTTTTTTTTAATATTAAGATGCATATTTACATAAAAAGATCCAAAAAAATCTTTGACCAAAAAATTTTTAGAGTTTTCAAGTAATTTTTCAAAACTTAGACATTTTTTTAACGTTTTTAAGTTTACTTCATTAACGTAGCTAGGCCCTTCTGGAGAGGGATAAGCCACCCCAATAACCGCTCTAGTACCCCCCCTGAAATTCAAAATACATATTAGAGTAATTTTGATAATATGAGCGAACTGTAGGGACTAATGAGGGCTTTATTTAGCCCTCCCCAGTGGCTTACTTCAATATATTTTTTCCAATTTCTTTAAAATGTTCCTTAGCTTTAACAAATTTTAATTACTTTTCAGGATTTTTTTGAGCAATACCAATTCTTCCGAGATGCTTCGTTTATTTATTTATTAATCTGTTATTTATATTTATAAATAATTATAAATAAATCTTAAATTAAATAAATATTTATAAATAACAGAAAAACAGCAAGAAGAGTTCGCGAAATGAAAGGGCACTCTTGAATTGTTAAATCGACGCCAAAGTCGGGCAGTCCTTCCTACCAATAGATATGGTTTTCGGGCGTATCGAAAAGGAAATTAGAAAAGTTTCTACTGTGATTAATCCACAAGAATACCTGGACATATTTGCAGAATTTTGAACAGTCTGTAAAGTAACTCAAGAAGTTGCTGTTGAGTGTTTTAAGCATCAGATAGATGGGCGCGTATTTCAGATTTGTTTCAAGCAAAGGAATCATTATCGAGAAAAAAACAAAAGGTGATTTTCGTGGAGGAGCGTTATTGGTCAATAGTAACTAGCATTTATTAGTGAGGGAAAACACTAGTTCGTTGACGTGGACAAACGTCTTCAAAAAGAAAATTTGAAATTTTACCGTGATACTTTGGATAACAGCGGTAATACCTCGGAAAAAGAAAGCTAGAACTTAAAGAAATTATCAATTATCCTATTTTACACCCTCAGATCGGGAAGTAAGATCTGCCTAAAATAGTTCCCAAGAAACAAAATTTTTTACTTGCAGAAAAATTAGTTCCGAAACTGTTTTCTTGCAGTGCATGGTTTCAAAAGTCGCTCCTTGTAGTTTATAGTAAGATGTTGCCGCTTTATTTTTAAAGGAATATAGTTTTTTTATTTTGCAAAAATGGACTCCATACATTTGTATATGCCAGTCCAATAAAACAAAAAAACAAAAAAAAGAAGCATGCGAAAAGGTCGCATTTAGTTTATTATTGTGATTTGTGAAAAATAATTTCAGATGCAAGTAGCAAGTTTTGGAACTCACTGCTTCATACACACATGCATACATATCTATGTATGTAGTCATAAGTTGCGTTTTAGAAAATATACATAATTTAATAAAATTTTTACATAAGCAAACAATTATAGATAATAATCTTGTTTAAAAAGGGATTTTAAAAAGTGCGTATTTCAGATAACAATAGCCCTTACATACTTACATACAGAGTTCTGAGTGTTTCTACACATACGAGTACATACATATATTACATAGTATGTGTATGGCTATATGTTTACAATAAACAATACATACCCAGCAAAAGCTTTACAAAAAAGTATATGAGGACTTAAGTCGTAACTACTTACAATTTGAATCGATAATTACTTATTTTTGTTTGAGAAGTCCAAAAAATATGGATTACCCTTACAAATGTGTTTACATTGTGACAGCAATTAACTAGTTATTATTTGGCTTACTTGAAGCTAAAAAATAAGTAGTCAAATAAGCAAATTAAAAAAAAAATTATCATGTTTTATTTATATTTTTCAATTTTATTATATTTTTTTATTTTTTGACCCAGCTGGGATACGATCCTGTGCTTGTTCAGATTTGAAGACCACAACTTTAACCACTCAGCTATCCCCAGCGAAAACTTTTGTCATTTTTGTAATCGGTAGTACTTTATTAATTGGTTAAAAAGTAATTATTTATCTTATTACTTTTCTTCAAATTAGAGCTACTACTTAGTTTTTAATAAATATTAGTACATATTTTTCCATTCATCTGAAAGTAGTTATATTTTGTTTAAGTAGTAGTTAGCTGGCTAGACAATCACTTTTTAAGTCAACATGTGTTTGTATATGAAAACTAATCTTTGTCGCTTAAACGTATAAGTCTACAATAGCTGAGTGGATAAAGTACTTGCCTTCATATCTGAACGAGCACTGGTTCGTATCCCAGCTGGGTAAAATAAAAAAATTAAATTGAAAAATGTAAATAAAACATAATGTGTATAAATTTTTTTTAATTTTAATTTGTTTATTTGACTACTTATTTTTTAGCTTCAAGTAAGCCAAATAATAATTGGTTAATTGCTGTGACAATGTAAATACATTTGTATTTTATGAACTTCTCAAACAAAAATAAATAGTTATCGAGTCAAATTGTAAATAGTTACGACTTAAATCCTCATATATTTTTTTGCCTAACAGTAAGCAAAGTTTTTGCTGGGTTGTTGACTTATAAGTTTAACGGCCCTTTTCACAATGTGCGATTAAGAGTTAACATGGACTTTAACGGCAGTTTTGTATGTCGAACTTGCCGTTAATGTCGTCATTAGCTTTTATTCACACATTGTGAAAAGGGCTGTAAGCGACAAAAATTAGTTTTCATACACAAAACACATCTTGACTTAAAATGAAGTTGCACACAGAAAAATTTCCATGTAAAATCGTCGAAAAGCAGGTTAGCTTAACATTTTTTGGTAGTGATTTAGCTTCATAGGCATTTCATGTTAATTCAACATGATTTACAATAATCTTGAATTAATATTTATCCTTTTGAATTAACTATATTCCATGTTGATTTAATATTGCAGTACAGTAAAATCAAAATGAAGTAGATACTGAAATAATACGAAAAATTATGTTGAATAAAAGTTATTTCGAGTTGAAACAACGTGAATTTGATATTGGAACAATACGAAGAATCATGTTCAATTAAAGTTATTTCAAGCTGAAACAATGTGAATTTGATATTGAAACAACACTAAGCATCATGTTGAATTATAGTTATATCAAGCTGAAACAACATGACTTTATTGTAGCTATTTTATTAATTATTTTACTTACGCGATTATTATTAGCATAGACATCAGAAAACTTTGTGTTGCAGTTTGGCTGCCCCAGCCAAGATTTGAACTCAGGCCACTTTCATGATAATCCATGCGCTAACCACTGCAGCCACAACAGCCTCAAACTTTACTTTAGCTATACACTAAATAAATATCTATCGTATGTAAAATGAATTTCATTTTTGTTTAACACGATTTAAATAATTATTTAACATAAAACTTATTTGAAATTAAAGTTATAGTCATGTTGATTTGAAATGAAATGTAACGTTTGTAACAAAGTTGTTTTAATAGTGAAAAATTTTAAATCAAAGGGATTTAAAGTTAAATTAATAGTTTTTCATTTAAAATTAATATAAAACAATGGTTATTTTAAACCAGTAGCAGTAAATTTTCACTGGTAATTCGTTTTTTGTCGTCTACATAACCGACACATGTAAGAACAACAAACAACAACAAGTCACACAACTAACCACAACAATGAACTGTAACAATGAACAAAGCAAATAAATACTAACACACTTAAACGACAAATTATTTCTTGTAAATTTAATATAATTTCAAATCGTAATTGCGTCATGTTGATTTTACATTCCCTTTTTTTCTGTGTGTAGTTGTCATATCAACAAATTGTAACTACATACTTTTAGATAATGAGAAAAATACGTACTAATTTTATTTAGAACTAGGTAGTAGTTCTAATATGAAGCCTAGTAATAAGATAAATAAGTACCACTCATTACTTTGTAAACCATTAATAAAGTACTACCGATTACAAAAACTACAAAAGTTAATGCTGGGATAAATACGTACATATGTACTATGTAGTATATTAGCATAAGATGCGAGAAATTAAGGCAAAAATAAAATAAATAGATTCACAAACAAATTTTTTCAAAACAACATTTCTAAACATGATAACATTGTTATTATGATTTGATTTTGAAAGTACAAACTCGTTACAAACCTGTAAGTCCATAAAACAAGCATTAGGTAGAAATCACATAATTTAAAATATTTCTCTTGTAAAAAAAAAACAATATATGTAAACGTCCGTTTCTTTTTATCATTTTACAATGAAAATGTGATTATGATTAAATGCACGCCATTGCATATAAGGCTTACATATGTACATACAAATGCATATACACATGCATTTATGTAATATATACACATCTATGCATGCATGTATATATAAATATATAGGCATCACGATTATGAATAACGCAGACGCACCTTAACACAAAAAAAAAAAATAAATAAATTTGTTGCCTTGTACTTGCACTTGAATTATCTATGATTTGTTTACTTAATTTAAAAAAATCTTATTTACTTTCTGATTTTTTGTTTTTGCGAAATTTATAAAAGCTCCTGCCCTGCACACACCGACTATCGTTATAAATTGTATTGAATAGTTAAATTTGGTTTTAAGAATGACTTTAAATGTTTTCTTTACGATATCTTAATTTAAACTGATGTCGTTACAAAATGTTAGACTTTTGTTGTTGTTGCTGTTGTTGTTGCTATTGTTGTTGTTGTTACTATAATAATAAAACAGACAACAACAACAGCTCCTTTGTTTTATTTGAATTGTGTTTCGTATTAAAAATACTTTGCATACAGACAGTTACAGACAAAAAAAAATAGGCTCATTAATGTGTACTTCGTATACAAATTTTTATATTTTCGGACAAAATTACGATGTGATTATAAATTTTTTAGCTAGAAAATATTGTTAATCGTCATATTGATTTGAAAATCTGCCAATATTTTGCTAATTCGGACAATTATAATAGACCGTCTTAGATGTGAAATGCCGCACGTTAGTGAGTGAAATATGTACGAGTATGTATACAAAATTATTGTTGCCAAAACTATCGAAGCGGACACTGAAGGATCGATCACTGATGGTAAAAAGCATCACATTTGGTCTGCAAAACAACCTTAGCATTGTTAACTCTACGGACATCCGCGATTATTCAAGAAAACCACAGAAATAAGGTTTAGAAAATGACTTATTGCTGATTAGGGTTTGCAAATAATCGAAGATTTTCATAATCGCTATTACGATTAAAAAAATATGCGATTAGTCGCGATTAAGCAAGAAAATATGATATCATAATCATTTGTTAAAACAAAAATAAATTTCATACATCATAAGTAAAGAGGCCCGGCCCACCCATTTGCAATATAATTGTGCAATTTTTCGTATTGTACAATAATATCGCCAATGTGTATGTCATATTCGAAAGTGGCACAATATATTGGAAAATATCAAAAGATCTTTGATTTTTATTGTACAATGCAAAGCGTATTAATATCAAGTGGCCTTATTAGTGCAACAACAATTGGACTTTACCAATCTGTCATGTTAAATGCATACATAAAAAGTTGTTGTGTAGTTTTTTTTTACATAGAGTTTGACACTTTGCTAAAGTCAGCTGATGCTCATTTTTACTAACCCTGCGTTTAGACGTGCAAGTACTTGCATGCAAGTTTTGTGTACGTATTATCAACGAAAATTTCGAAAAAATGCCCAACTGTCTTGCAAGTTGCTTGAATTTTTACACGGGCAGGTGAAAGTTAATTTTAAAAATGTCGGCGAGAGCAGAACAACTAAAAAAATGTCTTTATTATTGATATAATTTGCTGTTCATATCCCATAAAAATTTATTAACTTTATAATATTTTCTTGACTTAATTTTGGCTCCACTTTTTATTTTGTTTACTTTTTAATGCAGAGTTGCCAATAATACAAAAATATTTCATTTTAAGGGAACCAGATAACATTGAATTTTATTCGTATTTTTTCTACGATATTTAAGTTTTAAAACTTCATTAACTGCTTGATTTATGTATATTTAAGGAAAATAATATTAAATTAACTTTCAAATTTATTTAAAATCAGTAAAAATACAATAACATTATATTGCAACCCAGTTAATGTGTACTAAACTGTTGACAGGGTAACACTGTTATTTAACTTGTCATTTTACTTGTTGCAAGTGTCAAAAAATCACTGTCTTGTAAAATCCCTTGCAAGTGAGCTGCAAGTTGGCTGCAAGTGCGAAAAGTGTAGGTGTATTAGTAAAAAAGTAAGACTGTATTGAGTTTTTCGAACTTGCACCTGCACGTGTAAACGCTAAGTAATAGGGCCCCCTGGTATCAATTCGCCTTGGTACAATGAAGAAAACTGTGTAATGTGGTGGCAACATTGTTCAATGTTATGTTTACTTTTTCACTGTCAGGAAAATTGGCAATATTTTCTTTGAATATATTGTGCCATTTAGTGCATAGTATAGGTCAAAACAGCAATAATATGTACAATAACATATTCAATAACGTATTTAATTTTCACGAAAAAGTTGTATATACATATAATAATTAAAATCACATTCAACAGAGCCACCTGACAAGGTGATAAGCAAAAATAGACGTGAGCACTGACGATGGAAGTGTAGCGGCTTCCGAAAGTGGCGCTACTCTGTTCTGCTGTGTACGTTGAAAAATTAAGTTGATGTTAATTTTTGCCTTGTTCCTTGGAATATTAATCATGCCCAATTCTTTCTGAATATAACGTACGAACCTTAGCCTATTAATCAATTTATATTCACAAATAAATAATAAATAATATTTATTTCAAACAATATTTATCGCCCATGTTCTGGAAAACTCAGCGTTTTCAAATCGCTTACGGTTTGAAAAACGCAAAACGCGTTTTGCTATTTTCCGAAGTTGTGTTCGAGCAATGAAAACAAACAAATTTTAAATTAAAATCCCTACAGCGTTCCTGCTTGCTATACTGGCTTTAAAAAAACTACAATCATATCCAGTTCATAAGTAGACAATTGAGACAGGCAATTGACAAACTCAAAGCAAATTTTTAAATTGCATGTTTTTAATTAAAATCATGAAAAAACGTTACAAGTTTTTCTTCAAATAAAAAGAAAACATATTAAATTTAAATTGTGCATCATTTTATTTTCTCTTTAAGGTGCAGATTAAATAAAATAGACCAGATCGCTTCAGTATACACTAGCGGTTTGAAAACGCCAATTTTAAGCGATATGCGTTTTTCAGAACATGGGCATATGTCTGAATTTATAAAACAATTAGTCTAAAAATAATAACAAATATTAAACAAAATAATTTACTTAATCAAACAAAAATATTTACTGGATTTTTTGTAATATATCCAACAAAACTTTTGTCTGTGTCATCGTCATTATCATCCATTAAGCATTTATGAAATTCCACTTTGTTAAATGCGTTCAAGTCTGAATGTTTACCTAAAGACTCTAAAATATGAATGAATTGAATGAGAATTAGTACAATCGCCTTCCTTTTGCTATCATTGTTGTTGTTATTTGTGTGTACGTCGTCATCGGGGTTGTTTTTTTACGACACAGAAATCGTGCTTGGCTTGTTGCTTTTTGTGTTTGCGTTCTAAATAAAAGTAAAAACAAAAATTCATTGATTCGGTAAAGAACATTAAATTTATTTTTATACAAACTTTTATTTGAAAAATTGTTTATACTTTTTTCTGCGTATAGAAAGCTTTAGATAAAAGGTAAAAAAATTTATTTCAGTAGTAAATACTAGGGATGTAATCGATACCGATATATCGGCGATACTTCAGATTTTCCGATACATCGTTATCGGCGATATTTTGCTGTCGATACGACGAAACCTTTTAAATTTTTTTCAAAGTTTTTTTTTTCAAATAATTTATTTTTTGTTAATTTTACCATGAATTAAATTCAATTCGTTGTTTTTTAAATCTTATTAATTTCAATTTTATATAATAATATTTTACGCTGTTATTTGGTAAAAAAAAATATTTTTGCTCATTTTACCATGAATTCAAATTCAATTCGTTGTTTTTTAAATCTAATTCCTTCCCAGCAAAAAAAAGACACTCCAAAGAAGTCATGAAAAAGTAGAATTTGCGATCCGGAAGTAGTGCAAATTTGGATCATTTCTACTTAGTTTTCCATGTGCTTGTCATTGCAAGAAGCTATCTTTTTCGATTACCAATCACCGGATTGGAAGCGATGTTAAGGAAAATTTCTTTTTCGGCGTTCTATGATAATTTTTCTTCAAGGAAAAAGGTTAGAAAATTACGCATTTTCGCAACTTGTTTCTTTTTATGATGTGTTTTCATGTAAATTTAAGTGAGTGAATATAAACTTTTAGAAGAATTTTAACAATTAAGCTAGTAAGTTATTTAGAAGAATATTTAAAAGTATATTAGTTGATAAATGTCCTTAAAAAATCGATTTTTTTAGAAAACATGGCTAGCGACTATTTTTTAACACTATAAAAGAATTAAAAATTTTTGTATGACTTAAATAAAATTTGACTTGCTTTTCTACTAATTATCTGCATATTTTTAATATAGATTCTTTGGAAACAATGAAAATGTAGTTCCTCAAAAATTACTTCCGATTTTTATACTGAGTTAACCAGCCTGTTCACAGAATGCAATACGGATTGGTTTGGTATCGTTTTCTCTACAGAACCGGTTAATTGCGTTTATGAAATCTGTTTGTACTTGGATTTGCGAAATTTCCGTTGAGAAATGGAATTACTTGTTCATATAATAAAAAAATTACCCTACTTGAGTGTTGTTAATTTAAACTTGAATTCAATTTCAATATGCGTATCGGAATCGGTATCGCCGATATTTCTTTTTGAGTATCGTATCGGCAAAAAAGGCGTATCTGTACATCCCTAGTAATTACACTTAGTACTTACATACATGCAAACGGTCCAGATAAGATCAGATCGTGCATTTTAGACAAGAGCGACATGAACATTTTCTTCCTCTCTGATTTCAGTGATGAAGATACTGTAGCAGTAGCCGGAGGGAGACCGGAGCAAGCACCATCGTATTGGCTACTGCCCCTACCACCGCAAGTTGGACAACCAGCGGACATGAGACCGTTGAGGTGCTCATGGACTCGCACTTCCCTGGATGCATCCCCAACACGGACGAATGCTTGACCGTTGCTTCAAATTGCCACATAACACCACAAATTCCCGTAAACAGGGAAAGGGTTATGTGGGCGATAAATAGTTTTGGCCTGTTAAAGTCACCGGACCCGGACGGCATTATACCAGCCGATCTACAGCAAAATTCGGAACTAATTGCACCATGGCTAAGAATGATATATACGGCTTGCTTTCGGCTATCATATATACCAGCTTCATGGACTATGTGTTCGGTGGTCTGCATCCCTAAAGGGGGTAAAGCTTCCCACACCACCCCGAAAGATTTCAGACTTATAAGTCTGTCCTCCTTTCTTCTTAAAAAAACGGAACGTATTATTGATCTCCATCTTAAAATGGAGATAAATCCGAACCTACTATCAGCCTCTCAACACGCCTACACTAAAGGCAAATCAGTTGCGACTACGCTCCACTCGCCCCACTAACCTACAGGGCCATTGTATCCACTCTGGGGCGGACTACAATCTGTAATGTGTCCCCTCTTCTGTGGAATCTTGCTTTGACCTCTCTGCTCATGGAACTTGATTCCAAGCTGTTTAAAACCATGTCGTATGCCGATGACATAGCGATGGCAGTGTCACAGCGTCTGCAGGATTCGCTAAAAACATGAAATCGAATTTGCTATCAGTACTTCTCACTAGACGGCATCTAATAAAATTTGCGAACCCCGAACACCCCATCCACGGAGCAACTAAAGGCTGCTTTTAGGGATGAGCTGTTCCCACCCGCTTCGATTTGTGGAAGGAGACCAATAACATCCGATAACATTCCAATAACATTCTTCAGCATCGTATCTACGTGTGGCCCACAAAATCGACAAACCTGACACCATTATCTCTTTGGCCTCATCCAATCAAGACAGCGAGCGCACTTCCTTGAGTTGGATGTCCCTTCTTTAACATTTTTAACATCTCTTTCTTTCCAACTTTATTTTTTTCGCTATGTACTGATTCCATTGGGGATTCATTCGAAGTAGTAGTTTTTGCTGGGTAGTGCCGAATTAGGCATGATGAATTTAAATTTAAAAAAACAACAACAATATAACTGCCTGTTCTGTAAATCGAGTCGATTTAAAAACGCTTGATTTGGAAAAATTAAATCCACTAATAAATAGCAAAATTTTTTCAGACTTTTTTGTATGTATTTTTTTCTATTCCCTAGAGTTTAAAATATCATATCTGAAATTTGTTTACTACATATGATTTAGAATACATCAATGGTGGCATAATTTGCTTGCCGATAATAATAAATTTCCGTTTCTTGTGTATAATTTATTTATTAAACATTTAAAAAATTTTGTTTTTGTTTTATATAAATCTTTATTAATCTTAATATGAGAATTAGGTTATCAATTATGATGATGTTGTAATTTTAGTTATTATGTATTTTTAAAATTATATGTATGTATGTATGAAGTATGTATTTATGTACTCTTATGTATGTATGTATATAGTTATTTATTTATATTTTGTATAAAATACAGATCAATCAATTGAAAAGTTGTTTTTTTTTTCATTTTACAACGCTTACAAAACTTGTCATGTTTAAAAAGTGTTCTTCTTTGTTGTTAAGTGTTTTAGGAAATAAATTGTTCTTAAATTAATTTTAATTATATTAATTAAATTTATTTTGTTTATAAATGAATCAGCAGAATGAATGAATTGTCAGTGAATGTGTGTTTGCTGGTTCTTGCGCAAATTTACAAAGAAACATTTTGATGGTTTTAGATTTTTAAACTAATAATTCTTAGATTAGAGAATCAATCAATTAGAGAATCAATCAATGAATGTAACTTATAATTCAATTATATGTAAATTGTCTTATAAAATAATGAATTACATATTTATTTATTTAGTAATATACTAACTGTATATATGTATGCATGTATGTATGGATATGCATGCATGTATATGAAATACAATTTTTTCTAAAACTATAATATTTATTTAATTTAATTAGTTTTATATTAATGTATAATAATATAGCTGTATGTATGTATAATTTATTTATGTAATTAAGCTTAAGTTTTTTGAGTTTACTTTATTTTATAAGAACCTCCAATAAGAATTTTTCAACACCCGGTGAAAGGTTTAAAAAAACTTTCTTTGTTGTTGTTGTTGTTTTCTATATATTTAATAGTCTTTAAGTAGTTTTAGAATTTTACTAAGAATGTTATTTGATTTTATGAAATTATTTATATCAAGATGATAAACTGCTTTAACAAATATGTCTCAAATCAAAATCTCATATGTATGTATGATTTTTTGCAGTGTAGAGAGTTGTTTTCGTTTATGCAGTTTTTTGTTATTCATTCTCTATTCTTTTTTGCTAATTTGTTTTTCAAACTTAAATTTTTAATTTGTACTTTTATGTTTTGTACTCAAAAATTTATGTGATTTCTTTTCTTTTATTTTGCAGTTTTTACACAAAAATAAAATAAAATTAACTATAAATATTGTATGTTTATGAAGAATGGTTTGTTTAAGAGTTTTAATTATATTTTATATAATTGAAGTATTTTTTTAACGATTTCTTTCTGCATGTTAAATATGTAAGTATTTTGTAGAAAATATATTTGTTTAACTTAAATAACTTTTCAAAATTGTATTTTGTTGTAAATTCAAAATATATGAATGTTTATTTTAATGTATTTTGTTTTATGCTTTTTGAAACTCTTGATTAGTTTTTTTTTACAAAAAATGCAATGAAACTGAATACGACGCTAAGTTCAACCGAATATCGGTGTAGGAGAAACAAAGTCCATAATAAAAGAAACAACCGTAACGCATCTAAATAAAAATCAAATCAAACTTGACAATATTTTTTGGTTATTGTTAAAAAAAAAAGGTTATTAAGAAAGAACACTCTTTCTGCAGTAGCAACAAAATATTTATTTATTTTTATTTTGTTTGCATTAAATGAGCGTAAGGTTCTCTCATTTTGTCAAAAACATACACAATTATTGCAAATCTTATGGCAAAACGTTGTTTGGGAGGAAACCTATATTCCCATTCCCAACAAATCGGTATCGTGAATATTTTGGGGGTAAAAGTTTCTATTGTGAATTATTTGTCAGTGCTTTTTTATAAATAATTTGGGTACTTGTAAAAGGAAAATTTACATGTTTTGAAAAAACTTAATATCGTTTATTTGCGTTTTCTGGTGCTGGAAGAGCAGAAGCAATCCAGTGTGTTTGTCTTTAAATCAAATGTTCTTTACACATTGCAGGAATATCACAGGTTAAATAACGATGGATTTCGATGCCTTTTGAGCTTGTTTGAGGAAAACTTACATCTGCCTAGCGGTAAGATGTTCGCGGTACCTCCCGTAGTCGAAATAACTGGCAATATAAGAGTTTTGGCGGAAAGGAAAAGGGAGTGAACATATAAATCGATGCCAGTTTAATGCAATACACATTCAGTGAAGTGCCAATAAGAAGTTTTGCCAATATTTGAAAAGGATTTGTGTTCTCAGTGGAATTTGTTCTACACAAAATACCGAATACCAAGTGTCTTAGGTTGTACAATTGATTTGATCTTTATTAATGGGTCGACGATTATGTTGCCAGTTGCTAAAAACGATGTTACGAACGGCAAATGGCACCTGAGAGCTATTAATTTTGGTTGATATTTGGTGCTTTTCTGGCAACCACGAATTTTCATTTGCCGGCTGGCAACGGCACTGCAGTTCGGTTGTACTATTCATAATCGACCCATAATACTAGTAGTCCTTCAATAAAAAAAATAGGAATTCAATAGAGTCCTATCTTGAAATACGAATTACAACTTACATGTTCCCTTCCCAGTGACACTGGTTCATAGGAGTAAATATTTGGATATGCCACATTTTTTAAGTTTGTGAATTCGCTCCAAAAAAGATTTGTTATGGGAGACATTCGCGACAGAAAATCAGAAAATTTAAGTTTTTTTAAGTTTCTGAATTCGCTCCCAACAAATTTATTATGGGAAACATTCACAAGTTTGTGAATTCGCTCCCAAAAAATTTTTTATGGAAAACATTCACAATAGAAAATCAGAAATTTTGGGATTTTTTCATGGGAATAGTTATTTGCGATAGGGTTGAATATATCTATATATAAGAAGTATGTGTTTGAATATTAATGAGAGAATTTGAGAATAAAATTGGTTTTATCTCATGTCAAATTTTCATTGAAATCCGGTGACGTCGTTTATTATGTTCCCACACTAAAGCGGTCCATCCATTATACAATACTATTGCACATTTCATTGTACATATTATTGTCGTTTTGACCTATACTATGCAATAAATGGCACAATAATTTCAAACAAAATATATATTGCCCATTTTTGTTGATAGTGCTGAAGTAAACGTAGCAATGAACAATGGTGCCAACACATTACACAATTTTCTTGATTGTGCAATAAAAATTAAAAGCCTTTTGATTTTGGCCAATATATTGTACAATATTTTAATATGGCCAATGTAGGCCATATTATTTTACAATATGAAAAGTTTCACAATTATATTGCAATTGGGTGGTGGGACGCTTAAAGATGGGTGATAAGTTTCAAATTATTTCCTTATTCAATTTTATATTGAAAATACAGACATAGTTTTGTCTTTTACTTAACACTAAATTTTGAAAATGTTTTATATGCGCTTTTTGAGAGGACTTTCAAATGAGCATTATGGCTTTTAAAAAACAATTAAATAATGTGTATTATGTACGAATAAAAGTATATGTGTATTAAAATATATAAAATAAAATTTTTTTAAATTTGTTTTTTCTTTTTGATTTATTGCCTTTGGCAATTATTATAAATAATAACTATGTTGTGTGATAAACGCAAAAAATGGAACGAGTATGGCAATTATATGTAAATTATAAGAAAAATATAATAATAATAATTATACATAGTAATAAAATTATAACATAATCTGTTTAAAGTACTTTTCAAAGTGAATATTACATATTTGTAATTACAGTGGAATTAATAATCAGTTTGGTTTTAAATACATATTCATATTTGAGTGATTTGAAATCATTACTAACACAGTACATATTTGTTTTTATATTTTACTAGATAGAGCTTAGGCGGATATGGACCATAATGGTGGTGGTATGTATGTAGGTTTCTATTTTCGTCTTCTAATTATATTAATTTTGAGTTTTTAAGCCTGGAATTTATTACGTATGTTCGTAAGTAACGTTTCACACAATTCAACTTTTGATCCAGCTGCAAGAAAAACAGAGAAAGGAATACAAATTTGTATGTCTTTCTTTCAGCTGAATCAGAAGTTGGAAGTGTGTGAATCGGGACTAAGTGACAATCACTTTGAAATTTCAAGACAAATTAAAAACTATTGACAACAATTCAACTTACAATATTTATATATGTTAGATATAAATTATGAAAGAAAAATATATATTTAAACGAATAAATGTGTAAATACCTGAGCATGCATAAATTGATGATAAATCGAAAACTATTAAATAAAGATAATAAAAAATACTAAAATTATATCAAATGATTTTTAAGTAAAAATATTTTTAGTTGGTATAAAAAAACAAATACAAAAATTTTCTAAATTAAAAATTGTTTGCTTTAGTTTTATAAAATCAACACCAACATTCCCTCTCGCAGAGTTTTTATTTTTATTTTTTAATAATTGGTTGGCGCATTAAATGCAACTTGCTTCGTTTTGTGGAAGGACTTAAATTACAATATTTTTATTCCTTTTCCTATAGTATATTTATAGTATAAGATCAATATTTTTATAAGTAGGTATGTATGTAGTAAGTAAGTGTACTCGTATGTATGTATTACACATTTTTTTAATTTTAGTTTTGCTTAAAAAATTTTTATCCTTAAACTATTACACTAGCCAACAAAATAAAGTTTTTTTGTGTAGCATGGAGCTTCTCAGTCAATTTGGTTACACATACTATTGAGCTTCATTGCCTGCCTATAAATTACTTTTTTGTTAATCGATTCTGGTTCTCGATATTTACCGTTATATAGCAAATTAACGAGGGTGAAACACAAAATTTGCTATAACTCAATAGCCCTAGCGATTGAATTAAATAAACCACAAAAAATTGGGACTAAAATTATTTTCAAATTATAAATTATGTTCATATTAGTTCTTTGCTAACCTTATACTTTAGGAGATATTGAGTTGTCTGTTCTGTATTCCATTCGGAATAAAAATGTTCTGAATTATCAAATTAATATTTTTAACAACAATGCTATGACAATTCTGAACATTTTCCTTCCGAATGGAATACGGAACAGAATTTTTTTTTCTAAAAAAATTCCCAAAAAATCTAAAACGAATAAAAGCTTAAGGTTTATTCTTGAATTATATACTTATTATATGTTTTACAAATAAAACGAGCCATATTTCGTTAAAATCCATTCATAAATTCTGACTTTATTCACAATTAATTGATAGCACTTCAGTTTAAAAATCATGATTTTCATACAACAGCAAACTTTCAATTTGTGCGTGTGTATGTGTGTTTTATGGAATGGATGGTTTGAGGGTACAATTAACATTAGTACAACATCCTTAAAATGATAACGCCGAATGACCGTCCTCCGATTCTTGTTTTCACTGTTGCCATAACACTGTAAACTAAAATTTGCAGTGTTCTCACAATGTCGTAAATACAAAATTACATCATTTATTTAAAAAAAACGATATTGCTATTTTTATATGCACTTTTTCATTTTTGAATTTTATAGCTGCTTCTAAAATGTTCTTTTATTTATATTGTACGACCGGAGTGACTATGGACTTGAACCTGTACAGTACATGTTCACAAGCAAACGCCTTTACCAATAAGCCACAGAGCCATATAAAATATCAACAGCACAAAGTAAATGTAAACATAAAATGCTCTGAGAGCATCTGAGAGAGAGTTACATTTATTTGTGAACTAAAGTCTTATTTTTGGTTTTACAGTATTGTAGTGGTACATGATTATTATTGATTATTGTCATAATTTTGAATTTGCAATGTTGCCGCGGTATTGGATTACTATGAACGCAGTATTGGGAAATTAACGTCATATTTTTGTGTATACAGTACTGTGGTGGCACAAAACTTTTGGAAGAGTAGTAATTTTGTATTTACAGTGTTGTGGTATATATATTTTTTTTGCATAAAGTCGCAATTTCTGCCTGGGTATGCACGGAAATATATATTTAATAAACTTTCGGGCATTAATTGTGAATAAAATCAAAAGTTGTGGATCGATTTTAATGAAATAGGGATCATTTTATTTTTAACACATTATGCAGGTTTATAATTCAAAAACAAACCTAAAGGCTTTATTCGTTTTAGATTTTCTAAGAGTTTAAGATCAAAAATCAAAATGATGTTGGAAAAATGTGTTATTTTTCCAAAATTTTCTCAATCAGCCCAATTATGAATTTTCCCGAGAAGTTTTTTCTTTTGCCATTCATTTGTTCCCGGTGTAAAATCCTCCTATTCTAAAAAGCCGGGGAATAAACAAATTATGGAGGGAAAAATCTGGATCAGCTGTTTAGTGTTTACAGTTTATTCTGCACTAACGCAAGAGTTTAGTAATAGAAATTAATAAAAGTTTTATGTTTTTATCGATATTAAGATTGTGTGTTAATACATATAAATATTTGTTTTTGCGTAAATAAAAAAGTGAAATGAGGAAGTGAAACGAAAACCGGGCCAGAGCCAGATGCATTAAGACCCCAATGATTGTGTGTAAAAATGAAATTGTAAATTTTTTAAGCCGCAACAAATCTCCTATTTTGCCATTATGTGAACTTAAAGGAGGCGTGCAAAATTTGGTGTGTTTTAACCTTTATATCAACAGCTGCATACCTGGGTATATTTTTAGTTTTAAAAGCACCATATTTTAGAAAGTAGTGATTGTATCGATCTGAAATTTTATGATATCCTTAAAAAGTGTTCTTCGCCATATTCCAATGTTGGGGTGGAATCGGAAGGCTTAGTGCAGAGATAAGCCCACTCTTCGATTTCTCCCACTTATGGAAATATATACCAACTAAGTAGCAACAGAACAACAACAAAAAAATAAAACATAAAAGTTCCCGTACAAAATATATGTTGAAAAGCGGTCATATCTCTAACATAAGCTGTCCAATTCCTCTCAAACTTCGGAATAAAGCCAAAACGACTTCTGTTAAGGATCATGCAATTTCAGATCGATGTGTTTGCTACTTTCTAAGACACATCGCTCTTAACATCGCTGTTGACATAAAGGTTAAAACTTTCTTCCGAGGCAGAAGTAGTTCATAGTTTTGACGCGCATGTTTGCACGGCGTGGATAAAAATTCCTAAAACAAGAGATAAATATGACATTTCGGTGTTTGTTTAACCTTGTTCTCCTAAACCTTGTTCTCCTAAATAAATGCTTGGAAAAAACTCGCAAGAATTTCTTCCTCTCCCTCATATTTAGAATACCAACTTTTTTCCCTGAGAGATATTTTCCGAGGAAATTGTAATTTATAATAGGAGGAATGGGAAAAGAAAAAAACTTCCAGGGGGAGATTTTATTTAGAATAGGGGAACAGGGAATAGGGAAAAAATCTCGGGGAATTTATTCATAATTGGAATGAACATCTCTAAAACTATAAGGCTTGCCAAGAATTGATAAGAACATAATTTGAAGATAATTTTAGACCCATCTTTTTAGATTTTTTTTATTAATTCGAACAACCATTTCTCGAGTTATAGCAAATTATGTGGTGCAGCCTCCACAATTTTCTATATAAAGGCAAATCTCGAGAACCAGAGTCAATTCCAAAAAATTAATTTAGGCACTGCAGCTCAGTACTATGTGTATGCAAAATGATTGAGAAACGCCAGGCTACAAAATTCATGTTGGCCTTTTTTATTATTATTATTATTATTATTATTATTATTATTATTATTATTTAGTTTTTTGTTAGTTTAGTATAATTTATACTAATAATGCATTTAAGCATGAATGTAAGTTGTTTTTGATTTTAACTACTTGTCTAGTCACTTACGTTGCGTAATATTTTCAATAATTTTAATTATATTAATTTAGATGAGTTAATAACTCATATTTAGCTACATTTGTCGTTTTACTAATATTTTTTTCGTGTTAAAATTTTATATGTAATTTTAGTTTTATTTTTTTTAACAAATCAGGGACAGAGGAATACTAAGCTAAGAATTTCACTGACTCAAATTAAACTTGACTTTTTTAAGAAATAATTTCAGTTTCTCATTTTGAAACCCGAAACGTTTGAAATGTGCATGGAAAAAAAATTAACTTCAAATTAATTTTCATACAAGTTTGAAACTTTCAGAAAGGTTTCATTTTTCAAATTGAGAACCTAGAAGACTGAATGTATCAAAAAAAGTGTGGTGGTTTTAAGATAATTTATTTAAATTTTATTTGTCTCCAATATCATCCATATTACAGAACGAGAAATAATTTTCTTAGCTTGCACAATGGTTTAAAAATCGCTAAAACCAAATTGTGAAACAAAGTATAAATAGACCTTAATTAGCAAGTGCTCCTTTCAACATGACCTCACTTCTAACATGATTCTCATTTTTTATGACACATTCTCTTATTTAAAGCGGAAACAATAATATTGATCTTGCACGGTCTTTGAAAGTCATTAGGTAAAATAACGCACAAATGTACTATGTACTTTTTTGTACCCTTGACTTGTTGGCTAGCTTAAGAGACAATCTTTGAAGGATTTAAAAACTGAAATAATCTTAGCCAATTTTGAGTTCTTTTTCTTAAACAGCGACCCATCTGCTGGACGGCGAACAATATGTAAGAGATATTAAAAATGCAATATAATTTTTAAGTTTGTTGTTAATTGCCGAGCGAGTCGAATGCGATGCGAAGGAACATTAGGTTTCTCAGGAGGTTGTTCCAGATGGCAATTCGTTCCAATGCTAAAAGTCTAACTTATCGTAAAGCCGACTATCTAAGTATCCTTAGGATGTATAAGGACATAGTTGTTGGGTTTAAGGAGGACAAGTGGAGGAATTTTGTGACGGACAATAGCGATAATCCCTTTGGCAGGGTTTACCGAATTTTCAGGGATAGACACAGGCAGCTGGACATTGAATGCCTCCAGATTGGCAATCTTATTTTGTCAGCCTGGAAGGATCACACTGCCGAATATTTTCTTTCCTGAGGTGGAATCGAGTGGTAGCCCTCCTTTCATTACGGATGGAGACAGTCGGCTGTAGCGGACAGTATTTGCGGGGTCTGTAGTAGGAAATCTCCTGATATGAATGAAAAGATGTGCAAAAGCATCTATAAACCATGCCGGAGTATTTGGAGTCAGTTTTTGAGAAGTGCCTGAGTTAGGGATAATTCCCTAGAGCTTAAAAGCGTGAGTACCAATCATCGCTCTTATCGGGGCATCAGTCTTCTCCCAGTACTTGGAAGAAAAGTCCTGAAGAGGATAATGGTGTCACGATAGGGGCATATGGCGTGCAGCGCGTTGCTTGCGCAACTTATGGTAAGTCTGTATGGTGAAATGTGACTAGGTTTGTTGTTGGCAGAAGCAAGATGCTGTCGGTTCAAAGGGCCGCTATGCTCGCTTACACGCCATTATGTCGAACAGTCTCGAAGGATGATTGTCTTAGAATTGATACGCCGAGCTATCATTTTCAAAATCAAAAGGGGATTGTCACTTCTTTCACATGACTGGCTATCTATGTAGGATCTGGTGGATAGGGACATTGCGGAATCATGGCACTCTTAAATGAGCAAGATGGACAGATAGCGACAAGGGTAGGGTGACATACGAATTCCTTCGTGAAGCGAACTTTGTACGGATACGTCAAGACTTTGGCGGCGGCTTGAGCCTGGTTCGCTCAATGCATTTTTGCATCAGAGGGGCCGGTACTTTGTATGATAACTTTAGGTATCTGAACGGTATGGGGATTGCCCATACGGTTGTAGTTGGAACTTCAGCAGGGTGTTGGACGATCGAACTACTGGGAGATTCGACGAATTTGCTCGTGAGGTGTTTTGGAGAAGACACAAGACGGGAGTTAGTGGAGGCTCCCTCTGTACCGGTATCCACGGAGCCCACGTTTGCTGAGTTGCCGCGACTCGGCTTTGTTCGATGATATTGCTGTGGATTATTTCCTGTGGGTCTCCTTGGAGGCTCAGGACAGTGGGTCTTTGACGTAACTGTTTACGTTGTTATGACTCATGTTGTAACCGAACCATGACCTAATTTCTGTTCTAACTGGGTTGCTGCTACATTTTTATTACCTATGTTTTTTTAAATCATGGAACGCAAAACGCCCCTCGTTTCTTTTATCGCTTAGCACGATTTCGATTAGGAACGTAAGCCCCGTGTTAATTGAGGTCTATCTACCTGTACATACATATGTATTTATCTTATCTTATTACACTATTTAGACCTTTCCGTACATGGTACGTAGTAACTTTGTCAATTATTTGACGAGCCAAATTTAAAAGTTTAATTTGATGTCAAAAATCTAATTCAATTTCATGCTTGTTTAACATTTGAAATGCTTAACATTTTGAAATATTGCTCTTATTTTTAATTATTTTAAAATTATCTAATAATTTTTTTTATATTTAATATATAATACTAATGAACACATTTAAATGATTTTATTTTTCTTTTGAAAATTAAGTTTTCAAATATTTAATATAACATAGTTATTTATTATTTATCTCTCATTTAGTTTTCTAGCTGATGCTTCTATCGTTTGATTTATTAAAAAATATCTTTTGTTTTGTGTTTCATTTGTTTTTACTCGGTGTTATGTAGTCACTTTGGTAATCAGTCTTACTAAAAAAATAAAATAATATTAATAAACTTTGTAAATTATAGTGAAATCATATTGAAATAATTTCCTTGAGTTCAGTCTCTCTCAATTATTAAAACGAAAAGAAATAATAAAAATATTGAAGAGTGAAATCAGGACAAAGAAAACTTAAATCGTAATATACAATTAGTTTTTATTTAGTCTCTATTATTTAACTTTCACAGCAATTTTTATTCACCTTGCCTACCTGCCTCTCTCTCTCTCTCTCTCTCTGTCTTATGACGTCAACAAGTTCTTTATAAATAACTACTGTGCAAAGTCCATGTTAAGTTTTTTTATTGTAATTTTTTGTTTTTTGTTTACTAGCTTCAAAGCTATTTAGTATTTTAGTTAGTTGCTTTTCAACGGTGTATGTATTTTATTTATTGAACTCTTAAGATTTTTAAAGTCTCTTAGAAATAGAGTTTTAACTTTATTTTTTTTATCATTATCAGTCTATTTAAAAATAAAATTAATCTTGGATTAATGAAAAACATAAAGATTACATTATGTATTTTAATTTTAATAAAATCAAGATATGAATAAATTAAATACTAGAACTCGTATTATTAATTACACTTACATTTTACAACATTTTGCATTGTCTGTTGCCTTTTTCGCTGAAATTTAAAATTGTTTACACGTTGAAATAAATCATTAAGGGCCATTATTACAACTTGACAATAGCTAAAAGCAGGCTTTTGTCGGACGGATAAACAGTTTATCATTATTACAAATTTACTTTAACCTACCAGGAAGGATGCACCTGACTTTAACTTATCGCTCACTTTCATTTAAAGTAAAGTTTTAATAAAGGTAAACCCTTTATTCGTCCGACAAAATCCTGCCTTTAGCTATTGCCTAGTTGTAATAATGGCCCTAAATGTGTTGCATGAAACTTTTCTTTTTTGCCAATAGGATGGGCGGTGAGGCAAGTGCGTTGGAAAAAGTGGCATGCAATCAAATTTTATATGGTTTTGGACTATTTCTTTAATCCATTTGCTTGCCCCACCACATTTTCAATGAACAATGTTCGTGAAATATATTATCGTGAAATATATTATAGTGAAAATTTTGTCTTACAGGATATTAATCCATATAAAATGATCTTTCTTTGGATATAATTGTGTTGATGTACGGTGTTTGCATTACTTGCTAACACGCAAGGATGTTGAAAACTAAGGGCCTAATTGTCTGAATCATGTTTTTTTTACAAATTTCTCAAAAAGTCGAATTTATTTTACATTGTGATGCCACCCACCCCACCCACCATGATTAAATTTTGTTGCATATTTTCTATTTATTTTATATATGAAATATAAGAAATTTACTTTGCAAATCAGGCTTTTTATCTTTACACGTCGTTAGAAATCTGCTTACAACAAAATGAATCAACCACAACCAACTTCGCGTCGTTTTGTTTGGGCAATAAATCCGGTTTCTATAATATATAAGGTCGAATTGAGTAGAAAATGTATATGAACAGCACCGTTATTTCTATATATAAATGGTCTCTTAGGAAAAAAAAGTTTAAACTTTTTTAGCAAACTTCAAACCTATAAAATTGAAAAGCAGGGACCGCAACTGTTATGACTTTTTTCAAAAAAGTCAAATAATAGCTATTTTTCGACCAGTATTTTTTCGGTCAAAAATAAAAGTTAACGATTTTTTTTGTCAAATATAAAAGTTAAAATTTGAAAAAGAGAGCAAAGAATTTTTGGAATTAATAGTCCGACATATAGAATTTCGTACCTCTCATATTCTATATCGTTAAATAAATTGGTTAAATAGTTTATGTTCCTGCTCCTGCTAATATCTAACCTGGCAAGTGGTTAAAATGAACAAAGAACGCTGATGAGATGACCTCTAAATCAGCACTGATCCGTTAAAATTTTAACTTTTATTTATGACTTTCATTTTTGACCGAAAAACTGTTCGTAAAATTTTAACTTTTATTTTAGAGCAAAAAAAATATCAGTCAAATTTTAGATTTTGTTTTTGACCAAAAAAATATCGGTCATATTTAAACTTTTATTTATGACCGAAAAAATTTCGATAAATTTTTAGCTTTTCTTATTTTCGACCGAAAAGGTGTAGTCAAAAATTATCAGTTATACTTTGACTTTTTTGCAGGAAATCGAACAATAAGTCGTTTAAGACTTTTATTCCTTAAAGCTGGTACGGAGTTTTTACGGAAATTCTGAACAGAATTTTTTTGCATACACAAATTCATATATTTTTCAATTTACAACACACAAACACACTAACAAATATGTAATTACAATGTACGAAAATTAAGAAATGTCAAAAATTCTGTGACCAAACAATTGTCTGAGCATTAATTTTTGTTTCAGTTGACAGAAAACATTTTCCACTAATTGTTATATCATGCCTGTAATAGACAAAAATGTCAAAAATTCTGTGTCCATTTCTTTTAGAAGTCCGTACAAGCAAACGGAAATTTACTTAAGAAATTTACCAACCTGAATTTCCTCCGTACTTTTTTTATACGCTGTTCTTATGGGAACCTGAATTTCCGTAAGAATTCCGTGCCGGCCTTTTGCTCATAGCCATCACAATGCTATACATACTCAAATAGCATATACATATATCATATTATGTAGCATACATATAGACAAATTCTTTTTATCTGACTATTTGAACAAATATATTTTATAATAGCTGTTATTTTCGATCCCTGGTGAAAAGAGACAATTTTCAACATCCTTGCGTTGTGAGCCAAGCCTTAAAAACTTGTGAAACGTTTACTTTTAAAAACAAACAAAAAACATACGAAATAAGGTTTTATCGGTTGTAAGTTCCGCGGCAACAGACACATATTAAAATTATTACGCATGGGATTATTCGGAAATGGACCACTGCGATGCATACAATGCGCATACATAGGCCGACTTCCTAAACGCATTTCGCATCACTACAATGAAGTCGGTCATAAATGTTTTTGCTATTCTGATGCAAATCGTCAGATGCTGATATGCTTACTTGTTGCGCATACATAAAATATGTTTGTCCAATTTTTTACTCAACAATTAACAAATTTCGCAACATCAAAGCAAAATAAATAGTAAGTTTTTTATGTTTGTATGTATGTATTTATGTAAATATAAAATATAGAAAATTTGTTACATACTTACTCATATGTAGATTGCAATGCATTAATAATTCAACCATTTGTGTAACACATTTTAGTAGTATTGCTTCTTGATGATTTTCCGAACGCACTACAGCAAAGTGATGCATTTCCGAATAGAGCGTATGTAAGTGCGTTCGTTGGTAAAAAGCTCATCATTAATTTTAAGAAACTATGAGATTTCGTCAGCAACTTTGATCAACTGTCTTGGTATATAATAAAAAAAAAAATAAAATAAAATATAAAATAAAATGAATTAAATTGAGGATGCAAAGTTTTGTAATACGATTATGTGATAAGAGTTAAAACAATTTTACTCTTGATGTGATTTTTAATTAAAATTATTATGTAATGGAGTGTTTTTCTTTTTCTTAAATCTGAATGTATGATTCATACTAACTGATCCCTAAATAATATTAACGAGGTAATCGTTGTAACTTAAATACTAATAAAGTGTTTTTACTTTTTATGTTTTTTGTTTTTTGTTTTATAACCATCATTTGTTTATGAAGATCGTTGAGTTTTATAATTTTTTTCCATTTATATTGCTACAATTGTTACCAATGAAATACGGTGCTGCCACTGCTGCTGCTGTTGTTGCGGAAGCTCCTGACATTGATGTTGTTGTATCCGATGCAGCAGTTGTAATTGAAGCATTATTTATCCATCCCAATGACGGATAAGTTGAACGTTAGAAGACATGTACAAAGCGTTTATAGGGATTAGATCCCTCTTTAGAGTCGGGTGATAATTCAATAAGAAAAACAATACGACCATCTGGCATTAGGGCCACATCACAAGTACGATCTTTTTCATCTAGAGTTGAAGGCATTAAGGGATTTAATGATGGTCTTATTTCAATCTAAAATTGTATAAAGAGATAAAAAGAGAGTGTATGTATGTATGTGTACATGTAAATTGTTAGTAATTTAAAATTTTATACATATAGACTTAAAATATATATTCAGCCATGTCACAGAATACCATTCCGATCGGAAATGGTTTCAATTCCGTAAGTTGCTTCTACAGAAAACGAAAAACGAAAATTTTCTTCGTAATCAAACCACTTTTAAATTTCAAAGTGGAATTGAAAAACATTTTTCTACAGACTTCATTTGCAGTAAATATTAAAAAACGTGCATACTTTTAGGAGCGTCAAATAAATATTTGGTCATGAGCTTTCCATGTTAATAAAAAGCTTAATGTGAGCTTTGCATCTAAAAGCAAGAATAAACAAACGCCTCAAGGTATAAAAACTTTATCTTTGTAAAAACGAAATAAAAAATAAACGGAATCTAAAGCACCAAAAATGTACTTTTTCGGAATGACAACTACGGAATCAAAACCAATCAGAACGGAATCTGTGACATGGCTGATTATTTATAGATTTACTTACATCCCATAAATAATCTAAAGTAGGACTGTATACTACAATGCGTTGATTCTTCGAATCTGCTACTATTATGCGACCATCATCGTCACAACATATACCTGAAGGGCGATTAAATTCTTGGAAACCAGAACCTTCGTGACCCTTGGCTGATAAAATCTATAAAGAGAAATATTAACATTTCAGAGTAAAAAAAAAATAAGTTGGCATATTTTATAATATTTATACCTCATTTATATCAGGATCTATCAGGTACAAACAATGATTGTCAAAGTCAGATACTATAATGTTACCGGTAGGTGTGTAGCACACACCACGCGGCGAGGCTATGCCCTTATTGGAACCATGATTATCAAATACAATTTGACGTATAAATCTTCCCTCGGAATCAAATTGTTGTATACGATGATTGCGTGAATCAGTTACGACAATTTGACGTCTAGAATTTACAGCAACATCCCATGGATACTGGAATTGACCGTATTCCTTGCCATAACTGCCAAATTTTAGTAGGAATGCTCCGGAAGATGTAAAAATTTGTACACGATGATTATCCTTGTCTACTACGATAATGCGATTATCAATATCAACACAAATACCAGCCGGAAGATCGAATTCGCCATTGCCGACACCCTTGCGTCCAAATTTGAATTTAAGGGCACCATCTGGATTGAAAACTTGTACCCGATTATTGCGTCTATCGGATACTAGTATGTGTCCAAGTTTATCGACACACAAGCCCCAAGGTCTACTTACTTGGCCATCTTCGTGACCTTCGGTAGCGAATGACAAAGAGAGAGCATTGGAATTTCGAGCCTTGACAGGTTCGGAAGTGCCCGGAATAGCAGGTGTCGAACGTGGAGCCCCAAAGTGAAGACCAGGCGAGCTGCGCATTACACTTAATTCCCAATCTAAGCCCGGGTTAGGCATGCTACAAGCACTTCCACCTCTAACTTGCATTACTGGTGAAGGATTTCGAAATGAGTTGTCCCTGAGTAGTGGACGTCTCATGTTAGTAGGTACTACACCATTTGTTAGGGCGCTTCCGCCGATTGAAAGTACGGTTCCAACCGATTCTACAGCGGCGGTACCACCCACAATCGTTCCACCACTTATATTTATAAGAGGCATATTTTTCTCATCCACCAAAACAATGCCACCTTGATTACGTATATCTTGCAGTATAGTGTAGTCGGGAGCAGCGAAAGCAAATACTTCTTGTTTGGGTTGTAAGTCTTTGTAAATAGCGGCAAACTGTTCTAGTTGACGTTGACCATTTGTAACTTTCATGGCAATATCAACGTGATCCATACGGCCACCATTTTCTGCCACCTTGTGCAACATATCGGAAGTCTCAGCCAAACCAGCTAGAGCAGATTTTAGTCCAGCCATTTGATCATGCAACATGGCCAAACGACGTTGTCTTAATTTCTCTACAAAATCCAAAAGGAAGCGCTCGCGATCCTCAATGGCAATGAGAAATTGGCGAAAGCCTTTTCGAATGTTATCGCTTAATTCAGCGCAATTTCTCTCAATGTGACGTATAAAAGCAAGCGCCTTATCAATGCTACTCTTAATGCATTTTGTTCCCATTCGACTGCTTTCCAAGGCAGTTTCAATCTTCTCCCTCGACTCATCCACAAAGTTTTGTATCGAAGCATAGCAATGCTCCTTGTGCTCGTGTAGGGTGCAGCATTGGCAAACCAACTTTTTGCAGTATTCACAAACATAACGCAACAATTCATTGTGTTGATCGCAAAGATAGTTTGGACAAGGTATGTTTTGTACACTAGTTGACATACCGCCGGTGGGTGAAGTGCCAATAGGTGTTGGCAATGAGATAATGGAGTGATTTGAGGACAATGGCGTCTTGCGATGTTCTCTTAAACAATCGTTACACATGAATTCATTACATTCCAAGCAGCGTATCGAAGCAGTAACTTCGCACCAACTGCAACTAATACTTGATTTATTCGAAGTTTCCGGAGACATTTTTGGTCCTCTCATACCACTGCCAATAGGTGCTACACCAATGCTAAATTCATTTGGTGTATCCAAAGATGAGAGAAAATTATTGAAAAAGTAATCATTACGAGGTGATGAACTGAAATGAGAGCAAAACAACAACAATAACAATTTAATATTTCAATATTTTTCAAACTTCTGTATTTCAATGGACTTACTCATTTTGAGGATCATTATTCATCATGTTGCCGCCAATATCCCAAGCTGGAAATGTATCCAAAATACCTGCTAACAGTTGTTCGGCATTGGCTGAGCCGTTATTAGTATTATTGCCATTTTTTGTTCCATTATTTCCTGTTGTCGATGCCATTTGTGCTGATAATGATTTGTTGGACAACAGTTCCATCATAAAATAATTGATAACCGCTTAAATAACGCTACGGCACTATTGACGGACAAAATTAGGCCGCAATAAAAAACGTAGCACTTGGTGGTGTAGTTCAAACAAAAAGGAACAAATAAAATTGAAAAAATATACATAAAATTTACAAACAAATTTTGCACAGTATGGTGGTATTATGCTCTTCGTGCGTCTTTTAAAATTTTTTTTATTTTTATACATATACTTTTACGTACATTATGTAGGTATTATTATTATGTACATATGTATGTATGTACATATGTAGTATGTCTGTATTTTTTATGTCTTAACAAAGACGAAGGAAGAAAAAAAATTGGTGTAGTATGTTATTTATAACAAGATTTAAGGGTTGAGCAACTGCAAGACGATTTTTCGTATGTAAGTATGTGATGTGCAGACAAATGTTTTGAAAACTTCGTTAAGATAAATTCAAACTTTAAAACGTTTATTTTTTCTTTTAAGTACATAAATGTAAAACTTTAGTAAGAAAATTTTGTAAGTTACAGAAAAGTTTTAATGCGATTGGAACGCACGTGTTAAACGATAAAGGATATAACACGACGATGCTGATGATACCGACAGATGTTACCAAGCGCAACTAAATCAAAAATATACAATATAGGTGCTTAAGTACTACTGCAACCCTAGTTTAAGATGATAAAGCAGACCCTAATTCTTGCTTCAATCTTAGTAGGTACACAAACTGAAAGTAATGAGCAGTCACATAAATTCTATACACAAACCTAAATTAATATGTTGTATGTATATGTTTATATATATGTAGACATCCTAGATTATAGTATCCCACTTGGCCAGACCGCCTTGCATGACATTGTCTTCTACGAATTGTCCTCCGTCCATTGGTTTTCTAATCGATAAATTAAAGGACATTGTCGTTCACGACAATCTGAGCGACAAATTCCTGCAAGTTGTCCTCTTGTAAACACTTTTGACGACAATATGAGCGACAATGTCTTTCGTTGAGGACAATATGAGTGACAATGTCTTAAATTTTGTCTCCATTAACATTGTGGAGAGCAAGATGAGCTACAATGTCTTAATTGCTCTCCTCAATCCAACTTTGTTGAGGACAATATGAGCGACAATGTCTTACATCTTGTTGTCGATGTTTTAGGTGGTGCAGCAGCAATGTGGTAAGCGCGAAAACTTATAATAAACATACAGCCTCAGTTCGAATATCAGCTACATAAGTCAGTCAATAATTGAAATGAAAAATATTAAATAATTTATTAGGTGACATTGTCGCTATGTAATCGTTGACGACAAGGTAAACGACATTGTAGCCTATGATATTTTTGATTGTGTAATCATTAACGACAAAATAGGCGACACTGTCGTTTATTTAATCATTGACGAGAAGACAAACGACATTACCATTTATATAGTCATTGCCGACAAAATAGTCGACAATGTCGCCAACGTAATCGCCTTGTGTTATGTAAACGACAATCTGAGCGATATTGTCGCTCATTGAATCGTACACGATTTTCGTGACACTTGTTCGAAAAGTTCATCCATGATTTGTTCCAGCTGTCCGACGTTTGTCGCCGAGGATTTAACATTGTCGTGCACTCGTCATTGATGATGTCTTAAAGACGTGGTCAGCTGGGATTCTATGTTTATGTATGTGTTTGAGTGCACTTTTTTGTACATGTTCCTATGTATGTATGTACATATGAATATATAGCTAAAAGAAAAAGGATCCTTTTGTCTCCATTAAAAAAAACTTCAACCTATTCAACAGTAAATAATACAATCTTTATCGCTGCATGTACGAGTATGTACATAAATACATACACATGTATGGATGGGCATGCATAAGTATTTATCCTGAGCGTGGCAGATGTGTGTCATATTGCATTTTTCCTTTAAATTTCTGCAGGATGCGTCCATAGATCGATCAGCAGGTCACCAAAACACATTTTTTCTTACTTGTTATATACACATGTATGTACATCTACATTTACAATCGTAAATCATACATATGCACATATATATTTTAGTCCATGAAAAATAATTACAAGTTGAATACAATTTTCTTTTTTGTTACAAAATTTCAAGGACACTAAACTAAGTCCGTAAATAATATTTATAGCCAGGGCCCGGACTTTCTTGCAAATGCATGTTTTTTGTGGTGATAGATAAAGAGGTATTGGCTAATTATCTATTCGAATCATCAAATTTTAAGTAACTAGTTTGGCGTCGATTTGTAGTTGCATACTTTTGCATATTTTGCTGGTATGTGCATATTTTTTGCATATTTTGGCAAGAAATGAATATTTTTGGAGTAATAAAACATTTTTTAATGCATATTTCTCAATTTTTGAAAAACAAAATCTTAACAGGTCGGTTATTTATGGCAACCGAGCCTCAGTTGGGTTGCCAGTTGCTGAATATGATACTATTGATATCAACTGGCAACTGAAAGCTGTCAATTTCAGTTACTATTTAGTGCCATTCTGGCAACCATTAATTTTCAGTTGCCGATTGGCAACGCAATTAAAGTTCGGTTGCATTAAATAATATACCTAATTATGTTTGTTTTATGTTTTTTCTCTAATAATAATAAAAAATTAGTTTTCATATAATTTCAGTTTTGGTACTTTGTTCGTAGGTAAATGCATATTTTTTCGCATATTTTTCATTTTTAGATGCATTTCTTAAGCTCTTAAAATCAATTTTTAGCTGTGTGAAAGTCCGAGCCCTGTTTATAACATTTGAGGGGCTTAAAAGCAAAGGGGTACAAGTGCCAAAAATAAAATTCTGAGTAATTAAGCTCCAAAGTTTTTTTTTTCCAATGCATTTCATACATAATATTTTTGGTTTTTAATATACACCCAGCAAAAACTTTGCTTACTGGTAGGCAAAAAAGTATATGAGGATTTAAGTCGTAACTACTTACAATTTGACTCGATAGCTATTTATTTTTGTTTGAGAACTCCAAAAAATAAGGGGTACCCCTTACAAATGCATTTGAAGCTAAAAAAAGTAGTCATATAAACAAATTAAAATTAAAAAAAAATGTATACGCATTATGTTTTATTTATATTTTTTCAATTTTATTATTATTATTTTTTTTTTGACCCAGCTGAGATACGAACCTGTGCTCGTTCAGATATGAAGACAAGAACTGTATCCACTCACCTATTGTTGACTTATAAGTTTAAGCGACAAAAATTAGTTTTCATATACAAACACATGTTGACTTAAAAAGTGGTTGTCTACTTATTTTATTAATACATATCAACAAATTGTAAATACTTTCAGATAATGAGAAAAATACGTACCAATTTTAATAAGAACTCGGTAGAAGTTCTAGTTTGAAGCATAGTAATAAAATAAATAAGTACCACTCATTACTTTGTAACCCATTAATAAATTACTACCAATTACAAAAATCACAAAAGTTTTTGCTGGGCACCGTCTTTTGAGGTCATCGTACAGGTCTGAATTTTTGTAGAGTGATAGATATTTGTATTAAGTGTTGATTCCAGTATATACCTCGATACTTTTAGTTTTGGCACTTGTACCCCTTTGCTTTTCAACTAGGGATGTAACGATACACCGTTTTGCCGATCCGGTACCGATACCGATATGTAAAAATAAATATCACTGATACCGATACGAATATTGAAATTGAGTTCAAGTTTAGATTAACAAAACTCAAGAAGGGCAATTTTTTTATTATACAAAATTACAGTGTAAGAGATTATTAATATTTAAAATTGATATTAACCCAGTATAGAAAATTGGAAGTAATTTTTAAGGTGCTACATTTTCATTGCTTCCAAAGACTATATTAAAAATATGCAGATAATTAATAGAAAAGCAAGTAAAAATTTTTAATTTCTTTTTTTTTAATAATTGAGTTTTTATCCAAAGTTATTTAATTAGTTTGGCTTAAGTTCATTTTTAATTCAATCTTTCGATCAAATTATTTTTTATTTAAGAAAGAAATTCTAAAGCATGTGAATATTGAACATTCATAGAAAAATTTGGATGTCTACTTGTCAGAGTCCTTTACCTACAGTACCACTGACAGTGGCAACAACACTTTAGCGAAAATCCTATTAATTTTAGTAAGCTCAATTAACAGACTGTCGCCATCTTGTGGCGAGTCGCATCTATTAATTAGCTTTTTCTAAATGTTCGGAGCTTCACTAACTGTCTCTTCTTAGAATGCTCAACTATTCTAAGCTTTTTCATTTTCATTTAGCTCTTATAAAATAAGTAGAAAACGGCTGTGAGTAGAGTACTACTTTAAAATATGAAGATCGTGAGTTCGTGCGCCGGTTACGCCAAACTTTTTTTAGTTTTGTTTTCGTAATTATTTTCGTACTTTTTGTATATCGTACGAAAGAAATTCGTGGTGCGAAATTACGAAATATTTCGTAATACATACGAGCGTTTTCGTGCATATGTTGCATGGATTTTTTTCAGTGTACTTTTTTCATAGAATATACGAATCGAATATCGTACATATTACGAAAAAAATTTTGTCAACATTTTTTTGAATTTTTACGAAACTAACGAAAACCTTTCGTAAACATTTTCCTTGTTAAAAAATATATTTTAAATTAACAAATAAATTAAAATATTTTTCAGGTGTAAGTAAATAAAACTAGTTTTTAGCTCTTATAAAATAAGTAGAAAGTGGCTCAGTGGGTAGAGTAATTGCTTTGAACTATGAAGATTGCGAGTTTGTGCCCCGATTGAGCCAAATTTTTTCTTACTATTATTTTTTAATTATTTTCCCACATTTCGCATATTTTACGAAAGAGTTTTGTGGTACGAACGTTTTTGCGCATATGTTGCATGGATTTTTTTCTGTGTAGGATTACATTTTTTAGTTTACTAGATTTTTTAACATTAAGACCAAGGCAGATTTATCTAAATAAACCAAATAGCTGATCATCAGCGGACTTACTCTGTTAACCTCCATACAAAGTAAGAGTAAAAATTAGGGATGTAACGAACTAAATTCATTTCGTTATTTTTTAATCTTATTAATATCAATTTTAAAAATTAATAATATTTTATGCTGTTATTTTGTAAAAAAAAATTATTATTATTAATTTTACCAGGAATTCAAATTCAATTCGTTGTTTTTTAAATCTTATTCCAGCAAAAGAAGACACTCCAATGAAGTAATGAAAATGTAGAATTCGCGATCCGAAAGTTTTGCGAATTTGGACAATTTCTAATTAGTTTTACATATCCTTGCCATTGCAAGAAGTTCCGTTTTTCGATTACCAATCACCCAATTGGAAGCGATGCTAGGACAAAATTCTTTTTCCGTGTTCTATAATGATTTTTCCTCAAGGAAAAAGGATAAAAAATTACCCATTTTCACAATTTTTTTTTAATGCGAATTCAAATTGAAAACTGTATTTTCATGTAAATTTAAGTGAATAAATATAACCTTTTAGAACACTTTTAATAATTAAGATATTAAGTTATTTAGAAGACTATTAGTTGATAAATGTCGTTTAAAAATCGATTTTTTAAAAAGCATGGAGATAATTTTTTAAAATTATAAAGGAACTAAAAATTTTTTCTTGCTTTTTTACTAATTATCTGCATAGTTTTAATTCAGATTTTTGGAAGCAAAGAAAATGTAGCTCCTTAAAAATTACTTCCAATTTTTTATACTGGGTTAATATCAATTTTAAATATTAATGATCTCTTACACTGTAATTTTGTATAAGAAAAAAAATTGCACTTGAGTTTTGTTAATCTAAACTTGAACTCAATTGCAATATTCGTATCGGTATCGGAATCGGTATCGGCGATATTTATTTTTAAATATCGGTATCGGTATCGGATCGGCAAAACGGCGTATCGTTACATCCCTAGTAAAAATCATACCTTATCTGTCAAACAGGTAAAAAAAATTATTTAAGTGGTTTAAATATATTTCTAACTCCTTTCCAATAAAAATTTACTTACCAATTTACCAAAAAAAAAAAATGTTTAAACACTACTTGCAATTCTACTAGAAAAAGAACTTATTTTTGTTCTTGATAGGTATCCCAAAAGGAATCCAGCACGGATTCAGCACATACTATTGACTAGTGGAAAGGAGTTAGAAAAGACTCGAATATACTTGTATATCCTTTGTAGGAAATTTGTAGCATGGAAGTTGTAGACCAATAAGCACCATTGGCGTAGCTAGCCCACCCCCATATTAAAAATATTTCCAGGTTTTTACAACAAAATTAAATTTTCATTTTCACCTTAAAAGACATCATAAATTTACAATAATAAATAGCAATAAAAGTCTTATTCTCAACCATAGTCCGTGTATTTCTGTTCTCATTCAGTATCTACACCAAGATTTTCAGCCTTTCAATTAAAAACTCCAAAATTTGTATTATAGGCGAATGAGTTCCACAGTAGTAGTACAGTGTATCAACTCTATTACAAGAGAATTTAATAAGTCAACAGTTCCACGTTTATTTGCAATCCACACACACTCCACAATTGTAAAAACTAAAAATTTATATTTTACAAACATATTTCTTCCTTTTACTCCATTTCAAATAAATAAAATATACATTTTCTGTATACAAAAGTAAAATACATATGTACATACATATGTGCATTAGGGTGGAGCGTTGGTGTATGAGCTAGTCACGTGAACAGATACATCTGTTTATATCAGTTTCTGTGTGTTAACTCATATGAGTGCATATTAGAGCTGCAAAACAATCGATAGTACTATCGATTGTTTTATTTTTAATGGACTATCGATTTTTTTCTCACTATAGATACTATCGAAAAAATTGTATCCATAAATTCTGACCGCAGCAGTTATTTAAAAGCGAAAACTGTCGATATGTTATTATTAACAAAAATTATTGGGTACTCCAGTTACCGTAGATAAAATTAGAGTGCAAAAGCTTATGCTTCGCATTGCTTGAACCCTCATTTAGATCTAGTTTTTGTTATTGAACTTATGATAATTAATGGTGTAGGTAAACAAAAGTTGTAAATGAATTAGCATTGTTTAGCGTCAGGTTTCCTTGATCAAGTTTTCAGCTGGAAGAGAGACGGAGAAATTTGTATTCCTCTCTCTGTCTTTCTCCCAGCTGAATCAAAACTAGATCTCGAAAACTTGAAGTGTGTGAACCAGGTATAAGAGTAATGAATTGTTTCAGTTATTAGTATAGTAGATATGAGTGGATACAGAGAGACTAAGAGTAACACATTTTTTTCCTATGATACGCCCAAACAGATATTGACAGATACTGATGTCGTGCAATAAGTACTTATTGTAGACACAGGCCGACAACAACGCACAACAGTGAGTTGTACCCAAAATAGCTTAAACAGGTACCAAAATACGATCAGTTGACTTAGTAAACTTGAGAATGTGTGCGTCACACATACAATAGATTTTGATACATCTCTGGTGTATTTCAACAATGTGCATGTATTAGAAAATTTTATAGAGCATATGAATGTGTACGACACAATTTCTGGTATGTTTCTACCAACAAAATGCGTGTGTTTTTTGGTGTTGTATTTGTTGCAGTAATGGAGGTACCTGTGATTAATATACCTTGGTGAACCTATCAACAAAGCATTAATTCTTATTGTAAGCCCTTCACTTCAACTTTGGATTCATGTAGAAGAAAGACAGAAAAATGAATACAAATTTGAGTGTCTTTCTTTTAAATGAATTTAAAGTTGATCAACAAAAGTTGAAGTGTGTGAACCGAGACTAAGTCAACGTTCAGACGATGCAAGTTCTCTGTCGCTCTCCCAGCTGAATGAAAACTTACGTGTGTGAACCAGCACTAAGCTAGCAATAAATTTGCACCTGAAGTGTATGTGAATGTGTATTATATGTATGAAACATGCGCACACATATTATCTGTTGTACTAACACCGCTTTCGCACTATCAAAGGTTACTTTGCAAAGTTTTAGTTCAGCCGGTAGAAAGACAGAGAGATGAAGTATTTCTCTCTCTGTCTTTCTACCGGCTGAACTAAAACTTTGCAAAGTAAACTTTGCTAGTGCGAAAGCGGTGTAACAATTATCTTAAAATATCTGTAGTACAACAGACATTTTAAAACAAAAAGCATGTAAACTTCTTATCCATTGCAAAACACTATCTTACTCTTACTGTTGAGTACGGGTAGAATGTGTTCGTGGAATGAAATCATACAATATCTGTTCTGTTACACTCATGCTATCATTTATACTTATAGTAACAGGGATATGTGTTTTAGCAATACTTTCGGATATAGTGGTGCACGTCTCTAGCATGAAGGTGAAAAAAGTAATCCAATCGATTTTGAATACCTCCAGAATGTTGCATCTACCTAAATTATACGCAAAAAATATTTATTTTTAAATTTTGTCGACACATCTTTTAGCCCTCTACCACGGCCGTAATTTTATTTTAAGTTACTTCATTAATATTGAAAAAAATTTTAATTTCTTTTAAGAATACGCATAAAAAATATGTACCGTAAATAACAGTTATCGATATCAAAAAATTATTTTACAGTTATTTTGTGAATTTAAATAAAAAATCCATCTAAGAAGTTATTTTTCAACGTAAAAATAAAAGGTCAGATGAAACTCTTAAAAAGGGGATTATATCAACCAAATTTGACGTGGGATGACGGAAAATCATTCCAAAAGGTAGAGTTTTTGAGTTTAAATCTTTTTGCTAACTATCGATCCCTGATAAAAGACAATTTTGTGCCGAATAAAATAAGCTTAAAATTGAGGAGATCTGACAAAAAATAAGAAAGTTATGAGACATTAAGTGAATAAAGCCGATTTTTAATCTCATTAAAAATTGTTTCCAATCAAACAAAATTTTTTCTTAATACAAAATGGGGCCGAATCGTCGCTTTCGATATCGAGCTGATTCGATCGAGTTTTTTTAGTTTGAGATTATGGCATTCGATATCGAACAATATAAACACATTGTTCGATATCGAATGTCATAATCTCAAACTAAGAAAACTTGATCGAATTAGCTCGATATCGAAAGCGACGATTCGGCCCCTGAATTAAACAAATTTTGTATGAAAAATAATATATGTAGCTGTTTTCAGTTAATTTCTAATACCTTTCTTATTTTTTATCACAATTTAGCGATATTATACATCATGTGTTCGTCATAAAATTATCTTTAACTTAGTGCTGGTTCACACACCTCAAGTTTTCTTGATCAAGTTTTATTTCAGTTGGGAGAGAGACAGAGAAATTTATATTCCTTTCTTTGAGGGGTTACTCTGTAATTCGAAACGAAAGAAATGCTTTCGCATTGTAATGTAAATAACATAGAAATGCGAACAGTTTTCCTTTCGCATCGCAATACAGAGTAACCCTCCTGTCTTTCTCCTAGAAGCGTTCTCAGAATTTTCGCTAATAAAGAAAAAAAAACTGAAAAAAGCCAAAAAAAATTCGTGTATTTCGCGAATATCTTAGAAAACGCGCATTAAGAAAAATAAACGAATTTCATATTCGTGTTCAGCGATCTCAGATATCCTTAGAATATGTTTTTTTTATTTTAGATATGACAGACTTAGGGCCATTATTATAACTTGCCAATAGCTAAAGTTAAGATGTTATCGGACAGATAACTCGTTTTTCATTATAATAAGTAGACTTTAGGCAAAGTCTTTCCGATAAGCTAAAGGAAAGTTCTTCTTGTCTTTAAATTTAATGTGAGGTTTATGCTATTGGAGCTGCCATAGTTTTTGAAAGTATTCAAATAAAAGAAACATCGAAACAATTTTCGAGCATAGTTTAGAGGGCTAAAAGTGGGTCCCAATATTTTTTCATTATTTTTCCCATGTATCTGAGAATAAAATGCAACGTTTCAGTGCTATTCGGAATTGAAAATTTGAAAAAAAATTGGACACTCCACCCTAATGTACATATGTATGTATGTATGTATGTATGTAGATATGAATGTACATATGTATATACATTAATAACTACATACAAATACTGTATTTAAGAAAAGTAGAACAATTGGGGAGTAAAAATAAAAGTTTAGCACACAAAAATATCATCCCCAAAGTTGTTTACATTTTATTTGCAGTATATAAACTCACCCTTCTGCCTAGTTGTGGCTTAGATAATAAATAGTATGGGGGAAGATTTTAACTGCCTTCTGATCTCTAATTTTTGTAATGTTTATTTTAGACACAAAATTTTATTAAATTTATTATTTGAGACATTTTTCCAATTTTATTTAAAATAAAGATTTATTTGTTGAGGGTTAAGCAATGTATGTATATATGCATTTAATTGGTGCTTTACCAATTCATCAGTAGACTTCAGCCGTACTTTTGAAAAGTATCAAACCTCTTATCTTATGCACGACTTTCAAAAACCATTTCAGAAGTTGCCAATAATTGTTTTTGACTAACAGACTTATTCTGGCAATTTGGTAATAATAAATTTGTTACCGAATTTTTGTTCCGGCATTCCGGCAAAAAGGTAATAAATAATAACTCAATAAATTTGTTGAAACAAATTTACATACTTTTGTAATAAAATGTAATTATTAAAAAAAGGGGCTTGAATGCCAAAAATAAATTTATGAAAATTTGAGCTTCTCCATGAACAGGTGGCATGTCATAATGTAAATTGACATAATGTCCATGGACATTATGTCACTCCAAAAAGTGTCATAACGTTCATGGACATTATGACACTTTTAAATTTTAGTTACTGCGGTAACCAGAGGCAGCATACAAAATTGGACCTATTTTTTATCCAAACGCTGTGAATTATTCGGTAAACATTTTTACACCCAACTTCAAGTATATGGTAAATAGACAAAAAATTTAATAGTCCAATTTTGGGATTTTTTAACCTTTTTTGGAAATCTGGGATTTCCAATATGGCTTTTTGCGTTGTATTCAGTACATAAATTCCTATATACATACATATGCCGTGCAAAATTTGAATCCAAAATATTGTTAATAAAATATGTTATAGGATTAGAAAAAATATTATTTGCACTAAAATTACAAGTATAACCATATACTTCTTTTTTCCCGCAAAGTCATTTACAAAATTTAAATGTTTAAAAACTGATCACATTGCTAAAAACTAGATATAATTTTCTAGACATTTAAAATTAATAGAAGAACTCGTACTGAAAGAACATTTTTAAGTAGAGCTACGTATAGGGTGTCCCATAAATCAACGTCAAGCCGAAAGCGGCTAATAGGGCAAGTAGTTAGTGATCTGAAAAAAGTTAGAAAAAACATCTATGTCACTTATTTGAAAAGGTGTTGCCATTTGAAATAAAAATCGCCCTGTGAGGATCTTTCTATTGCTGTGACTACAAAAACTTCACTTTTTTTTTCTCCTATATTATTGTGAGATATCCTTCTGTAAATGACAGATAAAGATTCATACTGCAGAGGCCTGGGCTCAAATCGTCACATCCGTGATCGTATCGGCAATCGTACTAAAATGAATTACGTGACACGTCAATCGTATAAACTATATGGAATTACAGTACGTTCACTTATGTCATAATCCGAAAATGGCGTTTTTACGTGACGAGTTGTACGTTGACGGATGTGACGATTTGAGCCCTGGGTTTTAAAGAAAATCTTCCGTTTTGCCAAACGACGTACTTAAAATTATTACCTACTCTCAACTTTAATCGGCCGTGTTGAAAAAAAATGTACTTGGTCGATTTGTTTTTCAAACTGCAAAAATAAAACATTTTTCCAGCAAATCTATCTATTATTAAGTAAATAAATTTTAGTCGTTATTCAAACGTTTTCTCAATTTAAACAAGAAAATGTTCGAATAATGACTAAAAAAAATTTTTTTACTTAAAAATAATAGGTAATTTGTTGGAAAAAAATATTTTTTTCGCAGTTTGAAAAACCAACTATTATACCTTTAAAATTCGGGCTAAACGCGCCAACTTTTGATGTCACTTGCCAAAAGTACGAAGAGCATTTTTTTCAACACGGCCGGTTAAAGTTGGGAGTAGTAATAATTTTAAGTACATCGTTTGGCAGAATGTAAGATTTTCCTTAAAAATCAGGCCACTGCAGTATGAATTTTTAACTATCATTTACAGAAGGATATCTCACAATAATACATATAGGAGAAAAAAAATAAGAAAAGTGAAGATTTGTATTCACAGCAATAGAAAGATCATCACAGGGTGATTTTTATTTTAAATGGCATTGCCTTTTAAAATAGGTGGCATAATTTTTTTTTTAACTTTTTTCGGAGCAGTCACTAGTAGTGACTGCCAAAAGTGCCAATTTTTCAGTATTTGCAGTTTTTTCCCTTAAAAAATTGTAAAATGCCGATTTTAGATGAAAAAAATTCCGATTTTTATCAAACCAATAGACAACACGCTAACTCCGATTTCAAGCCACATTTTTTAGTTTTGGCAATAACAATATTTTATAGTTTTATAAAAAAGGATATTTAAAAAAAATCATGAACTTCATTTAATAGATATCAGAGGCAAAAAGTTGTTTTTGCCTACAATAAAAATAATAATTGTGTAAATTTTTATATAGAACTTCTCACCCACATACGAAAACTGTTTGATATTGAAGGTTACTTCAAATCACTACGTCTAATAAACCCAAATATCGTAATGAAGAAAAAAAATAGTACTAGTTTTGATATTCTTAGGAATTTCATGTATTTGAACAAATGTTCAAAAAGACTGAAATTAATTTATATAATTTTTGGCAAACAATTTCTAAAATAAAACGACGCGATTACACAAAGGCTTTTCGAGTTTTAACAGAATTTTTGAAACAAATTATGATTCTGCCACATTCGTCTGCGAATGTCGGACAAATATTTAGTGCCGTTAAACGCAAACTGTGTTTTCATGTAAATTTAAGTGAATAAATAAATATAATCTTTTAGAAGAATTTTAACAATTAAGCTATTAATTTATTTACAAGAATATTAGTTGATAAATATCCTTTAAAAATCGATTTTTTTAAATTTTTGCATGAGTTAAATAATATTTTACTTGCGTTTATATTATCTGCATATTTTTAAAATAGATTCTTTGGAAGCAATGAATATATATGTAGTTCCTTAAAAATTAGTTTCAATTGTTTATACTGGGTTAATATCAATTTTAAATATTAATACTATTTTACACTGTAATTTTGTATAAAAATATATGCAGTTTTATTAATTTAAACATGAACTCAATTTCAATATGGGTATCGTATCGGAATCGGTATCGCCGACATTTCTTTTTGCGTATCGGTATGGATATCGAAGCTACTTTTACACACTATGTATTTTAGAGTGGGTTTGTAAGCTTGACGATCCATCTGTAATTGTGCATGTCTGACAAAATTGGCAATTTACAGGTGGTTTATAATTTTTGCTTTCACACTTATGTTTTTAGTTCCATCTGACATAACCTACAATATCTTACAACAGCTTGTTTTGTGATATTTTTTTTCGCGAGAGTTTTGTGTTCTTGTATTCAATTTATATTTAAACGAATTACAAATTCAATTTTTTTTAAGAATATGTATAAATAAGTAGATTTCAATATATATTTGCCGAATCACAAACACTATCTTCTTGTTGCCACAAACAATTGACTTGCAAAACAGCTGATGTTAGGTGCTTTGTCAGTTCAAAATAGAACACGCTCTAATTGAATATTTTTACACTGTAAATGCAGGCTGACATTTACAGAAGCAAATTTTGTTTGCTTTTACACGCCATGTATGTATTTTGCAGTAGGAAATTTGACAAGCACACTGTAAAATACATAGTGTCTAAGAGTACCTTTACAGAACATCTCTTTGGTGAAATAGCGCGATTTGAAATCGATCGATTTCCATCACATACTAGATTATCACTGAAATATAGAATAAAAATATTTATTTTATATAAATCACATAAATTTACATTCAAGGAATATTTCAGAATGCAACTTTTGACGAAAAGTTAACTTTTTTGAAAGGTGTAACTTTTTTTTATTCTTCCCGTGACAACACTGCTGTGGAGCTGAAATTTCTGACACAGGTTTTTGTTTTGTATTTAACCCAATATGTAAGTATGTGCCCATGGCTTGGAGCTATTTTGAGAAAACCTGTTTGAAATTAAAAAACTATATGCACATTTGCAGGTACGACAACGTTTGTCGGGCTCAGCTAGTTAATACCTAAATTTGTTTATAAATTTTTTTTGCCATTTATAGCAGTGAAAATATTACAATGGCAGCCCTTTTAACAAAATAAAGTGATGTGTGTAGGTATATTTTTGTTTGTAGTTGGTTTAGGGGATGAATTACATACAAACAAAAAGAAATGCTGAAAAGTTGTACTTTTTGAGTTTTTTATTTTTATATTTTGAAACAAATAAAATCAATATTTTCGACATTTTGTTTTAATAATTCTTAGCCGTGCAAAATCAATAGCTCTGCTCCCGTTACAAATTTAGGGCAAAATACCTACAATCATTATTTTGAAAGAAGAAATATTTTATTTTGTCCGAGGAATTGCCAAACAAAACGAAAAAACCTGCAAACCGACTAAACTGAAAACAGTAACAAAATGTAGTATATATGCATGTACATACTAATTTTTATTTACTCTACTGAGGTACACAAAGCCACTGTGTTTACACGTTGTGTATTTGTCATATGGAATCGATTTTACAAGCATTATGTCTCGGTTCAGACTATTAGTACGTTTATACGCACCAGTTATTTGCAAATAAAAACGTAGTGCTACCAAGTATGTATTTTTATTGTAAATTACTAACTCACGAAAACAATTACTGATTAACGCGCTATTTGCAAATAAGAAGTTTGGGTTGCCACATTTACATATGTTTGTTATTAAAAAATAATAAATTTATAAATATATTCACAAATAGATGAATAATCAGTGATTTAATATGTTACAATAAAAAAGGACTTGGCAGCATTTTACGTTTTTATTTGCAAATAAGCTCTGCGTATAAACTAGGTATATGAAAGTTTTCTTTCAGAATTTTTTTTTAATTCTCCTTTAAACTTTTATTCATGTCTACCTACACATTGAAATTTTTTCAATGAAATTTAAAGAAAATGTAAAATTAAGCTGCAGCCAACATCAGCTTGGCCATTACGAATTACAAAGCAAAAGGGAATTTCAAAGAACATGACTCAGACTTTCTGAAAGAAAACTGTCATAGTGTGAACCGTGACTATGTGTTCCTTTCCAGGGCACTTTGTATATGGGCCTGTTTGTAAATGCATCACTGCATGCACAATACCTATAAAAAAAACTTTACTTTGCAATATCAATAAAAGTTTGCTGATGCTCTTTTATAGCAGTAACCATTTTTGTACTCCTTTGTGCGCCATCTGCTTCAGCAAATGTTCTAAAATTTGCCAAGGGAAGAATAAAAAAGTTACGTTTTTCGTCAAAAGTCACATTTTGAAATATTCCTTGAATAAATAGTAAATTTATGTAATTTATATAAAATAAATATTTGTATTCCATATTTCAGTAATAATCTAGTATGCGATCGAAATCGATCGATTTCAAATCGCGCGTATTTCACCAAACAGTTCTTCTGTAAATCGGACGATACAGTGAAGTCGGATCTAAGTTCGAATACAGTATTTTAGCCCTCTAAAACATTAAGAAAGTACCAACAAATTATCCTTTAGTAGGATTTGTTTTTCAAACCCGGGGCGCGCTTTGAAATCGATCGACTTCCATCACATACCAGAATAACAAGACAACAAATTCATTTATTGAACAGAAACATGACTTACGGTCCTTTTCACAAATGTATGATTAGGAGTTAACAAGGACTTTAACGACAAGTTTTGTATGCCGAACTTGCCGTTAAAGTCGACGATAACTTTTAATCGTATATTGTGAAAATGGCCGTTAGAATAAAAATAGATTAAGTTTTTAGTTTTCAAATAAAGATTTATTTGTTGAGGGTTAAGCAATCAATGTCTATATACACTTCATTGCATTATCTAGTTTTTGTTGCATTGTTATATTTATTGCCCTTATGCAGACACCTGTATACTTATTACATCATGGGAAACAAGTAAGCGAACTGTGTCAATAATATACTTTCAGCCTTTGGTCGATTCTTATGCAGAAAACTAACGGCCATGCATAACCTTACATCACCACGCAGCAATATTAATTGCGGCAATTGCCAAACTTCATATCGTCGTTGCTCTGACAAAATCAGCTATGTGTTTTTACAATGTTCTTAGGAGAGCGAGAAAACCAATTTATATGATAGCATTGCGATATTTTTTTAGAGTCAAGCGCTTTATTGAAGCAATTTTCGCACTACTACAAGTATATTATAAAAAACAATAGGAATAACTGCACATTGGGGGCTATAATAAAATTATTCGGTAAAAACTATACATAACTAATTTTGTCTAAAGCATTTTTAATAAGATTATTTTTTGATTTAAAATATTTCTTAAGACATGACTGTTTTGATTTATAGAATATAATAAATTTTTAAATTTCATCAGACACACAGTTTGTAGGAACACTCTATATATGGCTTTCACATATGTAGCTACTTTTGTTAACTTCTAAGCCCATCAAGATATCCTTAAACGCTTTGGTGGGTAAATGTAAGACCCAACAATGTTAAGAATAGTGCAATAAAAAAATTTCGAAAATTGTCACACGATACCGATTCCGATACGCATATTGAAATTGAGTTCATGTTTAAATTAAAAAAACTCAAGTAGGATAATTTTTTGATACAAAATTACAGTGTAAGAAATTATTAAGTAGAATCTCACAAATTAGAGCCACTTTATGCACCGGGCAGTTCGAATTTCCGAAAGGTTCGAATTTCTGGCCATTTTTTTTACAGAAAATGATCAAATTATAATAAAAATAGTTATGTAAGCTTTATTTTAACACAAAACAGTTTTTATTTGTTAACGTTTAATTAATTGAACGTTTAACTTTCACACGTATGAACACTTCACTTTGACCTTCAGTCATCAACTGACCCAAATTTGTACACCCACATCAAATTTCACACGCATATGACCGAATTGTACACACCACGAATAACTCAGCGATTCCCGTTTTATTTTTACTTTAATGAACGAAAAAATAATAATTTGTAGTGAAAATACAAAAAATAAAACTTCCAGAAATTAGAACCCTTTGTTCTAATTTTAGAGCGTTTAATTTGGGTTTTCGCCTATTTAGTTAAAAATCATAAAAAACACTTTTCTAGTGGAAATATAAGCCAAAAAAAGAACACTTCCAGAAATTAGAACCACAGGTTCTAATTTCAGAGCGTTCCATACATTGAAATGACCGGTTCTAATTTCTTTACGGTTAGAATTTGTGATGGTTCAAATTTGTGAGATTCTACTGTATTTAAAATTGATATTAACTCGGTACAAAATATTGGAAGTAATTTTTAAGGAACTACATTTTCATTGCTTTCTGTTCTATTTTAAAAATATGCAGATAATTAATATAAAAGCAAGTAAAATTTTATTTAAGTCATACAAAAATTTTTAAATTTTCACAATTTTGCACAGAAATTCGGACAATTTTGCTATCTATATATTCTGAGATTGCGCTATTGATTTGGATCATTATGACGGGATACAGCATATAGTCCCAAATGCTAAGGACCTGGACAAAATAATGTCAAATTGGTATGTTTCGCCATTTCGGAATCTTCTATTTAAACCTTATCGGCAACAGCTAGGACAATATGGGTCTCCAGATTAATAAACTTTTGAATTAAAGGAAATGAAAGTCGTTGAGGCGCACTATGGGACATTTTGCATAAAATTATGACAAATTCTCTTTCATTTGGTATATACTTATGTAGTTTGCCGGGTTTTATTTCATATTGATTGTATAAGAAATCAAATTATTTCAATGAAGAAAGTGTACAAGTTTTTTTTTGGTTCACTGTATGTGGTTCCCTGCACCGTTATTTAAAAATTTAACTCAATAATAACCTGAAATATTGAAAACATGTACTGCAAAGTTTCTAACATGCATTTTATGTCCTGTAAACGAAATAGAATAGTCTAAACATTTTCTTGTAGTATGGCTGTTTTCCTAAACGCATGTTACTTTGTAGTTTACATTGCAACTTGTTCCTAAATGTAACACTTAAAATTATGACAATGTGGTCTGTTCCTAAACGTATAATTTCTGTTGTCGATGCGCATAGAAGAGCAAATTGTGTATTCATAAAAATGTGTATGCAAAGCAAGACACAAACTAACTACATATACAATGAATAATAACGGTATTACTACTGTATTGATACATTGTAAACATACATTTAGGAAAACAGCCTATAATTGACATTCTATATGACAAATTCAATTCGTGTAAACGCATATTAATTGGTTTTTAGGTATACACTTAAGTTCATATATACGTATAGATATGTACATATTAAAATGTGTGTACATACATATCTACATGCGTATATTCACACGTAAATATACACATACATATATGTTGTATATACACAAGTAAATATTCCGTATGCATGCACTATGTATGTATGTATGTACGTAGCTATTCTTATAAAATATGTTTAACAAGAAAATTTAAGATTTTTATAATAAAAGTAATATTACTTATTACTTACAATTTGTGGCCCAGGCATACGAAGTTAAATACACTGTTTATAAAATAATGTATGGATGGCCTTGATCCAAATCGTTGGCTGATAATTCTTTAAAACAAATTTGTTTGAGTTATAGCAGTCAACTTGTCTTAAAAAAAAAGCTTTGAAATAAAAATACACTAACACTGTTTTATACACTAAATAATTTTATTATAAAGCTGCATGTTCTGATATACATGAAATACTTTGAATATGTCTATAACATTTTGTATCTAACAAATCAATCTTCCATTTGTAAGTTTTTTTAATCTTAAGTATATGTATGTATATTTTTAGTTTGGATCTCTTATCTTTACATGTTATTTTTTTCTATATTATATATTTCTCTTTGTTTTTACTTTTCTTTTAATATGTTTGTTGTATTATTGTTTTGTATTTTTCGGTTGGTACTTTTTTTAGTTTATGTTTCTGTCACTTGAGATTCCAGACTGATTATGATGAGTCTCACAATTTAATGTACACCAACGAGCAGAGAACACATAACATATTCAGCTGAAGTTGCTGGCTGAATTGGAAAGAGACAGGGTGGCCGATAGATTTCTAAAAGTGTACAAAAAGGGGATTTTAAGAAAAAAGTGGTAGAAAAAAAGGAGATTTTTCGAAGAAGGGGAGGGAACTCCTTTAAAAAAGAAATAATTGAAACTAATTTTTGTATTTAATGGGTTTCAAGGACATTTAAGCCCATAATCAATAAATATTTAAAACGAGTGAAATGTATTTTATTTAAAATGTTTCATACAAATTTTTTCTTTATATTTTTGAAAATTTTTTTTATTAATATGGGGGTTGAAATATATTTGGAATAAAATTTATCAATATTGGCGTTTTTTCAGTTTTTAGCGCCATCGAAGTACTTCAAAAAACCCGACTGCGTAAAAAAATAAAAGAAAACAACTTTAAACCGTGACAGATCCTAAATTAAAAATCATAAGAGAAACCTAAAGATGATTTTCAAACACCTGTCGATTGATACCCATTTTGATATAGTTCGCCGGATTTAATTTTTTCGTATAAACAAAATGGCGTCTATTGGCCGCCATATTGAATTTTGACTACTTTCATATATTTAGTGACACTCCCCGGATTAAGACGAATCGATTGACGTAAGAATCGTTAAAATTCGGTCTACGCGTTCGGTTTATATAGTGCCGCAAAGGAACACACATACATACATAAACGCAATACCCTTCTTTGCGTCGCGCAGTCGGGTAAAAAAAGAGTAGACAGCTGTGGAATCAAGAGTACCTAGTAAATTAACCTACCTTGGTATTTACATTGATAACATAGCGTCTTCACGAGCCATTGATTTGTCTTGACAAAAAATTTAAATTTCAAAGCAAGACGAACAAATTTAGATTTTTTTGTATGCGACGACATATCTTTTAAAATTATTTTTATTTTCAATTCAAATTCGCAATCACAATTTTTTTTTCAGTTTTCTTTTGAAAAAAATTTAAATAAATGTTCGTCAGTTTCCATGAACAGTGTGAGGGGGAAAACTAAAAAACACCAATGTTTGTCAGTTTTCATGTATGTCATTCAAGTATGCGTGTTTATTGGGCACTTGAGACAAATATATTGCCTAAAATATGTAAAAGTGAAGACTGTAAAGCTTGTAATAAATATACATATGCATATACTTTCCTCGTGGAATTTCAATAAATAACCAATAATTCAATTGCATTACCTGCTTCATCACCAATGTTTACTTACTAAAGTTAAGAATAAAATGATATATTCGATGTGTATGGAGAAAGGCTTTGCGAACAAATCATACGTGTATGGCGATCTTGAGACACACTACTTAGTGTATATTTATTGTAGGTACTAGCATTTCCCAGGGCACAATTTAATTCAGTTAATTAAATAATCATATTTAAAGTGTCAATATGTATGTATGTGGAATTTTAATGTTTTAGTTATGAATGTACTTTTGTGATTGCAATACAATTTTATTTAATATATCAGTTTAATTTGCATTATTAGTTGGCTTTGCGCAAATTTACACTAGTATCACGAAAATGGCATCGTTCTACAATTCATTTTACATACTTATATTAATACGTATTTGAATCAGAAAACGACGATTTTGTGTACGTTTTATACATATTCACATTATCATCATTTAGTTGAACCTGTTGTCGTATTATAAAGATTTTCACTATTAGAATCAATTACATTAAGGGTTGACTGATTACAGATGTGCTGACGTCTTTTATGATGAGGAGGGTGCTGCTGTGAACACGTTTTAGAATAATTTTTCTCTAAAGTTAAAGTTGTGACTGCTGGTGTAGTTAAATTAGTAGTCATTATAGAAATGTTTTTCTGAGGAATATTATTCCTTCCTGTAACAGAACAATTCGAAATATTACCAACCGGCGAACCTAATGGCGTTAAGACTGAGGCAGGATTGGAGCCATATTCATTTTCTTCATTTAAGTAAATATCCATGTGATCCACAGTGTCGGCATTGGCAAAATTTTGATCTCTTCTTTCGCTCTTTTTCCATAAATAATAAAATTGTACCAATTCGCGCATTGTGCGTGTCCGCACCTGAAAATCCGAAAAAAATATGAGTATGCAATTTAAATTTTATATTATTTTTTCGAGTGAAAACTAACTTGGTTTTGTCTTATTTTAAGAAAATCTTTTCCATATTTTTGTATACCCTCTTCAAATTTATTACATTCCTCTTCCGACCATAAACTCATGCAATCGTTGAGGGGAAGGGCATTTAAGCGCTTGCGTCTTAAAGCTTCCTTAAAATCATAACCACATTGTACCAGCAAATGTAGAGCCTAAAATTATCGTTAATAGTAAAATAAGTTGTCATACATAACAAACGCACCTAAAAATGAAAAATATGACCAAAAATATGCATTTACCTACGAATAAAGTACCAAAACTAAAATAATATGAAAATTAATTTTTTAAAAAAACATAAAAGAATCACAATTGGGTATATTATTTAATGCAACCAAACTTAAGTTGCGTTGCCAGTCGGCCACTGAAAATGAATGATTGCCAGAAAGGCACTAAAATAGCAATTGAAATTTATAGCTCTCAGTTGCCCTCAGTAGTATAATTTTCAGTAACTGGCAACTCAACTGAGGTTCAGTTGCCATCCATAATCGGATATCCTTCTCTATATGGCAGTTAAAAATTCATACTGCAGTGGTGTGATTTTCAAAGAAAATCTTACGTTTTGCCAAACGACGTATTTAAAATAATTACTACTCCCAACTTTAACCGGCCGTGTTGAAAAAAAATGTACTAGTTACTTTTAATTTTTTACGTTTAGCACGAATTTCAAAATGGTATAATACTTGGTCGATTTGTTTTTCAAACTGCGAAAAAAAATGTTTTTTTCAACAAAAATACCAATTTTTTTAAGTAAAAAATTGTTTTCTATAGCCGTTGTTCGAACGGGGTTTCAATTCAAATAAGAAAACGTTCGAATAACGACTAAAAAAATTTTGGTTTTCGTGACCATATTTCTGATTATGTATGCCAGTTTCTTGGCTGCTCGTTTCAAAATGTTCTTGATTTTAGGAACCTAGGATTGAACGATATAAGTTTGAGATTTTTAGTGCATCTTGCTTTACGCAAACATTGCTGCGCTAATAATAATAATAATAATAATAATAATAATAATAATAATAATAATAATAATAATAATAATAATAATAATAATAATAATAATAATAATAATAATAATAATAAAGTATAAAGATGCAATACCCTAATGCACATATTTTTTGAAAATTTAAGAAATTGTCCGAAATAATTTTACTTGCCTGTTCGTTATCCTTAACTACCGCCTGATTATCCATTTCCATAGACGCTGCCGCTTCAACGAGCAATGTATCGCCATTCGCTAAAAAAGAGTTATTTTCCAAATTTTCAGTATTTTTTTCAGATTTACCATTTCCTTTCGATTGGGTTTCTGAGTTAATCGCAGTGGGAGAATGTTCATCCTCTTCTCCTTGTTGATTGGATTTAATGTCTCGTATTTTAATTAAATACTCTTCTACTTCACGTTCACTAACTTGACAGGGCTCCCAAATTAGTTTGTCTTCATTTTCATAAGGCAAAATATCGCCATACTGCGATAAACCTATCGGTATAGTAGCTTGATATGATGTTCCTATCATAACTTTCTTTTTATAGTCTTCGTCCTCCTCTTCTTCAATTTCTTCATCCTCATCATCTTGGACGCCGTATATAGTTTCTAAAGGAATATCTGTTTCTATTTATTTGATTAATTATACATAAATAAATAATTTCTATTTGATAACATTAAACTAATATACAAAATACGCAATTACTTGGCAATATTAGGCATATGCCCGCATTAAAAATTATTTTAAAAAATATTTTAGGTCGATGGATCGCAATCGAAACTCAACTGGTTTGTCAGTTGCTGAAATCGTTATTACGGATCTTTATTGCCGAATAGCATGCGATCTGAAGTTTCATTGTAAAAGTATTTCTTATTAAATCATTTAATAAACTATAGTCAGTTCGTTTGAAACAAAAAACTTGACTGGATTCGGAAGGCTTCAGCTTAACTTCGGATGGAATAGAAGAGCTGACATTGATCGTGGGATGATATCGATCTTCAGGCAGTGTAGTAGGTTCCGAACGAATAATAGTGCAATCATCTACACTATTAACAAACACTAAATCAAGTATTTTCCCAAAATCATTACATACACTATTCATTTGATAAAGAACTCATCATGGCAGTTTTTATTCTTCACAGGAATTAAATAAGGTGTATCAGGCGTATATTTCCACAAAATTGATGGTAGATTGAAATCACCAACGACAAAAATAGAGTCATTTGTATCAACGTGTAAAGCAACAGACTAAAAATTAACGTTTAATATTTTTAATATTAAAAAAAATTTAATTTTGTAAAGCAAGAATGGTGGCACGATGTTTAGTTTAAACGTCATATCTCCTTTTTTGTCAAATGATATGTCAGAAAAAAAGAGAAAGTGGAACTACCAAATATACTTACACCATGGATTTACTCATACCATGGACGTACTCAGATGTTGTTGAACCATGATATTATTTATATAAATTGCTAAAATTGTTGCATTTCTCAAAAATTTTTTATTTCAGGCAGTCAAAAAAGTTCATGACACAATCTAACTCAATTTTTTTATTGTTAACGAAAATTGTTAACTTTCAGTTAAAATTTAAGTTTAGGCAAACAGAAAGTTAATAAACTTAAAGTTAAAATCAACTTAACTCAGCTTTGTGTTAATGGAGGTTAGTGCTTAATTTTGTATTGTTTTATTCTTATTTTAGGACATTTTAAATATTTTTTTATAAAAATCTCTATTGTAGTATTATGTAAGTGCTTGGTAAAAATATTTTAAAATTTTAATTAAATGTAAGAACTATAAGGATAAAAATGAAAATAGTTAACTTTCAATGTCCTTTCATTTCCACCAATATATCCTAGAACGTACATCAACAAAATTATATTTAAAAGACAGATAGTTTTGTGTAGATTAATAATAAGGGAAACCGGAAATATGTCATAAAAAATGTGTTTAATGCGCACTATATATGCACTAAAAACTTAAAAATATGCTCCCAAAATGTAAAAAACCGTATATGTATATAAATAGGCCACACAACCCAGCAAAAACTTTGCTTACTGGTAGGCAAAAAAGTATATGAGGATTTTCGTTTGAGAAGTCCAAAAAATAAGGGGTACCCCTTACAAAGGTATTTACATTTTCACAGCAATTAACTAGTTACTATTTGGCTTACTTGAAGCTAAAAAAAAGTAGTCAAATAAGCAAAAAATTTAAGAAAAAAAATTATACATATTATATTATATTTTATTTATTTATTTATTTAAAGAAATATATTTCATAAATTAATTTATAAAATACAAAAAATATAAAAGGCGCAGGGTGTCTAGACCATATTGCGCGCAAATTACGAAAAACTTAAGTAAATACGTATTAATTTAGTGAAAGTAAAAGTGATTAATTCAAAGTACTTAAAGACAATATAATAATAAAATAGTAAAAATGTGAGAAGGATTTATATATCATAGATGCTGTGTTTATAAAATGATTGTTTGATTGTGTACAATTGATGGGGTTCTGAACAGTCGAGAATTGATTTTAGTGTATTAGCCATTTTGGATATTGGGCATTCCATTAAAATATGGTGAACATCCATTAATTGGTGACAGGTAATACATTCAAGAGGATCCGTATGGTTATAAAAATGTTGTGAGTTAAATAAAGCCTTCCCAACTCTAAGACGAGCAAGTGTTATACACTGCATTCTGGAAAAATTTCTGTAATATTCAGGTCTTACACATAATGTATTATGTTGCCTCAAGAAACAGCTAGAGTTTTGCCACTCTAGTTGTTTTTTTGACCTATCCATATATCCAAAAACATTTATTAATATGCGATGATCACAGGGAACTTCTAAGATTAGTGGTCGGTTGATAGCTTCCCTAGCTGCATTGTCTGCAAGCCCATTTCCATTAATTCCAATGTGCGATGGTATCCACAAAATAAGAATAGCACTATTTATATCCGGTTCTTTTAAAATATCAAAGGTTCCATTTTTATTATAAAAAATGCCCTTGAGAACACTGAGACTATCTGTGTATATAATGGTTTTCTTCTTTTTTCGAATGGCGTAAAAAATTGCTGCATTAATAGCAGCAAGTTCAGCCGAAAATATACCTGAAAATGCTGGTAGCTGGCTTTGTTTTACCACAAACCAACTAGAGTTGCTGATATTAACTAGGTTTTCTAGTGCGTATTTGTGGGTAGTAAAACCTTGGATATTCCACTGAAGAATAGAAATTTTCAAACCAATATCCATTTTGACTACTAAAATTAAAAATTACTCGCCTGATATACTCGTATTATTCTTTAGAGGCATTGTTTTCTTAAGGGTATTTGGCGTTATTATAACGTTTAGCTCTGGAAAATTATTATACAAGCTGCTACAAGGTGATAAATTAGGATTATTTGTAGAGTTATTCGGTGGTGTTTTCAGTATATCTTCTGAAGGTTGCGATTGTACAGTTTTGCTTTCTAAAGAATAATCGATGTCAATTTCTCTTTCTGCATTGTTAAAATTGCTGTCGATTATCATAAATTCTTGTGAAGAAACATCAGTTAAAGTAACGGGAATTTCATTGTTATTTAAAATGGGTTTTAACGTTGTGTTGTTGTTAATATTATTGTTTTTGTTATTAATGTTGTTGGAGTTGAAATTCTTTGTGTTCACCTTATTACTATCCAAGGTCAATGTTTGTGTTGTATTTGTAGTTGAGGTGGAAGATTTATTTGTATTTGTTTCCTGCAAAGATGATTCACTGTTACTCTTTTGAGGAACATTATTACGTACTATTTCAGAGAAAGATGGTTTTTTGCTAAATGGTTTAATTGTGTGCATTGTGGGATTTTCGTTGAAAGCTTTCCAAGCCTCTCTTATGGTACATCTTCTATCTGCTTTAATTTTATTGACTGATTTGTGTTTAATAAATGATGGACATGAAGAATCATACGATGTGTGGGATTCAGTGTTGCAGTTCACGCAAAATTTTCTTACGCATTTTTCATGAGGAGGTGTAAATCCGCATTCTTTACAAAGTTCCACATTTCGACATCTATTTTTTGTGTGTCCCAGTTTTTGGCAATTGACACATTTCATCGGATTTGAGATATATTCTTGAACTCTTACTCTTTCCCATCCTATTTTCAAAAAATCAGGTCTATGTATTAAGTCAAATGTTATCACAGCTGCACCAGTTGGTACGAAATTACTTCCTTCTTTCTTCGTTAGCTTGCGAATGTCTATAACTTTTTGTTCTTCCAAAGACTTTATGATTTCATTCTCGGGAATATCAATTATTTTTCTGGAGAAAATTCTGCCTTGGATTGAATTGAGTGTTTTATGCATATCAATTTTTACAGGAACGCTGTCAATATATTTTGCTTTAAGAAACTTCTGAGCCGATTTCATATTTGAAGCTTTAATCATCAAATCACCACTACGCATTTCTGTAACGTCCAAATATTCTTTTGAGATAAAATTGAGTCCTTTTTCTATTTGGAATACATTATATGACGAAAGAGGCTTAGTATCCGTAGAATCAGAAAGTGGAAGTGCAGAAGCAACTAAGTACCGAGGTATGTGATCTTCATTTCTGGTAACTTCAGGCAGTGGTGCGAAATCGTCTACTCTTATTCTTTTATTCCTTTTGAGGGCAGATTTGGAGGTGTCGAGTATACTGAACCTATTTCGATTGGGAGGGTCAGTCCCATTCATTTTTATTTTTTTTTTTTATCAAAATAAAATTAAAGTTTATTCCGATTTACTTATTAAACAAATAGAGAAAAAAAAAAAATCTCAAAGAGAAAGACTAAACCAAAGTCAAAAAACACAAAATGGAGTATCTGTGTGTGTATCCAATAATCGTTATAACCGCCAATAAAAAACACGTTGTTATCACGGCGATTGCCCGGCAACGACTGATATTTTATTTATATATTTAATTTTTTTTACCCAGCTGGGATACGAGCCTGTGCTCGTTCAGATTTGAAGACAAGTACTCTACCCACTGAGCTATTGTTGACTTATAAGTTTAAGCGACAAAAATTAGTTTTCATATACAAACACATGTTGACTTTAAAAGTGGTTGTCTACGTATTTTATTAATACATATCAACAAATTGTAACTACTTTCAGATAATGAGAAAAATACGTAATAATTTTATTAAAAACTAGGTAGTAGTTCTAATTGGAATAAGACATATAAATACCACTCATTACTTTGTAACCCATTAATAAAGTACTACCGATTACAAAAATTACAAAAGTTTTTGCTGGGAATATTTTGTCGTACACTTTTAAATATCTTATTGCCCATCAATATTGATGAAACATATATGGTTTAAAATATATTTTTCTCTAGATATGCACAATATATTTTTTTGCTTAAAAAAACCAGGTACAAACCCGGTTACAAACAAAACCGGTTACGGATGAAGTGGTCGAATTTCGACCACCAATCGGGCTAATAGTTTGCTCTTAAACCGTTATCATTTCGTTTATACACAGAGAAGAAAACAATTAATCCCGTCCAAAGCCCGGATATGTAGCCAATCTTCACTCTGTAATACTTTGCATGAACTTTATTTGCATTTTTTATGGTCATTATTTGCTTTTCAACGTGGAAATTTTACACTATTTCATTGGAAGATATTGCATGTCACCTTTATGGTTACGTCGATTTAACAATGCCAGTCTAGCCTTTCATCTGTCCGAATATAAAATATTTGGCACAAAGACATATTTTCTGGTTCCTATTAGGAACAAATCAACAAAATCGCATAAATAGCTTAAATATTCGAAAACGCGACTATTCTCGTCCTGCTATTTTTCTATGAAGTGCAAATAAGGCAACAATCTCGACAAAATTGAAATTGCCCAAAATAAATGCTCAAAAATAAATAATTGAACATTTTTAAAGCAGTAAATAAACTGGGAATAAATCAGTGAAATGAGGAAAATTTTTTGAAATTGGCGAAAAATACATTAGAGTACATTTAAAATCGTAAAAGAAAATTGAATGACTAAAAAAACTGCGATAGAGCTGACAAAAAAATGAAGGTAGTTTTAAAAATTGTATATCTACATGTTTTAACAATTATAGTTTTAGCTGGTACCAAACCAAAACGTCCATTTGTCCGTCTGTGTTATCTGTATAGAAGGCTTTCGGAAGGGCCTAAGAATTTTCTCCACTGCCTAAGCAAAAATCTATTATCAATTTTAGCATCTCCTGAAAGATATGGTCAAAACCTTTTAAATTATAGCAATATTGACCGCATTCGATGGAAAAAATATATAATCTAAATTTAGGACTAGAACTTCAGAGACCAATAACTCGAGAGGAGTAGCTAAACCATATTTAGCCGAAAAACGTTAACGGTTAAGTATCCATTTTATGTTTTGATAATCAAGCGAAAAACATAGGAATAGAATCAAATAGTTATTTATGAACAAGAAAAATTTGTTCTTATTTTACATACCTTTATTATTGCCTGCAATAGAGTCATTAACTACGACTACATTATCAAATGTTCCTTCTGGATATAGGTCAAGTAAATGGGATCGATGAACTTTAGGGATTTCAGTTTGTATAATTGGATTATCGTTGTCTTCTTTCCTCTCATCTTCTGATAGAACAATGGGTTTACGTGATGTCAATATCCTGCTGGAGCTTTTTTCATCAAGGTTATCCAAATGTTCATCATCTAGCAACCTAGTCCCGTTATTGCTTTCTGCATTAAAATTTGATTTGTCATGCCTCGAAGCATCAGTAACTTTATTATGCGAAATGAGATTTTCATCACTATTTCTAATATATGGCTGCGACGAATTGACTTCTTGCTTGTGTTTTAGCTTTTGTTTTTCCTTGTGTGATTTTTTAGGTTTTTTTCGTGTTGGTTCTGAATAAAGGCTTGTCGGAGGAGGTGATAAGGCTCTGTATTTAGCTAGTAATTCTTCCAAAGGCATTTCGCTTTCTTTCTTTAGGGTATTTATTTCCTCATCCGGATCCTGAGTCTCGAAAGAAGCTAAGGCTTCTTCCTCATTTAAGGTTTGTTCATCATCAAAATCATTTACCATCATTTCAATAGTTGGCTCAAAAGTGGCATCATTAGCACTGGTAGTCTGTGAAGTGGAAGATGATGACGATGGTGACTGGGGATCAGCAAACGTTTCATTCAAAATACATGATGTTGGTGAAATAATCCTTCTTTCTCTGCCAGTCAACAATAGTGGCACTTTAATTAATGCATCACCGTAATTTTGATCTTCGGTGGCGATTGTGGTATTATTAATCTCCATTGGTTTTTGTACGTGGGTAACGTTTAGTTGGAATGTTGTTCTAATTTCAAAATCAGTATTAGATGATTTAATTTCACTACATGCACTTTTATTCGATTCGCAAGTGGACATTTTTAATGGATTTATATCTGGGATAACTTCCAAAGCGACAATATTTACATACTTTTTTGAAAACAACACAAAATCTATACACAAAATCAGTAAGCGAACAGTTACAGGCCGATCGACTCAAAATCGGCGGCTAGCCGCCGCCGGTCCTTTTTCTTCAAGCCGCGCAGCCGCCGATTAACTTTTGCTACACTAAACAACTTTTTTTATAATATATTAAGGGCAATATACACGGTCACACGGTATACATGCTTGACAAGCGTGGTAGTAGTATATGTGAAATTTCGTTAGTATTAGTGACACCGACGACGCTTGATGGAACATCTACTTGGTTTTGATTTTTCGTCCAGCACACGTACACGAATCTGACATCAAGCTGATTGACCGTGTATATTGCCCTTTACAATTTTTTACTTGAAGTCTACACTATACTATGTAAGATGAGATTGTCAGATTCAACCGCAGAGAGAATTATGTTACGTGTAGACTTCAAATTAGTGTTATCTCAATGTTATAAAAATTTTTATGAGAGCGTTGTTATAAGAATTCTTATAACAACAATATTGTGAGATGAACTGTCAAAAAGCACATGTACATGAAAATAAAATAGTTTGTATGTGTGAGTGTTTATTAAAATAAATGAAAAGCGATGTTTTTGATAAAATTTCTGTGTTAAATAAATGAATAAATGTGTTTGATTTATAAATTAAAATTTGTGTGAAAAATTAAAAATAAAATAACTAATTATGCAAAAGTAGTGCGTGTTAACTCGATGGGCATTTGCATAAAATGAAATCTTATAGGAAAAGGAAAATTACGTCTTCCCCTAGTATAAGATTAAGAGAAAAATCGACATTTTGTTTTTATTCTGCCGACGTTTTCTCTCATGTTTATCAAAGTTAATGTCGCGTGAAGACGCTGTGTTAGCTAGAAAAAATTTTTTTTCAATTTTTTTATTTAAAAAATTTTTTTCAGTATATTTTCGTTCTAGCCGACATATAAGCCGCCGCCGAGTCATCCTTGTAAACGCCGCCGACCAATATTGTCCGCGCCGCTGATGAAAAGTCCTTTGCCTGGAGCTCTGTAAGCGAGGCCGATCAGTTCATGGCCGCCGACAAATGCTGCAACCACTTTGGCGCCGCTGATGTTTGTGGCTGAGATTAATGCTATTTTCTTTTTTAATTTTCAAGAAATTCTACGAAAAATTGCTTTCCTACACATCGAACAAATCAAAAGAAATTAAAAATTTTAAGTTTCTTGTAATTTGTGCGCACACAGCACCATTAAGTAGTAACAAAAGTAACAAAAATCGCACGCACTAATCATACGTCTGGGGGCAGCGAAAGTGGCAGCTAATGCTGGCTTTATACGAAGTTTTTAAGATTTGGCTTGTCAAATTTCCCACAGCCAAATATATATGTACATGCCGTGTGAGGCATATGAAAGATTGTCAGATGACATTTACAGAAGCAGTCGTATGAAAAATTTTTATTTAAAGCGTGTTCCATTTCATCTGGCAAAGCATATGACATCAGCTGCTTTGATGTAATAGTGTATTCACACCAGAGCGAAAAATAGTACTTACGAGATTTTGAGCTATATCTAGTTGCTTTTTACTAGATTTCCCATACAAAACGAAATCTACTACGCCACTAGATTTTGACAAAATCTGCTAATATATAGTAGTACTTAGTCATACAACCGTGGTTTTGCTCATATAGTACTAAGAAATACCACGCAACATTCTCAAATTTACTAAAACAGCTGATCTCGTAGTGGTACCTGTTCAATCTACCTTGGTTTATACAACAGGAACCGGCAAACACTACTAATACATTTTGCTTGTTGGGTTTTATTGTGCAACTCTCGCTCTTAAAAAGTGTTTGTTAGTCTATATCACGAAATAGCAAGAAACAAGCGATAACACGACCTGATCGTTTGAATCAAGGCGAATTCAGTACCAGGTAGCCCTATCATCACAGATGATCATCAGCTGATTACACCCAATCAGTCAAACTCTATATAAGAAAAGCACAAATAAAAATAGTCCTACACCTACTTTGTATGTCTGTTGTATTGATGATAAGGCCACTTGATATTAATTCGCTTTGGTTCGAATGTTCATGCCACCAGCGTTACCGTTGAAAATTTTCCAAAAGGGGCACAAAAAGGGGATTTTGAAAATAAAAGGGGCACAAAAAGGGGATTTCTTAGAAAAAAGGGGCAAGTTTAATAACAAGAAAAATGTAAAAAAATTTATTTAATTTTTAAAAAATAAAGGTTACTAAAGATAAACTGCCGCTCATCTGATTAGGTTTGAAATTTTTTTTTGGCAGTTCTATCAAAAACTATTGCTCAAACTACTAATAAAATGGGACTTATTGATAAATAATATGCATTACGTGAAATCTATGCAAAAAAATTAACGGTGATGTTGTACCATTATAAAATAATTGCTGCAATACTAATTTTGTCCAAGACAACTGCCTAATCAGAATAAGTTTCTTATTAATTTTATAGTTTACATTATAGCTTGCACGCAAATTTTAATACATTTTTGATCTTTCTAAGCCGATAAAACAATTTGAAGTTTAAATGGGTCGAGGATAATCTTTATCTGAAGCTGAAAGGGTCAAAACTAAATTTTATAATAAAGGTCTTACTCATGATCAAATTTGGAAAAAAATTAATGAAAGTCAAAATTGTGTGAGTAATTTCTTATTAATTACCAATTTTTTTTTAAATAAAACGAAAATTTTGTGTGTGAAATTATATTGCTAACAAAAACAAATTATCGTATTTTATTGCTGTTTTGAACATAAATTCTCACACGAAATTTTCGTTTTACTTTACAAAAACTGGCCGTAAATGAGATAAAATATGGAAAGAACATTAAAGGAGACAACTCAGCAACTGAAATAAAGCAGCGAAAATAAAGGAAAAAGTTGGTAATAAAGCTAGTTTGGCGACTGTAGAACGCGTAATACATAACAATGCTTTAAATATTTTTATTTTTCCAAAGTATAACGCTTCTAGTGCAACGGTTCTCAAATGGTGGTCCGTGGGTCCGTAGCAACCATTCAAGGGGTCCGCGTTAAGAGCCGAAAAACAGTGTTTTCAAAAATAATAAAAGTTTTTATTTTCGATCTACATACTTCTTTTTATGTTTTATTTATTTTTATTTTATATACGTACATACATACATATGTATTTATGTTCTGAAATCTTCAAACACGAACAACAAAATATTAGTGCGATCTTTTATTCTTCACTACTTAATAAAAAAAACTTTTTTCGGCCCTTGGTTTAAACATATTTATGAGTTTTTAATTCAACCTAAAAAACAAAATACAACCTGGGCTTCAGAGGGGGTCCGCGAAGAAAAAAAATTTTTACAAGGGGTCCGTGAATAGGAATTTGGTGAGAACCCCAGTTCTAGTGTATTTCTTTAGGGTGACTAAGATATTCTAAGCAAGAGAAAAAATAATATACAAATTTTCATTTCGGTCATTGTCCATATAACGATACATATCTGTTTTTCGATGTATACTTACCGTTAAAGCGCTATCCACAGTCAAATGATAGTTTAATTAAAGTGCTCTTATTTGAAAGGCTACAAAATTACTCGTCGAATAGTGAACAAATAACTTCGATAGGATAAAAAATTACTCATTTTTTTTAAATATTTACGACCGTATGGATGACGAAAACTTATCATGTAGTTAGCATAAATGACGATATTGAACAAGAGCTTAACGAGTTTCGATATAAAATTGTAATTTAAAAATTACTATAGATTGTACCCCAGACTCATGGCTATATCCTCTGATGATTTCTAATATCAAAATATATGGAAAAACTCATCAAGATTCACTTCAATTTCGACACTCATGCTAACTTCATGCATGCATATGGCCTTTAACGTTTTTCACCAAGTGTTGTCTACTTGGGAGCTGTTTTGTACCACAAATAATCCCTAGCTAAAAAATTTTATTGAATAGTCTATTCGATTTCAAAAGATTTAAGCAACAATAGCAGGAAGTCGGACTAAAATCTAAAAATTCTAGAAGGAAAAAACGAAAACACTAGCATTTCAATTTAGCTATTAGCAAATCCTTCATGTAATAGTTTTGCTTTATTTTGTTTTTTACTAGTTCATATTTTAGTAAATTTAAATGTTAGTGTTTTGGTTTTTTATTATAGCATTTTTAGTTTTTATCTCATTTCGGTCCATTATGTTTTAAATTTTTTTTAAATGGAATAGACTATTCAATGAAAATTTACAACTATGGATTTTGTTATTATTTGTGATACAAAACAGGTTCCGAAGAGAAAACACTTGGAAAAACGTTAAAATTTTATCACCTATAACTCAATAATTTTTTGTCCAATCAAATCCAATTATCCACTATTCGACGCGTTATTTTGAATCATTTCAAACAATACATATGTAGATCACTTTAATAGAACCAGCTTTTGACTCTGGGAAGTATACATAGAAAAAACACAAATAAACCGTTACCTGAATTGGCCGAAATGAAAATTTTTCCTTTCCTTATTCGTGTTAAGCATATCCTAATCACCCTATAAATTCATTAGAAACTTTATAGATTTTGCTTGTAAAGCAGTGTAATGTAAAGCATTTCAAAATATTAATTTTGCAAAAAAAACACTTAATTCACTGCATAAGGAAAAATCTCCTCATTTAGTAAAAAGTATCAAAAAAGTGGCAAGAGTTACAAAAAGTATCACATTTGGGTGCATCTTGTAAAAGTAGCAAAATAGTATCCAAGCGATCGAAGAAGTGGCAAATTGCTACTTTAGTAGCACCAACGGTAACGCTGCATGGCCACACTCACAGCAGTTTTACATGCATGTTGTTGTTTTTACTAAGATTGTATGAATGAGAATATAAGATTTGCTTCTCTTTCATACAGTCTTCGTAATGTTGTTGTATAGTGACGGGTCTAGTTAGTTGTCTATGGCCACACTCATGGTAGTATAATTCTACCATGGTCACACTGATTGATTTTATTTTCCTTTATTACTCTGCAGTTACACGTTCAAGAAATTGCTTTCAAGTTGATCACACGTATTGCTTGTTAAAACTACTTTAAATTGACGCTATGACGTAGGCTGTAAGCAACTTGATAATCAATTTTGTTTTCAAGATGCCGTCGTCAAGGAATCAACAACGAAACAGTAAAACTCGGTTATAACGATGTAAGTCTAAAGTGCCGACGTTTTGGTTGCCATTTTCATACAAAAATAATTCGTAATAGCGAATTCGTAGTTAACGAGTCCTCATTTGTATCGAACTACGCTTATTACGAACTTGTCATAGAGCGGTTTTTTTGCTGTTTGCACAAAGTTCGTTATAGCCGAGTCTTTCTGTAATTTACTTACAATAATAGAGATCAGCTGTTTAAATTGAACGAAAAATTGAAACAAATCTTGAAAGCAAAATTGAAATCAAGTTGGTAGTCAATTTCCAATTATGTGAGTGTGTTAGTAAAAAAGTGTGAATGTATTGAAACTTGAAACAAAAATTGAAACAAAACTTGAACGTGTAACCTCCAAGTTAGCAAGGCAAATTCATACCAGGTGATCTCACTAATAAAACAAGTACAACATGTAACAAAAATCACATGCATTTTGTTTTTGTAAAATAATTGTTCGTACTCAATTTCTGAAAGCAAATAGTGTATTTTGACATCCGACCATTAAGAAAATGCAAAAAAAAACTAAAAACTGTGTTTACAAGTTCACCTGTACTGAATTCGCCTTGACTTTTAGTCAATACGTGTGAGTACATACGTGTGAGAGTAAAGGAGTAAAAAACCCCATGTGATATGTTTTGCCGGTTCCTGTTATTCAACAAATTTGGTATTGTTGTAGAACTGGGTGTGTCTGTTACTCGTATCATGGTACATTTTTAACATCCAAAGTCGACATTTTACAAAATTACTTTCAAGTTGTGAGCAGGCTACGTAAAAATTTTCAATTAAACAGAGCTACTATTTGAAACAAAATTTGTGTTTCTTTTCATTGTATTCAAGATAGATCAATAGTACGAATAGTATGAATTCGCCTTGATTGTATTATTAAAATGTTTCTTTATTTTTTTTTACATTTGTTTGTTGAATTTTTTCGAATAGTTGAATTATTATTTCATGAGCAACGGCCGAATTACCGCATACGTGATCTAGTAAAATTGTTCGAAATTTTTCTTTTTGGGATTACGGCAGACGATAATCGAGTACATGATGTTTAAATTCTACTCGTTAGCACTAGAGCGATCGAAAACAATCGGTATGTTCTGTATTTCATGTGGAATTAAAATGTGCGGAATTATCAAAGCATTGTTGTAATAAATATTAATTTGCAACAACAATGCTCTGATAATTCCGCACATTTTAATTCCACATGAAATAAAGAACATCCGATAGGATACTTCCAATTCCCAACTCTGAAGTCCACGTGGACGAAGTCTTGAGCAGATAGTAGTTGATTAATAAGTTAACAAATACGAATGGTATTTTTACCCATAACAACAATAGTGCCTTCGTCTTGAATCTCTTTAAGGGCATCTTCAAATTGTTCACGGGTAATGAGCTGTAAAATTTATTTAAAATTTATATTACTATTTACATGACGTGTAGCTGCGAAAAATCTTACAATTTGAGAAGCTTCTTTTATTTCCTTAAAAAGTTTTTGGTATGGTACAGTTGGTATTTTTCCCTTCTTCTGAAGATTTTCTTTGATTGCTGCTACTAAATCGGCTCGTTTCTTTCGAGCAGCCGTTGAAAGACCAGTAGTTAAAATTCCAACATCTATTTTTCCCGATAAAGGATCGGTTGCAGATTGTTTGAGAGCCTCGCGATGCAAGCGCCAAGCTTCCTCGACATCTTTTACCATTACTTCCTGGCTTAAACGCACTTTAGCATGAGCTTCAGAGAGGCGAATTAAACTTTCCAATTGTCGAGGGTAAGCTGAAATTTGTCCGCGTCCTGCACCGACTTTACGCATGTCAACATACGCCTGTATTAAGCGTTGCTGTGCATCTTCTGACAAAGTGGGTGAAATATGCTCACGAGCATAGGCCAAATAGTCACGTAAAACACTCATATCCTATATAATAATAAAACGTACCAACCATAAAATAAAATTAAACAACGATAATTAAAACTTACAAACATTGTATCCTCTTCCTCGTGACGCGTTACATAGTACAATGATACTAAATGTCCCGCTAAACGGCGGTCAAATATTTCATCCTGAGGATCAAGAACTAAGAAAATCAAATCAAACCGAGACAACAAAGTGTGTGGCAAATGAACATTATCAATAATATTTTTCTTTTTGTTCCACTGACTTTCTGCAGGATTAGCGGCTGCTAATATTGAAGTGCGAGCGTTCAACTGACAAATGATACCAGCCTTTGCGATACTTAAAGTTTGTTGTTCCATTACTTCATGTAAAACACTGCGGGTTGTATCATTCATTTTATCGAATTCATCGATACAGCACACACCGTTGTCGGCTAAAACTAAAGCGCCACTGTATAGAGAAATCTCACAGTTAAAACTGAAATATATAAATGGACAATTAAAAACTTATTTCACTTACGTTTGCAACACCAACTGCCTAGTTTCAGGATCTTTTGTTACATATGCTGTTAAGCCAACCGCCGAGGAACCACGTCCTGATGTGTATTGCGAACGTGGTACTAAATTAAACACATATTGCAGCATTTGTGACTTTGAAGTACCTGGATCTCCACATAGCAACAAGTGAATTTCAGATCGAAAATTCTGTCTTCCCAATGTAGAATGTTTCTTTTTTGTACCACCGAATAACTGCAAAAGTATTCCCTTTTTAATGTCATCATTTTCATATATAGATGGCGCAATAGCACGTGCCAATCTATCATATATATCTGGTTTTTGCGACAACGCGTGTAGTAATTCTACACGTTCTGGAGGAAATATGTGATCCTTGCTAAAATATTGAAGGAAGAATAAGTAAAAACGTTTGATAGGGAATCCCATCTACATACCCCTCTTCTTCCTCATACAAGCGCTTATTATCAACCTTACGGAAGTGAACAACGTCGACATGAGTTTTATAAACACTCTTTACGCTGGATGACGTATTACTATTTTTCATAGGTGTAGCGCGGTAAATTCCAGTTACAGTAACACGGTCACCGGGCTGCACTTTGTCGACTAAATCGTTATGTGCATATAAGAGAACATTGTGAGGCGTTTGACCTGCCGCCATATCATCCGGCGACTCCTGCAATTTAATTAACTGTTTGTCTGTGAATTCCGAGCGATTGTGAACCAAACGGAAGCAATGATTTGTGTTGCAATTAGTACACAACGTAGGTTGTGCAATACGGCCTCGATCAACTTCGACGGTAGTGACGAAATCACAAATAATACATTTGAAGAAAGCTTCTCTCATTTCTGGGATAACATTTGAAGTACGAATTACCATGCCGCTGATACTAATCAATTGATCCATGTCCTCAGGGTTAAGCGAACGCATGTTGCGAGTTTTGTCCGCATTAAAGGGTCGAACTTGAATTTGATGTTCTAATACTGCGGCTGGGTATCGTTCAAAAAACATTTCATTGACCGCCATATCAAAACTTGGTATGACCTCTTGAGGATAACAAATCAATTGACGATACAATGCTGCATCGAACGTCTTCAAATGAGAACAATTCAAATTTAAGTACGGCTCTTCGAGAGTATGAATTTCTTCCAGTTTTTGCAAATACAATGGTTGATTAACATCAATATTTTCTGAAATTTCATCTTGTTCGGCCATAGGATCAATATATCGAAGCAAGAATTGCTTGAATTTGGTTTTGCAATGACTAACGACAACATTAGTACCCCAAACCACCATTTGTGGAGCTGAGGAAGCTTCGGACGCTGGATCAGTTGTTTCCGAAACACGCTCTGGAATAGTTTCCATCTAAAGAAAAAAATGTTCGTCTCGCTTCGTTTCTTACAAACTTTAGAAGAAACTTACCCCGGTACCACTTATAGCTACCTGACGCATTCTTTTATCCGTTCGAATGTCAGGTCTTGCTCGCAATGGCGTGCCACGGATGCCTGAACGGGGCGTTCTTATTGACCCCATTGAACTAGGCGTTCCATAGTTTAATGGAGAACTCAGATCAATTTCACTGATATTAGCAGCCAAGCCTCTAGCAGGACTAGTAGCTGGTAAACTGATATTTCCCGGCGATGTAGGAGGCAAACTTATATTATCAGAAGGCTGGACATGTTGGTCAGGTCCCATACGCATAGGCGTATCAGCTTCACTGACATCCACAACTAATTAAAATATATATCTACATACCAACATACTTATGCGCAATAAATGTGATTATTAACTTACGGCGTGTAGGTGTCTTTTGGCCTTTAAAGGTCACACTACCATTTGGAGATCTTGCAGGGCTAGACATATTTATATATATATTTCGAATAACAAATGTAGAAAGAAAGCACTTCTATAGAATATAATAAAGTTTAATGCAAATATTACGGCGTCTTATAATGGATTTACAGAATAATTTGGGCGCCAAAACAATATGCAGGGTTGAAATAAAACGTACTGTACGAATAGGAACATTTGTTGTGATATGGCAGCACTATACACTTAATTTACACCAGTGCACTGGTGTGATGGAAAATACCGATTTTAATATATTACTGAACTTCCAAATAAAAAGTACTTTTTTCACCTTAGTGGTAGTTTTTTAAGAATTTGAAAAATATGTTAGTTATTCTTAATTATTTTAAATGAAATTTATTTACTGGCGCTTAAGCATTGTCCATATGCATTTTACTAGTGGTTTACCAAATCGTCAGTAGACTTCAAACACAGTTTTGAACAGTTACAAACCCTTTATTTTACCTCCCATTTTTCACTTTTAAAAATTGAAACGAGCTTGCTTTCAATTACTCTTTCAAGATGAGTGTTTCAATTTACGTTCAAGAAAACAGCTGATGATCATATTCTTGTGCAATTATTATGCCGCCATTGCTTTTTGTTACGTTTTTTACAAAATGATTTTCAAATTGCTCTCAAATTGCTTTAAAGTTGCGTGCAGCCTACTTCACAGCTTTCAATTTTTGTGAATTTTGTCAAGCAGTATATGTAAAAAACTTGAAAGCATTGCTTGATAGTGTATACGCAAATTTCATCATTTAACATTAAACAACAAAAGTTTTTGCGGTTGAGTGGCAGTCAGCGAGCATATTGGTTTTTGACTGATAGTGTGAACCAAAAGTGCATGGCAAGAGTTATTTTTTGTAGCATAAACTTAATAACTTGGACGCAGAAAATTATATTTTCGAAGAATTCATATATTTTATTTAAATTTAATTTAATTTATTTTATTGAACTTCAGCGATCTAGCCAACAAGGCCATAATCGATCACAAATTTCTACTAATAACAATTGCATACTTAAAATAAAATTAACAAAATAGCTGTAATAAAATTAACAAAATAGCTGTAAAATTAACAAATAAAAATAAAAGTTTGTTGTGACTTACACTACATTTACAACAGACAATGCTTTCTTGAGAATAAAGAATACGTATTAGTTGTCAAAAACGCTGATAATTATCTTCATGACGTAGGTGTCCATACAATTATTAAGACAATTAATTTAAAATTCCAGAAATTCCACATTTTTTGCGAACTTTGTAAGTTAAAGCTTAGAAAAAGTAAAGAAAATATCATAATTGTAAATATTATAAGCTTTTCTTTTTGAATATTTCTTTTAAATTCACCAAAATTCAAATTATATCAGCATACGTCAAATCATTCTCCGATTTACTGTCTTCAAAATATTCAAGACAGTAGTGAAGACAATTGAAATAGTTCGTATGTATTAGTGAAAAAATGTAATTGTCAAGACAGCATTGTCTAGTGTAAGCGCTGAGTTATACGACAACAGAACATTAGTTCTTATGAGACGACACACGCCAAATTTTTTTGGTGTGCGTTATAATCACACGAGTGTGTTTGACGTATAAAACAATAACGTTTTGTCGTATTTGGGTTTTCAGGCGAAGAGAGAAAATGCAAATGGAACTAAAGAAAACAGAAATCTTGTCTTTTTTCTACCCCGCCTTCTTGTCTACCCCGCTCACTTTCAAACAATATAAGACGTGATATAAAGACAAGTGAAAAAATCAACGTATAAATTGCATGAAAGTGCATCATTTGACTACGAGAACTCGAACACCAAATCACTCACAAGCTCGGTGGAAACACTTCGAAAATCTACGTAATTTAAAGTTGGTGGAAACATACTATACAACATTTTGAGTCTTCATGCGAAATAATATGAGCACCACCTTTTTGGTGTGGAGTTTACAGCAAACACATTGAGTTTTTTAAAAACGCACACAATGCAGCTTGTCATATTTTTCGTATGAAAAAGCAAATGTTGATAAAAATTTTTTCGCAAATTTTTTTTTTCATTTAACAGAGTACTAAGCTTAAATGTTTAAATCAAACGAAAATTTGAAAAAAAAACTTTAAAGAAAAATTTAAGTGTTAGTAAAAAAATGAAACTTGAACGTGTAACCCCAATTAAAAACCGCAATTAATAAATTTGAAGAAATTGGTAGGTTTAAACGGTTCTAGTAGATTTTTGTGGAAAATTTGGAAGGACAAATTTTTTTCCAGTGGCAACGCTGATGTATATAATTGAGTTTTGTTTTGTGTTTAAGTTGTCACTTTCGTTGCTTTTGTCAACGTCAGTAGTAAATTAATTTTGTTCTGAATTTTATAACGATAAAAGAAATTTTCTGTTTGTATACATTTTCTTTAATCTAAAAAATTTTACATAGTTTTTGTTTAAGTAAAAATATCTATTAAATTTTGTACATAAAAGAAATTTGTTAAAAATAACGGCATTGTTTGTTTGGACGTTTCCTTTAATGTTCTTTTTCGTGTGTCGTAAAAGTGTCGCATTGGAAAAAATCGAATTCTATAAAGTTAATGAAAAATCATATAGAATCGATAAAAAGAAGTATATTTGGAATATTTGATTACCAACCTCGAACATCAAGTAGTATTTCGTTGAAATAATGTCTAGTGAAGAGTTACTTTATGTAAAGGTATTTATATGGATTCATAAAAATATTGAAGGGAAGGTCACCTCACACATATTTTCATACAAGTTTAGTAATATTTTTCAAAAAGTGATTGAATTTAATTTAATTTTTATTGAGACTTGAAAGTATAGATCACAAAAGCAGTTGTTTAAAGATAACAAAGAATGTAGAAAACTTAAAACTATATAGTATTATTTTAATAAACATTAAAGACATGATTTAAAAAAAAAAGATACATGCCTAGTTAACTTGGTCGGAAACGATGTTTTACATCAAAGAATAAACATGAAAATTATATTGCTCAAACATATAACAAAAGTTTACAAAGACTGTCAGGTGTGAAATCTTAATGATAAACTTAAAACTAGGACTTAAAATAATATAACATATATACAAAGAAAAACAAACTTTAACCCCTGTTGGAGCCTACAATTGCAGGAGAATAGAACTCTGGTAGACGGTATTCATTTAAGTTAGTAAAGGAGTTAATATCCTCATGTAAAATTCCAATTGGGGACATGTAACGACTGTTGGACCAATTAAAACCAGATTGAGAATAAAGAACTGTTGTCATTAAATTGTTCTCGTGATTTTCAAGTCGATTAATAAATTTACTAAGCAGGACTAAAGCATACGAAGAGAGCGGTTGTACATCTGCTCTCCTATATATAACAGAATTCGAAAATCTTTTGACAAAATTTTCATAGTTTGCGTTAATACAAAGTCTCAAACAGCTACGTTCTAAAATCTCCAACTCCATCATTACTGTTGGAGAAATCGAAAACCATATAGGAAAACCATATAGCATTGCAGAACCAATGCATACTTTATAAATTAAAGCTTTGCCCTCTGACTCAAGTGTCTATTAACAAGTAACTTCATAAACATGCCATTAATACGCAATCCTTTACTTTTGGAAATTCTTCCATGTTGGTTAAACTTAAATAGTTTATTGAAAGTTACCCCAAGGTACTTTATTTGATCGCTAAAGGGAATAACTGAACCGTGCAAAGAGAGATTTAATGTTTTACTTAGTCTTACTACATTTCTAGGACCTTTTCCCGAAGCATTTCGAAAACAAATAGCCTCTGATTTTTGTGTGTTGATTTTAATACCCCACTCTCTGTAAAAGTTATCAATTACCAAAAGGTGACTTTGAACCTTACTTAGCGCGATCTCAGTATTGCTGTCGTGTGCATATATGAATGAATCGTCCGCATATAAAATACTTTTAGAGCCATTACTAATATGGGGAAAGTCATACACGAGAATGTTATATAACATTGGCGCCAAAATTAGTCCTTGCGGAACACCACAATAAATGCTGCCCAAATCCGATTTTACATCTTTCATTTCGACAAAAAATTTTCGATCATCAAAATAGCTTTTAAACAACATTATAAATATAGAATCACATCTTAAATTAATCAGTTTAAAGATAATACCCAAATGATATGCTCGATCAAACGCCTTTTCAATGTCTAACGAAACGCCGCGGCGACAGTACATTGCTTATCCCTTTAATTACAAATTACTTCGTTATGTAAATATAATAAAGCATCCACGGACGAGTGACCACGTTTGAAACCAAATTGATATGGGTGTAGTAAGTCCGGTGCTAAGGAAATATCTAATTTTATCTTAATAACCCTCTCAAATAACTTTCCAATGTTTGACAACATAGATATTGGGCGCGAGTTGTTGATTTGAAAGTCATTTGGTTTTTTCAATAAAGGGTAAATTTTGACCACTTTCCAGACCCTAGGGAAATAACCATTATTTAGGCAATTGTTAAAAATAATGACTAAAAACTTTATTGCCGAAATCGGAAGCCTTTTAATTATAAAAAAAGTGATTGAAATGTGGAAACGTTTGGGAAAAATTTACTTTAGGTACACTTCTCCAAATAAAATGAAAATTTTCTATCTGATGGAAAATTTAATTCTAAGAAAAAAAGTAAAGTACGAAAATCCTCGGAAACGCACATTTTCGGAGTTACGGACCTACAAAGTTTTACAGATCTTAAGGATTTACTTGCAAAATGTTTAATTCAGTGTAGCAATATGAGTATCATATGAAAGCTTATTATAATTATTCGATGAAAAACATACATATTTAAAAAAATTAACCCATACAGGACCGATATTTTTTTTGTATTTTTTCAAATTAAGTGTCATTTGTTTTATTTTTAATTTTATTTATAGTTACAATCATGATATAATATATTATTGTATCATGGTTACAATATATGTTTAACGAAAAAAGTTAAATATTTATTTTTATTGTTACAAAAGAGTTTATGCATAGCCGGCCTTTAGCCGGACTTAAGGGTTTTCTCCTCTATGTATATCGAATAGTGGCTTCGCTGAGGAAAGATTTTTTGCATAGCCGGCCTTCGGCCGGACTTAATGATTTTCTCCTCTATGTATGTCCTATAGTGGCTTCGCTGAATAAAGAGTTATTGCGTAGCTTTCATATTATACCAATATTGATGCACTGAATTAAAAGTTTTGCAAATAAGTCCTTAAGATCTGTAAAACTTTGTAGGTCCGTAACTCCGACAATATACGTTTCCGAGGATTTTTGTACTTGACTTTTCTTACAATTAAGTTTTCTATCAGATAGGAAATTTTCATTTTATTTGGAGGAGTGTAGCTAAAGTAAATTTAAGCCAACGTTTGCACAGACCTAGAATAAAGGAATTGCTGAATGTGTGCAATACCTTTTTTGCACTTCGCGCCGTTCCGGAGTAATGGAGCCCAAAAATTTCATTTTTATTGATCATATCTTTTATGAAACTACGTCTATACCTGGTATATTTTTATCATAACAAATAACAAAACGTGGGCGGAGCGTTGTCAAATTTTTGTTAGTGCAAGCATACATGCGAACACGTTGTTGTTTTTTTTTTGTTATGATAAATTACAATTTGTTTGTCGTCGTGAAGGAAGTTTGTCACTAGGTCCGTTTGTTTACTTTTCCAGTAAAATCCAGTAGTTGAGTAAATTCTGGGAAATTTAAGAATTTTACTCACAAGCAGGGGTGTTAAGTATGACGATTTTTTACGATATGACAAAAAACGATATGACATACTGTGTTGTCATATCGCAAGTTTTTTACGATATGACAACACTGAGAAAGCGATGCACCGTGTATGGCTTTCTCGGTGTTGTCATATCGTAAATAACTTACTATCGTAAATAACTTACGATATGACAACACAGTATGTCATATACTTAACACCCCTGCTCACAATAATGGCGCTTGCACAAAGAAGTACGCGAACGGAAAATTGCAAAAATTTGCAGGTTTACCAAAACAGCTGATCACTAAAATGGATAGGGTTGTAAAATATGTGTTGTTTCGACTATCCAGCACATATATATTTTTGGTACTTGGTACAATGCATTCCTATAATTATAAATTCGTAGCGAAATGTATTTATTAAATACAACTTCGGAGAAGCTTTTAAACTTGTTTATTTTGTACATGACTTTTAACTTTGTTTCTGCTTAAATGACATACGAAAGTACATCATTACTTAATTTTTGATATTCGGTACCCCAAGTAACATGCAGTAATAAGTATTCAAATATATATTAACTTTACATCTCTAAAGCATTAATGTAATTAATCCAATTAGAGGAACATTTTTGCCATGGGTGTCAAGAAAAGAAAACTTGGCGTTGTATGCTCTTCTGGAACATACAAGTTGAGAAGAAACTTGCTTAGGATGTATGTACAATAATCATTTTCAGTTTTTGTTGGACTTTTAATTCAACTTTTCTTCTCTACATTTTGATTGCTTACTTTTCTTTGTTTATTTTATTGAATCATATGTTTTTTTCCTCTACTGGATTTTACTGGCACAAATTTGTTCAGTCAAAATTTGCAGACTCTCAGTCAAACAACAGTCACTTTACTCTCTCAATTGATGCTCTCTTTTGCAAATTTATGTGTAAACGAACGCATTTCAGTAAAATCCAGTACAAATTTGTACAAATTTTTTGAAAGTTTTGGGGTAAACGAACACTATTTATGCACTATTTCACTTATTTTTTCACTAAACTGATTTTATTTAATTAAAGCATTCATATTTTCCTTTAGTCGTATAATTTTTCGTACAATTGTTGTAAAAATGTTAAACGGGATTTAGACCAAAACTTTTTAGCATATTTTTTTTAAAGTTGATGGTCGAACGGGTTAAAATTACGTTTAAGCAAGTAACAAGTCCAATAGATTTTGCCTTAGAAAGTAAATTTCCTTTGGATTTGGTATCCCACTAAACGCCCTTATGCGCAGTTTGACCATAAGCTTAAAAAAAATCAGGCTAAAAAGTCTCCGTCTAAATCCCATATTAGTTTTTCAAAATAAACTAAAACGTCAATCAGTTTGCTTACGTTTTTTTATCAAGACAAATTTGTCTGAGCTTGAGCTCTGGCAAAATTGTCAAGACACTGCAATAACACTAATAAATGCAGTCTATACCTGATAAATTTTTAGCTTGAAAACGATTTGACATTTATCATGATAAAAATTTATCAGGTATACTCACTCTGATAAGGTATATACAGGCCCTCATTGACCATAGGGCTAATTGGGCTGCAGCCCAGGGGCGCCAGAAAACCAAAATGATATAATATTTATTGTATCATTTAGTTGGAGAATATCTTCATAAAGAAAAACTGAGTTTTTAAACGTTCTTATTTAATCAAATTATAATAAGAAAATAATTTGGCCTCGAACAGGAATAAATTAATTTTCATTGCAAAATTAAAGGTCGAAAAAAAATTATTTTTTTAAGTTTTGAATTAAAGAATATTTAAAAAAATAAAATGACATTTTTATAAAACTATGTATACAAGGGCGAAACATTTTATTTAGCCCAGGGCGGTCACACTTGTTAATGCGGCTCTGGGTATATGCATTAAGTTAACAATATTTGGTCATGTTCTGTGTCTCACAGAAAATAAAATAATGTGAATTCTCATGGCATTTTTATAAAACTACTAGATGAGGCCGGCACGCGTTGTCTTACCTCCAAATGTATCTTTTTATTTTATTTATTTATAAATTAAAAATCAAGCTTTTAATGCCAAATATGATTCATTCATTAACTTTATATAACTTTTTAAAAATAACTCCACCCCATGTGGACCTATTGGGTCAAAAACAAAACAAAAACCTAACTTGTGAGGCTGTATAAAAAAAAACAATTTTTTTTGCTATTATCTCAAAAGTTTCTGACCTAAGTAAAGCTTTAAAACCTTTGGACTTTTATATAAAAGAGCTTATTAAAGACTGCTACTCTAATTGAACTTGAGGGAATGATTAACTTTTTGATTTGTAATTTAAGAAAAGTCAATACTATTGCCCACGATTTAATTAAAAATCTAAAGATTAATTAGGTTTAATGAGAGACGAATTGAAGTTTTAAATACATTTATTTTGTATCTCCACTCAGGAATATTTCCTTCTAGAAACAGTGTTTTAAAATACAGTACAAAAACGGAAACTAAGGAAATCCGAAATAAACTTTTTTTGCTGAATGTTGTTCGGTGCTGAGCTTTGCCAGGATGAGTCAGATGATGATCTGACAACAGAAGAAACTATCGATATTAATACAAGCAATCTTTTAACAGAATTAACCGAAACAATTAAGTGTTAACAATTTTAAGAAATTAAAACAGGAATTAATGGCACAATGGAAGATTTTATATGCTTAGAGAAATCCAGAAAAAAGATTGAGAAATTATATAATTTTTATTATGGATTGTTTTCGATTTCTTCAAGATCTACGATAAGTGAAAGATTTTTCAAAGTCAAGTATAATCAAAGAAAAGAATCGTTTAAATCCGATACACTTAAATCAAATAATTTTTCTAATGGATTATTTTAGATCTCCTTAAAATATTGAAATAACTAGTAAAATGATCTAACAATCTTGTTTATTTCTTAATTAATACATGTATATGAACTCTTTTTTTTGTTTTGCATGATTTAGTTAAAGAATTGTTATGTTTGTTATGTTATTGTTTTTTTTACTAATAAACTCAAAATAATGAATGGTCCCCTAAACTTTAAAATACTTTCTAGATTATTAATCTCTTTCATTTGGTGTTAAAAATTGTCTGTTTTTGGTTTAGTCCTACTTTTTTTATTTTAATTTTTTGAAATTAAAAGAACTGATCCTAATGTATTTTCGTCCGCTTATTACGAAAACGGCTTTATTAATTTTAAAATTAGAACCCACATTGTGAAAGATATGATCAATTAAAAATAAAAACTTTCCGAAACGAAAAGAGAGCACCAACAAAATTCCACATTTATACACTCTATGGAAAACGGGATACCATATTATGTTATATAATCAACAGTGCCTGTATTCTAGGTTTATGCCGAAACATAGGGAATAACAAAATTTGAAGCAAACACATATCGTCACCTTAAATGCAAACGTACTTAGCTATACTTTTATTTTTTTTGACAGCAAAAGCAACAAACTAAAGTTTTAAGCTTGTTAGAAATTTGTATATGAATACCGTTGTTCACAAGCTCACACAATACATGTGTTTGTATGTTTTCCATACGCTTTTTTGCATTAAGAAATGCATACACTTTTAGTTAAGTCCGTTTGAATTTCTTTAATAAAGTTGACGTTTTAGATTGCAGGACTCTAAAACTGTGCATGAACATGTAGTTTGATAAAACAGACCATAATCAGTAAAAACACTCGATTTAAAATGTTTCTGTTGTTACATCCGTTTGCCTTTAAGGCGACGATATGTATGTACATAAATATTTACATGTCTACATACTACATACTTATGTATACATATTTCGTAGGGTTCTAAAGTGTGGCTACCAAATGCCAATACAGTGTGGGAAAGTGCAACTCTCAATGAGAATTATCGAAAGGGCAATACTGCTTTGAAGGTTCAGCTGGACAGTGGAGGTGAGATTGAAGTTAATATCAAAGCAGATGGCAGCAATTTGCCTCCGCTTCGAAATCCTGCTATTTTAATTGGACAAAATGATTTGACTTCGTTGTCGTATTTGCATGAGCCAGGGGTATTACATAATTTAAGAGTACGCTTTTGTGAGCGTCAAACAATATACACATATTGCGGCATAGTATTGGTAGCCATAAATCCATATGCGGACTTGCCACTCTATGGCCCCAGTATTATTAGAGCCTATCGTGGAAGATCTATTGGAGAATTGGAGCCCCATATTTTTGCGTTGTCAGAAGATGCATATACCAAGCTTGAAAGAGAGAAATGTAATTTAAGTATTATTGTAAGTGGTGAATCCGGCGCTGGAAAAACTGTATCAGCCAAATATGCAATGCGATATTTTGCAGCTGTTGGCGGATCAGAATCGGAGACACAGGTAGAACGAAAAGTACTGGCCTCATCACCCATAATGGAATCATTTGGTAATGCAAAAACCACAAGAAATGATAATAGTTCCCGTTTTGGAAAATTTACGAAATTATTATTTAAAAACAATATGAGTGTTATGAACTTGACTGGAGCTACTATGCATACGTATCTCTTAGAAAAGTCTAGAGTTGTATTTCAGGCTATAGGAGAACGTAACTATCATATATTCTATCAACTTTGTTCTGCTAGAAAAGAACATCCTCAATTGGTTTTAGGTAAACTTGGAAATAAATAGAAATATTTTTTAATACGTATTTATGTTTTATTCAAATAGACCATCAAGACAAGTTCGAGTATTTAAATATGGGAAAATCACCTGACATTAATAGGGTTTCCGACAAGGAACAGTTTAAAGAAACTATTCAAGCTATGCACATTCTCGGATTCGATTCAAGACAGGTAAGTTCTGCATTATCAAAAAATTATTCTAACTCTTGGTTGAATGTTGCTTTTTTTCTTCTTAGATTTCAGATATTTTAAATATTCTTGCTGGTATTCTTCATTTGGGCAATATAAAATTCACCCAAAAATACAAGAAGAATTCGGAAGAAATCGACCCTGACAGTTGCCATATCGACGTGAGTACCCAGCAAAAAATTTACATGAAAAAACGTCATCGAATCAGGGAACTTGCATGGGTTCAATTCATTCATTTTAATGACGAGCAAGTTCTCTAAATTTTCATGTAAACACATGATCTCCAATGACACGCTAATGTAAAAATCATGCATGTTTCACCTAAATCGAACCAATGCGTCATCACTTGCACCCATGATTATACACATGATTTGTCATGTTATTTTTTGCTGGGTAGTTAATAATAACGAGTGATTTGTTAAGCGATTTAGAACTACTTACATATCACCCGAACCTCGGTTTATGCGGTTGGTCCGTTCTGCAAGAAATCGCACAAACCAAATTCGCATAAAACGATACACAGTCGTCATTAGAGATGAGCGATCCCGTGATTTTTAAATAACATCGTGAACAGTGAACGTGATTTTAAAATCACTGTTACTTAAAACTGTGGCTGTGATCACTGGTTTCAGTTCTCTTCCCAGCAAAAAATAACATGACAAATCATGTGTGCAAGTGATGACGCATTTGTTCGATTTAGGTGAAACATGCATGATTTTTACATTAGCGTGTCATTGGAGATCACGTGTTTACATGAACATTTAGAAAACTTGCTCGTCATTAAAATGAATGAATTGAACCCATGCAAGTTCCCTGATTCGATGATGTTTTTTCATGTAAATATAAAAGAAATGAAATAAAAAAAATATTGCCGCAGCTGGGATACGAGCCATGCTTTTCTGACTGTTAATACACGCTCTCTACCACTGAGCTATTGCCTTCTTATTTTTTGCTGGAGCTAAAACTTGTTTAATGAAAATGTGTCAATGTGATGATTTAATTCGGTTTTTGCATGCCTTTTTCGGTGGATATTTTATGCAATATATTACCTAGTAAAATGCATGCGTTTTTAATGAGTTCAAAAACTATAGCTTTATTTACTATTTACGATGTCATCCAGAATGCATTCGAAGAAACAAGTGATCAAGAAATCATGAAACACTATTTCATGTCGAACACGTTTATTTATTTTTTGCTGGGTTATAGCAATGTAATTATCAAAACACACTTGCATATCTACAACAAAAACGTTGTTCTTTAATATACCAAGGCAGATTTAAATACGCCTTAAAATATACTTTGAATTTTAAAAAGAAATACTAATAAGGGAGAAGAGAACTTAAGAAATAGCAACACTATTCGTTTGTTGTTATTGTACGTAAATAAAAAACGTTATTACCCACACAAACAGATAATAGTTTTTAAAAGTGGCAATTATCCCCTGGTCTAGTATTTTAATTTTTTTATTTATTTGTTTTTATTTTTATTTAAAAAAGCTGCATAAATTTAAATTTGTTGTGAATGAATGAATGAATATATCCTTTGTACTTATGTAGATCTTATATGTACGTAATGTACTTGTTGATATAGTATTGTATTATTTATAAGTAGCTTTGTTATACTTGATACCTTTGATATTGTATTCATAATTTTTTCAGTCTAATTAAAACTCAAACTTAACAGGTTATGGGCGGGCCGCATGACGCGCTTGAATTAAAAAAATTATTTTTATTTAAAAAAAATTATTTAATATGACGCACGCAGCTGGAACTTTTTCGATGGAGCCTTTACGTGGAAGGGAAAACTTGGACGTCTGGAAAAGGCAGGCCAAGTCATGCCTAGTAGTCAAGAAATGCTGGTCAGTGGTGGCAAATGGTATTGTCGGGGCTGATGACACAAAGCTAGATGAGTGTGCACTGGCTGAACGTACATTGATGGTGGATCCAATTATAAGTATATAGGCATATCGCAGTAGCAAAGACTTCAAAGGAAGCCTGGGACGCTCTTATGAATGCGTACGAGGACACTGGATTAACTAGGAAGGTGGAACTCCTGAAGCAGTTGGTGAACATCAAATTAGAAAAATATAATTCAATGCAGTCTTATGTGAACGAATTGGTCATCATAGCACTAAAGGTAAAAATGCTGGTCTGAGCATAGACGACGAGTTGACAGCTTCATTAATGTTAGCTGGATTGCCTGTCGAATTCAAGCCTTTGGTGATGGCAGTAGAAAATTCAAAGGAAAGATTGACAATTGATGTAGAGAAGAATTTACTTTTGCAAGATGCAAAGTTTGACCCCAAAACAGAAAACGAAGGCGCTTTGTATTTGAAGAATCACAAAAAGGCCAAAAAACCAATACAGTGTTACAATTGCAAGGAATTTGGGCATTTTGCAAGAAATTGTGAAAATAGAAGCAAAAGTGATAACAAGGATAATGCGTTTTTTAAAAAAGGTGGTAAATATAAAAGAAATGTTGAAACTACACTTATTGCAAAAATAGGCAAAGTTTTGAATGCTCGTATTTGAAAAAGATACCGCGGAAAAGATCATAGAAAGTAATTCTGTTTGTTGGTATATTGACAGCGGCGCTAGCAATCATATGATGTGTGTAAGTAGATATATGTACAACAAACGTAAAGTAGAAAACAAAAAAGTCCTTATAGCAAACAATAGTGAGCTTTATGTAGATTCTGTTGGTGATATTGATCTTACTATCTATTCTGAAAGGAAGAAGAAAAATATAACAATCAAAAATGTTGAATTTGTACCAAATTTGTGTGCAAATCTGTTGTCAGTGAAACAAACATGACTGAGGGTGGCAAAAAAGTAGTTTTTGAAAAAGATATGTGCAAAATTTATGATGCAAACAGAAATCTCATTGCAACTGCTACAGCGTATAATGATCTTTATCGTTTAGATAGTAAAGCTCATTTCAACGAAAAGGTTTTTCTGGCTAAGGAAAATTTTAGTTTGTGGCATAGGCAAATGGGCCATATATGTAATAAAAGTTTGCATGAAGTAAAGTCAGCAAACGTCGGCATCAATTTTGGCTTAGATAATGATGAACGCTGTGTAACGTGTGTTAAAGGTAAGCAAACAAGAAGGCCTAATAAGGAGATTGGCACAAGAGCTACAGAATTGCTACAGCTGGTGCATTCAGATGTTTTAGGACCGTTGACCACACCTTCGTTCTCTGGTGCAATTGTGGACAATTTTTCAAGAAAGGTCTTTGTTTATCCTTTGAAAATTAAATCTGACGTTTTTAATGTTTTTTTGGGGATTTTAAGAAAATGGTTGAAAATCAGTGCTCCACAAAAATAAAAATATTACGTACTGATAACGGTGGAGAATATTTGAATAACAAATTTGCCAATGTATTGAAACACAATGGTATAGTACATCAAAAAACGTGTCCATACACTCCGGAGCAGAATGGTGTTGCGGAAAGAATTAACCGTACACTAGTAGAGCGGATTAGGTGCATGCTTGGTGACAGTAATTTAGACCACCGGTTTTGGGCTGAAGCGGCGAACACAGCTTGTTATTTAATTGACAGGATTCCGTGCAGAGGTAAAAATTTTACTCCAGAAGAAAATTGGTCGGGACGTCGTCCGAATTTAAAACATTTAAAAATATTCGGTTGCCCTGCGTTTGTGCACATTCCGAAGGAAAAACGTCGTAAATTAGATTCGAAATCTATTGAGTGCATTATGATGGGATACAGTTCTGAGTGCAAGGGCTACAGATTATTTAATCCGCAAGATGACAAAATAATAATAAGTCGGGACGTGGTGTTTCTAGAAGAAAAAAAAAACAAATCTGAAAACAAATAAGAAACATTTATGTGTAAAATTGTATGATTTCGATGATAATGTCAATTCCGGGGAAAGTAATAGCTCTAATGAATTGATACCTGAAGACTATAATCAATGGGTTGAAGAAAATGTTGGCAGAAGTAATGCAATTACACCTGAAGACCATGATGAGGATATCGAAGTTGATGAAAATGATAACAGTAGTTATGAAAGTACAAACGAGTCAGATCATTGGCTATACCACGAGCCGAAAAATCTGGAGAGCAATGGGTTCCAAATATTTATGAGCAGAAAAATGTGCGTTTAGGTGAAGATGTTCGTCGTTCAGAGCGCATTGCGAACAGAACTTCGCATTCTCAATTATTTTGTGCTATGCAATTTGTCTCCGGTGATCCAGTCAGCTTGGAAGAAGCCATGTCAACAAACAATTCCGATAAGTGGAAGATTTCAATGAAACAGGAGTATGATTCATTGATAGCTAATAAGACGTGGATCCTAACAGAACTACCAAGGGGAAAAAAGGCGATAAAATCAAATTGGGTCTTCAAAACAAAAACGGCTGAAGACTGTAATCAATCACGTTTTAAGGCAAGATTAGTAGCTAAAGGTTTTTCGCAACGCCAAGGAATAGATTATAATGAAACTTTCGCTCCAGTTGTATGAGTCACTTACATATTTATTTTCTTTGGCAGTAAAACACGATATGAATATTCATCAAATGGATGCAGTAAGTGCATATTTAAATGGAAATTTGAAAGAGAAAGTATACATGGAACAATCCGAAATGTTTAACGATGGTACAGATAGAGTTTGCAAGCTTGTAAAATCTATATGTGGTTTGAAACAATCTGGTAGAGTATGGAACGAGACAATAAATCGCGAGTTAGTCAAAATGGGACTTGTTAGAGGCGAAGTAGATCAATGTATTTAGCATAAAGTAACCAAATGGGAGATATTGTACGTTGCCATTTATGTAGACGATGTCTTAATATTTTCGAAAAATATGTCATGTATAAAAATATTAAAGAGAAACTTGCATCTAAATTCAAAATGAAAGATATTGGAGAAATATCGTCCGTTCTTGGTATGAAGGTTACAAGGAAAAAAGATTCAACAAAGGTTGATCAATCCCAGTACGTGTCTGATATCTTAGCTCGTTTTGGAATGGATGATTGCAATCCGGTATCAACACCTATGGACTACAATCAAAAATTATCAAGAAACATGAGTCCAAAGAATGATGAGGATAAGCAAAAGATGTCGCAAATACCATATATGCAGGCTATAGGGTGTTTGCTGTTTGCTGCACAAATTAATACAAGACCAGATATTTGCACTTACTTAGTCGATTTGGATCAAACCTAGGTAAACCTCATTGGGAAGCAATCAAAAGAGTTATGAGGTACATATTTAAAAGGCACAATTGACAAAGGAATTGTATATAAAAAGCAAGTAGACGGACGAATAAAAGGTTATTGCGATGCTGATTGGGCTGGAAACGTAGATGACCGCAAGTCCACAACCGGGTACGTTTTTATGTATCAATCTGGTCCCATATCATGGGCCACCAAGAAGCAGAAAACAGTGGCATTGTCTTCGACAGAAGCCGAATTCATGTCAATGACTGCAGCAATCCAGGAATCAGTATGGCTGAAACGTTTAGAGGGTGAACCAAGTCCAGAAAGTGAAAGCAACATGATTTTGTTTTGTGATAACAAGGGTGCTATTCAGGTTGCTCTAAACAATTATTATTCCTCTAGGACGAAACATGTTGGCATAAAAGCCAAGTTTATCCAACAGAAAATTGAAGCAAAGGAAATTGTTTTACAATATCTGAACACAGATGAGATGATTACCGATGTTTTTACCAAAGCTGTAACACCGCAGAAGATGAAATATTTTGCTGATAATCTTGGAATTTATTAAATTATTTATTATTTAATGAATTTAAATTGAATTGTTATAATTAATCATTATTATTTTTAAGGATGATTTACATGGGATATATGAATATTGAAATTAAGAGATTCATCATTCAGGGAAGGTGTTGTGAATGAATGAATCCTTTGTACTTATGTAAGTAGATCTTATATGTACGTAATGTACTTGTTGATATAATATTGTATTATTTATAAGTAGCTTTGTTATACTTCAAGGCGAATTCATACTAGGTGGCCGCAAGAGCCCAGCTGTTTACGTAAATGTTTACACATTTGGCCTGTCAGCTGTGTTAATGTATCAGCTTTTTTGACAGCCCAAATGTAAATTCTCCACGGCGAATTCTCTTGCGACTACCTGGTGTTGATCTACCTTGGTTATACTTGATACCTTTGATATTGTATTCATAATTTTTTCAGTCTAATTAATGGCTCGATTATCGATGGCAACCGAACTTCAGTTGCGTTGCCAGTCGGCAACTAAAAATTTGTGGTTGCCAGAAAAGCACTAAATAGCAACTGAAATTGACAACTTTCAGTTGCCAGTTGCCATCCGTAATATGATTTTTAGCAACTGGCAACCCAACTGAAGTTCGGTTGCCATCGATAATCGAGCCATAAAACTGAAACTTAACAAAATTCCCACAAAATGAACTCGCATAAATCGAGGTTTGGGTGTTATATGTACCCAGGTCCAGCTGTGCCAATTTTCAAAACTACGAGAATTAATTCCTTCGATTTTTCTAATTTGTATGGGCTGCAAGTTGTAATTTATTTTTGGTTTAATGAATGGATACTTAATATATTTGAATAATTGTTTGTTATTGTTTTGTTTTTGTTAATTTTAGCAAGAAGATTTACATTTACGAATTATGGGAGAATTGTTAAAAGTAAATTCAGATGAATTGCGTAAATGGCTTAAAACTCGACAAATTGAATCCGTTAACGAACTGGTTTTGATACCAAATAGTTTAGAAGCAGCAATTGCCGCTAGAGACGCTTTAGCCAAACATATTTATGCTAAACTCTTTCAATACATTGTCAGCGTTCTTAACAAAGGACTTAATAATGATCGCAAACATAGTTGTTTCATTGGTGTTCTCGATATTTATGGTTTTGAAACATTTCAAGTCAATTCATTTGAACAGTTTTGCATCAACTACGCTAACGAAAAGCTTCAACAACAATTCAATCAACATGTTTTTAAGCTTGAACAAGAAGAGTATCTTAAGGAGGGTATAGCCTGGACAATGATAGACTTTTATGATAATCAACCTTGCATAGATTTAATTGAATCGAAACTGGGAGTTTTAGATTTGTTAGACGAAGAATGTCGAGTGAGTTGCTAATTGATATTTGGAAAATTTGTATTTATTTATTTACATATCTTATTGTTGGATATTCATCACTTATTTTACAGATGCCTAGAGGATCAGATGAAAGTTGGGCACAAAAACTGCTTGAAAAATGTAAAAAATTTCATCATTTCGAAAAACCGCGCTTTGGAAATACAAGTGAACAGAAAATGTTTTCTTTATAAAAATTTCATTTAATTTAAGTTTAATTTTTTGAAGGCTTTTTTATAAAACATTTTTCTGATACGGTAGAGTATGATGTAAACGGATTTTTAGAGAAAAATCGTGATACTGTTTCTAAAGAATTGGTTAACGTTATACGTCAATCGAAAATGTCGTTATGTAAACAACTAATGGAAACGGAAGAAATCGATACTCTTAGTGCTGATGCTGCCAAAACACATACACTTGGAGGACGAGTTGTTATAAGTGCTGCAAGAAAGCAGGTGCGTTTATAAAACAATTGCCTAAAGTCGTGTTCTTTTTTTTAAATATAAATACAGACGTTTATTAAAATATGAAAGTTTATATCGCTAGCTTAAACGAAAAACCATGTAACTAAAAATCTTTATAGAAAGTTCAATTGCTGGTGGAAAATGTTTAAGAATTTGTAGCGGCATGGATTTCGATATAAAACATAATTAATAAAATAAACAGATTTTGATTTATTTTTTGGCATTTAAATGGTTTTTCGCTTAATTGAACGATATGTTCATAATACAGTTGAACCTCGATTATGCAGACCTCCATTAACCGGCTACATCTATTACCTGACAGTTGTTCGCTTTGTTTCATAGCCTCTATTCTCCGTTTTTTACCTCTATTATCCGTGCTTTGTTTTTATATCACTATTAGCCGTGCTTTACCTCTATCATCCATGCAACAAAAACAAGTTTTTTCCTTCTCAGCCATTGTTATACAAACATTCAAATTCGGTGATTCCTATTAAAATTAAAATCTGATCTTATAACACTTGATATATATTTGTATGAATGTTTGTATTACATACAAATATCTGATATGTAATTAATTTTTATGTTTTAATAAAATTAGTATGTACTTTGTGTATTTATATTAACCGTGTTTTTCGATTATCCGTGCTAAGCCCGGTCCCGCGAAACCCGCATAATCGAGTTTTAACCGTATCTTAATATCATGACATTATATCGAGCCATAACCTAAAAAAAGCTTAACCGACATAATTTTAGAACTGACGATCACAAAACGAAGCTCGAAAATTATGTCGTTAACCTTTTTTCTGTTATGGCTCGATATGTATAATATATTTTTTCTAATTAATTTTATTTGCTTCTCTTTACGCATAGGGAACCACTGTGAGCCAAGAGACACGTCGAAGAGTTAGTTTATATTATTGTTTATTTTCTTATATAGCACATACATACATACATAATGTGTATACAATTACTGACATACACCAAACTTTTTTATATTAACTCTAATTAATGCATGTTTTATACGTATTCATCAACAAGTAAAAAATAACATGATAGAAATGGGGTTGAATCATAGGTTCAAGTGATGACGAACTGGTTCAATTTAGAGGAAACATGCATGATTTTATTTATGTACGTGCGCATTAGAGTGGCAATGAACTATTTTTGATTTATTATTTCCAACAAAACCCAAACCGATTGTTGTAGCATTTGGTATAAAACTCACTTGGTGAAAATTTTAGCCAAATCGGATAACTTTCAGGCATGTCTGCCCCTAAGTTAAAATCTTGTGAAATTTATTAAAATGCAGCAAAAAATGGACGGACGCCTTAGAGTTCTCCAATTCGGCTCAAATTTTTACCCCCACCCAATCAAAGATTATTGTTTAGAAATTATAATTCATTTTGAAAATTTCACAAAATTTAAACTTTGACCACTAGAGGTCGCACGCTATAGTTCGGGCCAAAACTTTTACCTACGATAAATGAAATATCACTATGTAAATTGAACTTAACTTTGGGAAATTTTAGAAAATTGGAAATTTGACCTCAATGGGGCACGCCTGAGAGTTACCCGATCTGGCTAACATTGTTATCACGTGTCTTATAGCCAAAGTATCATAATAATCCGCACAGCTTATTTTTCAATTATTACCCTAATGTACATTTTGCACATGTGCACATGTATTGTATGTATATACATTAGGCTGACAATGGAAAAACACAAAATAGTTGTGCAGATTATTAAAGTACTTTGTCTAAAATGACGTTGTGAAAGTTTTAGAAAAATCAGATAACTCTCAGGCGTGCCCCATTAAGGTAAAATTATAAATTTTCCAAAATTTGCTAAAGTTAAACTCAATTCACATATCGACCCCTTAGCGCCAAATGATCGTAAGTGACAAAAATTAACATTTTCTGGAGAAGGATTTTTTATTGTATTTAAACATGATTTATATTCATAAACTGTCGCTTACGATTAAATTTTACAGCTTGTATTTTAAAAGTTATCAACAATTTTGACATTTTCACGATTTTAAACTATAAGTAGGCTCATAAAATTTTGATTTCAATAAACAAATTAGTTTTTTACCAAGTGTCGCTAACGATCATTTCGCGCAAAGGGATCGATATAGTGATGTTTCATTAAGAGTAGGTAAAAATGTTGCCCCGATTGGAATAAGTAAAACGTGCGTGCGACCTCTAGTGGTCAACGTTAAAATTTTGTGAAATTTACAAAAATGAAACATAATTTCCAAACAATAAGCTTTGATTGGGTGGGTGTTAAAATTTGCACCAAATTGGAGAACTCTAAGGCGCCCCTTTTTATTTTCCTTTTTGGTAAATTTCACAAAACTTTAACTTTAAAATCAATGGGCCGGGCCACGCCTGTAAACTATCCGATTTTGCTAAAATTTTCACCACTTAAGTTTTATACGAAATGCCAAAATAATCCAAACGGCTTTTGTTTAAATTAATAAAAAAAATATTTCATTGTCACCCTAATGTGCATATACATACATATCGCGACTTTATTGCTGAGTTAAAAAGTCGGAATAGAGAAAAACGACGAAGTTTTTTTCAAAATACATATACCCGATAGATTTTTTTTTTGTATTTTCACCAATGCTTTCGGTATATGTTTGGAAGAAAAATTAAAATTTTTGTGAACTTTCATGAATGCAGTTAGAAGTTAATATGTTTGTACTGAAAGTAAAAATCTTCTTTTGTGCTGCATTAGCCACCTTTTTTTATTTTATTTTTAAAAAAAGTAGCTTATTGTGCTGCATGTTTAATGGTTGGTGGGTCAAAACAGCAATGAGGTCGCGATATGTATTTCTGTGTTTATGTAGACTAACCAGAGGAATAATGTGTGATTTAACATATTCTAAATTATTAATTTCTAAAACTATTTTCTTTTTCAACGTTTTTATTTAATTGCCTATTGAATCTGCTTCTTATGCGATCAATGCACTTTGCGACTGGTTGTATGTACAATTTGATAAGTTTATACACCATTGTAACTAACGTTATATGCTAAAGCCCCTCCAGTACACTTGAATTATCAAAATTACTCTTATTTTGAATTTCTAGGCGGAGTTGAACGGGGGGTAGGTGTTAGCCTCCAAATTGTAGTTCTAAAGGAACAAACATTAAACATGCAAACGATTTGATTACCTTCTAAATTTTTATATTAAGACTCAATTTCAGTTTATTCATTCATATATAAATAACTGAGCCAAGTGGCCATAAATAGTTAATAAATGTCTACTTAACAAAAGCTCCATATGAACAAAACGTAAAATAAAATACTAAGCTTAAAGTTACATACATATAAGTATGTATATTAATGAATAACAATTATAAAAGAAAGAAAACAAATTGATAATTGGGTCAAAAGTGTATTAATGGCAATATGACTGTAAATTATTATGTTCAAGATATACTAACATCTTGGTTTTAAATGTTTGATGCGATAATTCAAATGCTCTAAGGCAATTGGGCAGATGATTAAAAATTCTAGGTACTCGTACAGTAAACGAACGTTCCAAAATAGATGTTAATCTTGGAATCTGAATTTGACGATTACGGATAGACCGACTGAAAGAAAAAAATCACAAAAAAACAAAAGTCTTAGATTCACATAATTCAAAAAAAAAATCCTAAAAGTCTGCAAACATAACTGGACACATGGTTACGCCTTCTTAACACCACGTCTTCACGCGACATTAACTTTGATATAACATGAGAGAGAATGTCGGCAGAACAAGAAAACTAAAATGTCGAAATTTTAATTTTGTTAAGAGATTTCATTTGCTACAAATACTCATTGGGTTAAAATTCAATATTTTTACGTAATTAGTAGTCTTATTTATGACTTCAAACAAATTTTAATTAAAAACTCAATTAAACAATTTTAGATACAGAAATTCACAGAAATTTTATTAAAAATTTTGATTTTAATTTATTTCAATAAACACACAATTTATATATTTTCATATTTTTTGACATTTCATATCATAACATTGTTGTGATAATATTTATTATAACAACGCTCTCATAATAATTATTATAACATTGCGATAACACTAATTTGAAGTCTACACGTAACAGAATTCTCTCTGCGATTGAATTTGACGCTTGCTAACAGAAAAACATTTGATATTATGTCTCGTGAAGACGCTGTGTAAGGAATATATATTATAACGAACAACTCTATGAAACAATTTAGTGAGCTTACTGAAGTTATAACCTAATGTTCCACTATAAACTTCCATGCCATACAAAAATATGCGCATAACTAACGAATGAACAATCATTATTTTAACATTCATGGGCAACATAAGGTTAATATTATTAATTTGCCTGAGAGTATACTTAATTAACCCTAGAAATAACAAAATTAATATGCCTTTCAAAACTAAGCCTATCATCCAGAGTTGCGAGTTTAGGGTGTTTCCTCCCAGATTTAGGGGTTTTTATTTCATTTAGGGGCAAATTTAGGGGGCTAAAATTCATCACTTTAGATTTCCTAGCATTTATACATATGTAACTATTCTTCCGATATCAGTTGCAAGGTTCGACCGAAACATTAAAAAATATACATATGGGTGCTGCCAGGAAAAAGTCCGCTTTTCGTAAAATCACGCCAATAAGAACTTTGTTTTTCAAAACAAAATAAAACAAAGAATTTGTAAGAAAATCATTACAATTTTTATTGTATTGGCATTTATTGTATTTGGCAATTATATATGATAAAAGATATCGGACAGATGTCCACCATAACCACATTCCAACCGAACTTTCGAATAAAATTGAACACCTCCAGCATGCAAAGGTTTCTTAACAATTGCTCTTCGATTTCCAGAAGCCCAAATGCAACAATTTTGTTTGTTGATGTATCCAAAACGAAAATGGGCTTCGTCGAAAAGAATGTTTTTCTCGAAAAACCAGCGGGATGTTCTTGAATGAATTCAGCAAATGGTCGGCTGGCTTCAAGATTTTGAAACCAAATTCTTGTAAGCTTTCAAAGCCAAATCCTTACGAAAAATTCGCCATGTGGTCGTTGTGGATAGCCCCAATTGTTGAGATCGTCGAGAAATTGACAAATCCTCTCACGGCTGCGATGTTTTCACTTGAACGATTCGACAGAACACGCGTTTGTGCTCGCACAAGAATGTAGTGAGCCAGCCGACTAGAATTTATCGACCAAATTCTTAATAGCGGTATCAGAACGACGATTAAGTTGACGCAATGTAGTTTTTACAGATCCAACCTTTTTCCTAGTGGAATTTTATTATTTTAATGCGATTTTGGAGCGAAATTGAATTCATTGTAACAATTGCTAAAGCTTCTACTACTGATATGCCAACAAGTAAAATGTCAAAACTGTCATGTTATTTCAATATGCCCCGTAATTTTGGCCAACGCCAAAATGCATTGCTGTGACGCGACTTTACATTGTTTACAACAACAAGACACATACGACTTTGCATCACTGCAATGCATTTTGGCGTTTAGGAAGTCGGCCTTTCTTTACTTCTCTGTATATTTGTGTAGGCAGTAAGTAGCTCTTCATTTAGCAAAAATTTACGAAAAATCGAACTAGTATATTGTTCTGAGCTTAATGGCTTTTTGGCGGGACGTTACGAAAAGTGGAATTTTCTCTAGAAATGCCCATATACGATTTTTTTGGGTGGGTTAAGATATTTTTGCTGTCATAAAATATCTTAAAATCAGGAATTATTATAGGTGGTAGATTGTTCTTTAACTGTTTAATTGATATGCTTGCAGTTTTTGTCACTAGATTTGCTCTATTTGAAAAAGGGAATTTTACCCTAACTGACACTTTGCTGTTACAAAAATATGTAAACATAAAACTTTTAAATGCAAAATGCACTTAAGCTGAAATTGCTTTTGCTGTATTTCCGTAACGGTACTTGACATGACTGAAACTTTGACAGATAGTCCAAGTTATCGTAAATAATCGATTTTCGTAAAAAAACGTATTTCGAAATGCATGTCGGTTAAGCTTTTTGATTTACATACTTAATATTACATATTAGGTGTGTTCGTTTACTCGAAATTCTTACTACTTTTACTACAATTGGAAAAATTTTTTTACTATTTGTATTGAAAACTTCTAGCTGTAGTAAAAATAGTAAATTGTAGTAAGTAAACGAACACAGCTATTATGTGCATATGTATGTAGTTTGTTTTGTTTGAAAAGTGACTAGATCCAGTGTGATCTAAGCTAAATTTGAAGAAAATCTGTGTAGCCGTCAGATTCTTTCTAAATGATAAATGGATGATACTATTTTTGATTGATTCGAAATTCTGCCACTTCAAGGATATTAAAGGAACATAGCAACCTCGAACTGATGATGGGGACTAGCAACTGCATCGTATTTTGTTTAATTTAGAATTGAAAGGCTTAGTGCCATAATTCGATAAGCCACAACAACAAAATGTTGAATAAATCGACTTTTATGTTTAAATAAAATTTAAAATTGTATGTTTTTAGAATTTTCTACTGTAATTATCCAAAGAATTTATCCAAAAATTTCTCTAGTATGCAAAGCTATGGTACCTAGCAAGGGAATGAGCACATAAAACCAATTTTTGATTTCATGTGGCTTACCGAGTTATTGCACTAATCGCCTTCAATTCAAGTTTTTCAAGTTGTATTTGTTTTTGCTTTTACTAATTTTACACGAAGGATATCAAAAGCATTACACATTTACATAATTATCTAACAAAACAATTAAAATTTACATCCATGTGTTATTTTTTCTGCAAAATTCTGTACACAATCTGTATTATATTATTATTATTATTATTATTATTATTTAAAAGGTTGCGCCATCGAAACAACACCGCCGATCAGTGGGTTCACAATTTCGTGATAGTTTAACTTCTTTAATAAACACACTACATTCAACAACGCCCCATTATGTTCGTTGCATAAAGGTGGGAAGATTTTCTTAAAAGGAAAAGGTAAAATTTAAATTTTAATACTTAAAATACTTTTAGCCCAACGAAGCTAAAACCGCTTTCAAGTGGGATGCTCCAAAAATTGTGCAACAGCTGCGTGCCTGTGGTGTTTTGGAAACCGTGCGTATTTCAGCAGCTGGCTTTCCCTCTCGTTGGGTTTACCTTGAGTTTTATATGCGCTATCAGCTATTGTGTCATCGTTCTCATGTTAATAAGAGTGACTTCAAACAATCGTGTCGGAATATTGTAGCTAAATGGATTACGGATGAAGACAAATATCGTTTTGGTAATACGCAAATATTTTTTCGAGCGGGTCAGGTCGCATATTTGGAGCAAATTCGTGCTAATTTGAGAAAAAAATATATTACCATAATACAGAGTGTTGTACGTCGTTTTATTTGGCGTAAGAGATTTCTTCGTTTGCAGAACACGGCGTTGGGTATACAGCGTTTTGGTCGTGGTTACTTAGCACGCCAAAGAGCACAAGCTATTAGAGAGCAACGAGCCGCGGTTATTATATCGAAATATGCACGTGGCTGGTTATGCAGAAGACGTTATGTTCGGCTAAGACGTTCTATTTGTGGAATACAACAGTATGCTCGTGGCATGTTGGCACGTAAACGATTTCAAGAAGCAAAGGATCATTATCGTGCTACGCAAATTCAACGTTTTGTGCGTGGTTATTTGGCAAGGAGGGAATATCGCAATCGCCTTCATCATATTACTTTATGCCAATCAGCTGTGCGAAGATTTTTGGCGAGACGTCAATTTAAACGTCTCAAGGCAGAGGCTAAAACTATATCCCACATACAAAATATGTACAAAGGCTTGGAGAATAAAATAATTTCGATGCAACAGCGCATCGATGATTTGAATAAAGAGAATGGACATCTCAAACATAAAAACAGTGAAATTTCGGTTCTCAAAATGAAGCTTGAATTGAAAAAGACCCTCGAGAGTGAACTGAGAAATTTGAAACTTGCATTGGCCGAAAAAGATGAGAAACTTGCGACCATTATGAAAGAATTTGAAGTGGAAAGGGATGAAAAAATGCAGCTATTAGAAGAAAATGAAAAACAAAAAGAAACATGGATGTTCGAAAATGGTGAATTACAGAAGCAAATCAATGAAATGCAAGAAAAGGCTAAACTACTGGAAACTGAGAACACTGCAAGTGCCATAACGCAAAGAGAACGTTTAATGTCCGAAGCTGAAACGATTGAAATTCATGATGCATACCAGAAAGCTGTAATGGATAAGGAAATAATTGAGAATGAGAACTATCATCTCAAAGAAGAACTCAAGCGTATTACACGGCAATTAGGCGGTGGAGAATTTACATCATTTGGCAACCAGCGCACCATAAGCAATACTTCAAGTCATTACGATGAGGATGTTGGTTATGGCTCTGCTAAAAATACTCTGGAACACAGACCTAACCATTCACTCAACATCTTCGACAACAGTCGAACTTCTCCAGAGTCATTCCGAAGTCTGGAGGTAACTTCAACTCCTCGAAGTGATAATACGGTGATCGTTATCAAGTTGCGGAATTTACTTGAGGAAGCAACGAAACATAACAGGACGCTAAGAGCAAGATTGGATAAGGCTATTAGTCAGCATCGGCCAACAGAAGATTCCCTAAGAGTTTCTGAACTAGAGGTGGAAAATGAAAAACTTCGCAATGATTATCACTTACTCAGACAGAGTATACGTAATGGGGCTGAAATGCAGGAGTTGGAGGCTCAACATAATGCTCTTCAAGAAGAACTCAAGAGGCGTAGAGAAGAATGTATCCAATTAAAATCTGTTTTGCAGCAGCAAACACAGTCGCTTAAATCGTTAGGAAACGAAAGCCTTACTCTAAGAAGTTCCGATCATAGTATTTCTAAAGATAGTGAGCTCAATGATGCCTATCAAGCTCAGAAATTAGTAAATAAGCAATTGGAGTGTGAACTCAAAGCACTTACAGAGGAAAACAATGCACACTTTGCTGAAATGAGTCGTCAATTGGAGGAATTGCGTAAAGAGAACAATCAATTGCAAGAAGTATTAAATAGTAGCCTTGATGAGCTAAATATCGATACAAAAGATCCAGATGCTTTACAGCAAAGTAATCGCTACTTGAAATATGAACTGAAAAAGACTTTGTTCCAATACTCACAGGTTCAAGAAGAATTGAATGCATTCCTCAAGAAATATGATTCTTTAAAACAGCGCAGTGATAAGTTGACGTTCAAAATGCAAGAGCAAGGCATAGTCAATGACCATTCGATCCTTAGCAAAGATGACGCAAATGTAGCTGGTAATCAAAATTCGAAGGTTGCAGTAGGAAAACAAAAAGCTAAAACTTATCAAGGTAACTTTGTTCTTTTTTTTTCATTCAATCTCATGAAGAAATTATGATTTTTTTCTACTGAATTTTAAAGGTTTGATGAAATTTCGCAGTGAAGATCTGGATAAAATATTCCATCGCTTAGTTATCGATATGAGCACAAGAGTAGCCATTGGCTTACTACCGGGTTTTCCCGCTTATGTTCTTTTTATGTGTATACGGTATGATAATAAAACAAAACATATCAAAGTTAACATAAATCATTAACAGACATTTCTTATACAGTTATACCGATCTCATTAATGCTGACGAAGATGTTCGGGAGCTATTAAGCAAATTTGTAAAACAAATCAAAAAGATACATCGTAGTCCCAGTGTAACAGAGCATCGTATACTATGGCTGGTTAATTCAATAACGTAAGATTAGTTTTTTTTCTTGATTTGGTATAGAGAATTGAAACTTATTTGTATGTACATTTGTACACATGTGTATTGTAGACTGTTAAATCTTCTGAAACAATACGGTGATGTTGAGGAATATGTTAAATTTAACACGGAAAAACAAAATCAACAGCAACTGAAGAACTTTAACTTGTACGAATATCGGCGTGTTATATTGGAAATTATAATGAAATTGTATGAAACTTTAGTGAAACAAATTGAAGGACTTCTAGAGGCTCATATTGTAGAGGCCATTTTAGACAACGATGAAATTCAAAGTGGACATCAAAAGATTACTAGTGGAGGACGTGTGAATCGTGCTTCATCTTTTGATAACTCTTCATCACCGGAGCATGGAAAAATTGCTGCTTGGAAACAGCTAATAAGTCAGTTGGAACACTTTTTCAAGCAATTCTTACACTTCGGATTAGATCGTTGTTATTCTGAGCAAATTTTTACTCAGCTTATGTACTTTATATGTGCCATTGCCATGAATTGCTTGATGTTAAGAGGTGATAAATGCATGTGGGAGACTGGAATGATAATACGTTACAATTTGGGACACATTGAGGAATGGGTTAAAGATAAGAAAATGGTCAGTACATGTTTATTTGGATATTTTAAATTCAAGTTGTTTTTATTTCTATTTTCTTTTATAGTCAAATGATGTTTTGGCACCTTTAGCACCACTTAATCAAGTTTCTCAATTGTTGCAATCACGTAAAAGTGAAAAGGATGTTCAAAGTATTTGTGATTTGTGTACAAACTTGAACACATCTCAAGTTTTAAAGGTGAGTTTCGAAGCAATGATAGTGATGACCCTGGTATTTATTAAAATTTTATATTTTTTAGATTATGAAATCATATAAACTGGACGATTATGAAGGAGAGATCACCAATACATTCCTCGAAAAACTGACTGAGAAATTAAATTCACGTCCAATGGTAATTATATATATTTGGTCCTGTTCTGTATTTCGTTCGAAATGAAAAAAAAACACACGTTGCCGTGCAGGGATAAAGTGAATTAACTTTTATTTACCTAAAAAATAAGACTGTATGTTATGTTATGTGATGTTTGCATAATATGGCTAGACATGATATGACATGACACCACATGACATGACATTTAGTAGTATCACCGTACCCTTTAACCGCCAATGGCCACGTCTCAACCGGTTTGTGAGGAATCACCGGAGCAACTGCAGGGGTAGCGGAAGTCGTAATCAAACTTGCTAGTTGTCTGCCGATTTTCAACCTTCCGTCAAGCGCTCATTCTCAGCTATGACCTTCATCAAGAGAACCTCATTATTCACTTCCTTGCTATCCATGTCACTATGCCTCACTTTCTTAATGACAGCAGGCGCCCCTATAGCATCAGACTTCGCAAGATCCAACGTCTCGCCGTCATTGTCCCCTTCCGAAATTTCCCACTTCGAAGAGCCATAAATCTCGCTGAAAACCACTTACTTTAATAATATCAATCAATAGAAAGATAATAATTTGAACTTCCAGGTGATAAAAAGAAGACAATTTCAAAAGTTGTTAGTAGCTGAAAATCACTTGGAAAATACAGTCAAACCGACTGGAAAATCGATGTGACAAAATGCAATTCTTTTTAAAAATATAACTTTTTCTAAGCGTTAAAAGTATCGAGTAGGCAAATGAAAAGTGTTGAGTAATTAAAAGTAACAAGAATTCCCAGTACTAATAAGTTAGGTTAGGAATGGTAACACTACCATCCACTTGGAGATCCAAATGCATCCATTGTGATTCCTTTCTATTTATACCCGTTATGAAATTAACCCTATTTGTACCCAGAAAACAACACTATTATCTGTCATTAAGTCACCTTATTCCCATGACGAAGCCCCAGATATCTTTCGGCTTGCACTTCGCGATATCACTAATACTCCCATGAAAACGTCTGTTCAGCCACCTAAGAATGTGTCGTTACAACCTCGGGCAATGACAGATAATATGCTCAATGGTTTCTGGTTCCTTTTCATCCTACAGAAATCTGGAATGCTAATCTCTAAAATGGCTAATCTGGAATGCTAATCTCTAAATGCTTATCTCTAAAACACCCAATTACTAAGTTCCCTGTAGTAATGACCGATCGGTAGTTTAACCGATCTGTCACACATTTCCTCATCTAATGCGGACCCTATAGTTTAAAAAATCTACGAATGTCCGTCCGCAAAATATAGACACCAGCGCCCGTGCCTATTTCCATTTTCGATCCGCCTGTAAAGACAGCGCAACCCTCGTAGAGCCTATCAGATTGAAACCAAAAGTCCCTATCCGGAGTTACCAATGGTGGTATCCTCCTAAAATCAATTTCAACGAGCTTAGAGTCCGTGAACCAAGGAGTCACGGAGACCCTCCCGCTAAAATTGATCTCATTTAGTGATCTGTTAACCTTGTCCTCACCAAATCTGCCTCTTACTGTTTAAGGTGACCCCTTGCTGCCGTTCTCATCACAAAATCCTCTATGGGAAGCAGAAGAAAAATGACGTCCAAGGCAGCTTGAGGTGTGCTCCTCTGCACCTTAGCAAAGTATTCTGTTGACTCTCCTTCCTCAATGCCGCCCACCACACCACCCGACCATAACAAACAACCGGCCTGACAACAGATGTGTAAGCCCAGTTTACCACCTTCGGTTGCAGTTCCTTCCAATCGAGTTCCTGCGTGCGTAGTAGGCATTAACCCCCTTTAGCCTTTCCTGAGTGTTCCTTTTCCATGAAAGCGTATTATCCAGGATAACACCCAAGTATTTAGCCTCCTCCGCTAGCCTTAGCTCCATCCCTCCAATCCTATGCAGCACAAATCTGTCTATTTTGTATTTCCTCTTTAAGAGGACACAAGCTCAGTTTTCTCTTGGTTGACCCCCAGTCAATAACACCGCCGCTCAATAATACCAACCACATCATGAGGAGCGCTCTCAACAGCCCTGCCATTTAGATAGGCGTGCTGAGCACCACTGATGACGCGCGTATCAATCGTGTTTCTAAGATGCAGGTCAATCAGTCGTTGTAGTGTTTTCAGGAGAAAAGACGACAGACTGATAGGCCTGAAATCCTTCGGCTTTGAGTGGCCCGCTTTACCCGCCTTGGATATAAAGATGAGCCTGACCTCTCCGGCATTCACCAGAGACAGTAGTACGCGCTCCGGTACATTCTGCAGCATGGCCGGAAAAACACCATCCGGGCCCGGAGATTTATAAGGCTCAAAAGTATTTATTGCCCATGCTGCTTTTTCCAATGTCACTATACCGCCTGCTGTCTGCCTCACCTAATTGTGGTACCGAAAAGGCGTTAAAAGTTAACCTCCGTCCTTACCTCATTTCTTACTTCCTTACAGCCACGAAAGTGTGTCCATAAGCACAGAAAGGGTCTCAGAGCTCCATTCCGTTCATCCAATCTTTGAATATGACCAGGGGTCCTAGGGTCCATGGACAGTATTCACCGAAACCTATAGCTTATTGACAGAATCGATGCCCACAGTATTTCCGCCATTAGGCCATTTTCGCACTTTTGAGATCTCCCTTGTACCCAGCGTTGCCAAATGTGTTTTGCAGTGTTTTTGTTTAAAAAATAAGTTTTTCTGCAAATTGTGCAGTTTTTAGATTTTCATTTTTTAATCTCAATTTTGTTACTGAGGCTAGACGAGTTTTTCCATACAAATTGTCATTAATCATAGGCCGTAACAAGCAGTCATGGAATAGAATCTAATTTTGAGAATGTTTTTTCTCCTGCTCTCAGTTTTAGCCACTCATTCTCTCAACAATGTTGCCGTGTTTTAATAAAATTTCATACATTTTTCATACGAAATATAAGTACAAAAGAAAATAAACAATAATATGAGAGCATTTTGAAACTACTGCCGTCGATTTAGTTTTGGACCCGTTTATTTGGCAGCGTTTTTGCCTGAAGTTGCAGACTTAGTTCTCTTTCATCATATAGTTTTACCCATTTTGCTTACTAGTACTTTTTCAGCACACACATTTAGGTCTAAGAAAGTTGTGTTTTTCTATATGGAGTTTGCTGTTATTGTTTGCAAGTTGAGTTTATACGTAAAAACAAAATACTGTGATTTTAACACGTCCTGTGCTAATATTAATTCGCCTTGCATTAGTAAAAAAACTAGTTGCTCACTTTCTTCATTGAAATAATTCGATTGCTTATATAATGAATATGAGATAAGAGCCAGCAACTCGTCTCCCCCAGATTTATCATCCGCAGAGTCCAGTACTAACACTTATCGCCAATTGTTAACAGACACCTTCAGATAGCACGGTCACGAATCACCTAGCCAGTCACAAGTCATTTAGCAAGGGCACATACCAGTTTGGAGATGACCAAAAACCAGGGCCAAAAATGTTCAAGGATTCCCCGTCGCTTCCACGGAAAACTACAGGAACACAGAACCCAGAAAAATTCGCAGCGCAACACTTATCACCACCTAGAATTTGACCTTGCAGCCGGAGTTTACCATCAACTTGAGACACCTTACCAAGAAGTCTCGAAACAAACCAGTATTCGTTAAACTTATTTTTTCATATTGGCCCTTATCGTGTTTTGCGTTTTTTGCCTTCAAGCATAAAGGCACTTCGTTACAATAATGTTAATTTTTTTTGCATTGTTGTTTGTTATGTATAAATATTTATAAAAACAGGGGCCTAATCGTCGCTTTCGATATCGAGCTGATTCGATCGAGATTATGGCATTCGCTATCAAACAATATAAACACATTGTTCGATATCGAATGTCATAATCTCAAATTAGGAAAACCCGATCGAATCAGCTCGATATCGAAAGCGACGATTAGACCCCAGTGCTAAGGCAAATTCACATTATATATTTTCATTTCGAATGAAATACAGAACAAGGACAATTAATAGCGCATTTCACACGTCACTCGATAAATGTTTACTCGGTAAATTGGTAAAATTTTCCATATATTTTGCTGATGTAAAATTAATTTTGAAAAATTTTTGGTACAGAAAAATGTATGGGAAATTTTACAAATTTAACGGGTAAACAGTTACCGGATGAAGTGTGAACTGCACCAATATAATTTTCATTGTTTACCTTTTTAATTTATTCATTTTTAGATAAATAATGAAGAATTTACTATGGATCAAAAGTTTATTTTTCCATTTAAAGTGGTTTTCAAATACAGCGTCATAAAGCTGGAGGACATTGAAATACCAAAACATTTGGGTCTTGAGGATTTACTGCAAAAAATTTAGAAAAATGCTTAAAACAAAACATTCCTAAAGCCACCACCTATAAGTTATTTACCCTTTTTTAGTATTACCAAGTATTTATTTAAAAAATCAACAAAATTTAGAAAAATAATTGTTCGATATTATTTCTAATAGAGCTTCCACAACTGTTTATTTTTCTGTTGTTGTTTGTTTGTAGCCGAAACGCTTATTTAAAAATGTACTTAAATTCTGTTTAAAAAAAAAATGTTGAAAATCTTGTTGCCTTAAAAAAATATTGTATACCTGTTTTAATGTGAATATGTGTAGCAAACAATAATGAAGTAATTTACATAGTTTTAGAACCTAAATAATTAGAAACAACTGCAAATTGCGTTTTAATTTTATTCATACAAAATGATGTTGGAAATATCATAAAATATAAAACACATACAGTAAAAAACTATAGGCAATTTTTTTGTTATTATTATAGAAAGACATTCCTATTATAAACTTGCCTTTTTATAGTTAATTTTCTTAATATTCAATTCATAATTGCCATTTCTTGACGGAAATTTTCCACAAAAAATTTTTATTTATGAAAAAAAAACACTGAATACTGCGAATTTTCGACATGTTAATTATTTAAGCCACGTAATTAAAAACAATCCTTTTGGCAACTATTGGCGTGTATGTACATAATATATAGTATTGAGAAAATTAGCACGTTTGAAATTAAAATTTTCAATATACATACATATGTATGTGTTGTTATTTGTTAATAATTATTGTTATTTATATCGTAAAGCATTAGCAATTAATATATATTAGGCAACTATATTCTAACTGATGTATGAAAATGCCTAAGCATATATAAATACATATAAAATAAAATCAAAATATATATACTATTTATTTATTGTAAACGCATTTTGTAATCTTTTTTGAAAACTTTATTGAAATACATACAAATAAAAAGAATTCATATTATATGTTGAAAGTCTTTTAAACTATTCCTTATATCGAAACCCATGTGTTCCAGAGCAAAGTTCTTCAGAATTCTACGTACAATCGGACATGTTCGTAAATGAATAACTGCCCTGCCCATGAAAATTTAAACGCTCTAAAATAATTTACTTCATCAGATGACGAGCAAACATGTTTCAAATACGAAGCACAAAATGGATACTGCTACAAAAGATAATCAACAAACTTGTATTGGCATTGTAAACCAAAGTTTGCTCATATGATGCACAACACTGATGCATTTACTAGATTAAAGAAAAATGTAGCGTGCTGTCTTTAAATACGGGGGTTTAGCTATTCTAAATATGTATATGCCTGCAATTCGTTGGTGGTAAGGCAAATGAATTCATATCGAATATAAGTTATTTATTGAGTTTTTAAACATTATATGGTAAGATGGTGCCGAAAGCCTGTTTGAATTTAGGAAAACTCTAACTTAGCTTTCTTGCCTCATAACTTCAAAAATATTAATTTCAAAAAAAAAAATTTTAGAAAGAAAATTTTGCTTTTGAAGTTTAGAACATTCTATATACACATATGTATATACCCTTGCAACTTTTCTCTAAAGCTAATAGTTAATAAAATAAATATAAAATTTATAAGCATCAGTAGTTTATTTTTTAATGCTTCATTGGTCCTCTCAGCTCATGACAACAAAACAAAAATTACAAGGTTGTGAATAAAATCAAAAGTTGTGAATCAATTTTAATTAAAAAAATTTAAACAACATTTTTTATAACAAATATGCATGTTGTTATACGGGATTTATACGATGACATTAGCTTGATTTTTTTTAAGTTTATGGTCAAACAGGGTAATAGGGGGTTTAGTGGGATACCAAATCCAAAAGAAATTTACTTTCTTAGGCAATAACTTTTGGAGTTCTCACTCGGTTAACCGTATTTTTACCTCGCTGGGCCATCAACTCTAAAAAAAATCAAGCTAAAAAGTCTTCGTCTAAATCCCGTATTACTTTACCCTACGTCTATACCTGATATATTTTTATTGTGACAAATGTCAAATTCCATATAAGAAAAGCAGCTAACATGAAACAAATAATTTTTCAATACAAAGTTTGACTTTTGTCATGATAAAAATGTATCAGGTTAGACGTAGGGTTATGCTGCTTTCTTAGTACTTAATATTACAAAAAAAAAAAATTAATTATCAGTAGAACCAAATTATTTTGTGTTTGCATAATCTAATGTGTAACTCGCAAACTAGGTTTTTCATCATTTTGAAAAGAGAACAAAATGGGCTATCTGCACAAAAAAAATAATAATAATAAAAAAAAACAAAAATCAAAGATGAAATTTTTTTAACTTTAAAAATAAAAATTAATTTTTATTAAAAACAGTTTATAAAGAAACATTTTTAGGAAAAAATTACTTTTTAGTCCTTGCCAAGGCGAATTCATACTAGGTGGCCGCAAGAGCCCAGCTGTTTACGTAAATGTTTACACATTTGGCCTGTCAGCAGTCTTAATGTATCAACTTTTTTGACAGCTCAAATGTAATGCTCCACGGCGAATTCTCTTGCGACTACCTGGTGTTGATCTAAATTAATTATTAAAATTTTTGAATTACTTTTTTTTCTAATATATGTAATTAAAATATGTACATACATATATGCATACTTACTACATATGTGAGTACATATATACATACATACACATGTATACTATGAGCACATTAAAACTGAATGTCATACTATTTATTTTGTAAAATCAAAAAAATTTTCCAAACATTTTGTTGTTTTAAAATTTTAAGTTTTTAAACTGAAATGTTTGGAAAAATTTTTTTTATGATTATTCAAAATCAACAATATGACATTCAGTTTGAATTGGCTCTCTCTATGTATGTATGTATGTATGTATGTATATTACTCAGAATTTATAATTGCTTTTGATAACTTATTTTTAGGCAAATCAATAGAGGGTTTGCGTTCCAAAATCATGCCAGTTGCAACAGTCGCACCATTTTCCCGTATTGTAAAAGCTTGTCCGTTTGTCATAACCATTTTTCGTAATAGTGTTATGTGAATATTTGCGTGTTCTCCAGGCATTAACATCGTATTTGGGGGAACTGAAAGAGCTCGAATTTAATATTTTTAATTTGTTTTTATTATTATTTGTAATCACTCATGTCTATGCGCGCTGGTACATTCCACGTGACACTAAATAGTTGTTGTATATATTTTGATAGCATAGGCTTGGAGCGTCCGCCTTCTGCTCTTGACAGTAAATACATAGAGGCAATAAAGTGATTGGATATATCTTCTGATCCTTGAGCACATAGTAGCATGCCACGTTCCACACTAGATATTTTGACACCTCGTAACAATGCTCCAATATTTTCGCCAGCCACAGCCTTTAACGGGGTTTACAAATTTATTACAAAGTATTATATTAATATTTATATACGAGTAAGTATGTATATTAGAGATGTGCGATATTTCTGTACCTGTGATTTAATCACTGTTATTGAAAAATTGCGAGTCACATTTGTGACTAAATATCTCAAGTAACTGCTACATGCGAAATCGTTCTTTTCTATTTGTTACATACACAAATTTATGATGTTTCACTGTTTTTGTGGGTAATAACGTCTTTTTTAACCGACTTCTAAAAAAAGGAGGTTATCAATTCCTGTGTATTTTTTGTTATGTTTGCACTCGCATAACTGTCATTGAGAACCAATTTTCACAAATTTTTTTATTGTGCGAAAGGGTTTGCTTGCAGCTTAGTCCCATAATTTTTTTTTCGAAAATCGGTGAGGAAGTTTGCTTCCCCGAAGCCATAACTCTGTCATTTGTCAAGCAATTTTCAAAATTATCATGCATGTTCTTTAAATCGAATCGATTTAAAAACGCTCGGTTTAGAGAAATTAAATCCACTACTAGCAAACTTTTTTCACATTTTTTTTTGCAGTTTCATATTTTTTATAGCTAATTCACTTTTCAAAATTGTTTTTTTTTTCAAGGGTTTTCCTGCAGTTTGGTCCCATAATTTTTTTCGAAAATTGGTGGGGCATGCTTGTATTTGAAAATGACCTTGCTATAAGAGAACTGAAAATAGTAAGCACAGTCACAGTTTTAAGTAGCAGTGACTTTTAAATCATGTTTACTGTTCACGATGCTCTTTAAATACCACGGTATCGCTCATCTCTAATGTACATACAGTAAAGTTCAAAACCTAAGCAACTTTTTCTGATAAAGTAATCAAAGTCTTATATCAATGGTCACACGTTGACAACACGTATCCGATTTTTTATTGTTTTTCACAAAACTTAGAAACCGTTGTATAAATCTCGAAGAAAATCGGTCCAGCCGTTTAGAAGTTATCACCTCTATTCTAGCTGCATCCTCTTGAATTTGTGTGCCTGTGGCATCCTAGCTATGAATATGAATCCTTTACTATTTTCATAGTGCCGAAAAGAAACAAATATGTATAATGCTAGCAATAAGCTAGACTAAGTTAGAAAGGTTAAAATTAATTCTCATAAGTAGTATATAAGTAGAATGAATTTTGAATAAAGTCAGACATTAATATGTATAAACAAATCGGCAACATCTGCCTGTCTTCGCTGATTTGTCTCAGTTCTTTTGAACGCCTAAGTTCTAGCTGAAACCCTACAGCTCTTTAAAATAAATATAGGTATATAGGGGCTTACTCACAAGAAAGGCATGCGTTTCCTTACACACCCCTCTTTTTTGGACGAGGGTTAAAAACAATATACATATAAGATTTTGATTACTTTATCAGACAAATTTGCTTAGGTTTCGAACAGTACTGTATATACAATATACTTAAGAATATTACAGTCCTGGAATAAATGATATTTTTAAAGTTGTACTTTTTTTTACTAAATACCAAAATATTTAGCATAACTTTTTCCTACATAACAAAAAAAAATTTTAAATAAATATACATACATATGGGGAGGGGCGTTAATTGTGAAGCAGACAACCCAAAACATTATTTGCCGAAATTTGGCAAATGGATATTCATGAGATTAAAAGTTATGGGAATTCATGTGCCTGCATATGTAATAAGAGCCCCGATTTCGAAATTTGTTTCAATTGCAGGGTTTCCCGTTTCTGGTAACGATATGTATATAGATCGATCGTAGATCGTTTAAGAGGGGGATCAACTTTATAGCAACAGGATTTCATGGAATTCCTGTATTAATTGGAACTAGCTTTCTTTTAATTTGTTTATTAATACGACAATAAATAATCATTTTTCAAAAAATCATAATTTTGGATTTGAAGCTGCCGCTTGATATTGAAATTTTGTTGATATTGTTTGATTATTCCTTTATATTTCAATTTATTGATGAGGAGATTAGTTAATTATCTATATAATATAAAAGGTATATTTGACTTCCAATCATAAGGTCTATTTTAATAGTATATATAATTTTACCTATTTTATTAATAAGTATAATTATTATATTAATTTCAATAATTGTAACATTTTTAGCTTCAATTATTTCTAAAAAAAGCTTGTTGATTGAGAAAAAAGCTCTCCATTTGAATGTGGATTTGATCCAAATCATCTTCTCCTATTCCATTCATATGTATATGCATATGTATATCCTTTTATTATGAATATTTTTATTAAAATTACTTTGTTAATCATATATGGCCAATTGGGCTCGATTAATTCAATAAAGACAAATTGAAATTGAAAATTTAAATTGAAATTGAAATAATTATCAATGGTTGATTTTTTTCATAAAAAATTATCTGCATACATATTTAAGCGCACAATATCTCTATATTAGCGGTGTTCAGTATTTAATGCAAATGGTCTTGTGAAAGAGCAAATGCAAAATATTGTAACTTTTTATGAAATTCAACATCAAAATACACCAAATTTCATATAAAAGCTACAATATTTTGCATTTGCACTTTCGCAAGACTAATTGCATCAAACACTGAACTCCGCTATTGTGTTATTCTTCTTTCTATGTTTCCCTCGAAATGAAAATAATGTAATAAAAATAACTGTATAAACATGCACATTAGGCATAACTTTTTACAATTTTGCAAAAAAGAAATATGGCATAGCATAGTCGAATAGAGCATAAAAAATAACGACATTCATGGAGATTTTTATTTCGCAATTGCAAAAAAGTTTCCGCACCAAACGCAATTACTTTTTGATGTGTAAACATCTATACGCTAGGGGGTAAAAATCTTTTTCACAATACAACCACAAATTTTGAGTAAGATTAATATTACAATTGTAATAACGCGGTGTGAGCTGTGTATGAGTGTATTAGTATAATCATACGGACAACAAGAAGTACAGAGAAACTTAACAGCTGCATAGAAATACACTAACACTGGCAAAGGGAGTCTCAAGGTCAAACTCCGGCAGTAAGGTCGTACGTTTGTTGGTGCTTTGTGCCGTGTTTTTGAATTGAGTGAGTATTTCGGCGTTGCCGTTTTTGATTTTTGCCGGGAACTTCTGGGTTTTAGGGGATTTTGTGTCCAGTTTTTCGGAGTTCAGACCCGGTTCGTCTCGATTTTCGAACCTGGTTTTTCGGTTTTATCGAATTTGTTGCTGAACTTGGTGCGATATTTGGCTGACGGTTTATTGACTGCGTTTGTCTTTGACTGTTGGTTATTTTGCTGTTTAACTGCGGTAATTCCAAATATTTTGTACGGGTATATTATTTTTTGCTGGTGCATAAATAATAGTATTATTTATGTCTGCGTGGAAGCGGAAGGGCGATATGCCTGGTGGAAGTGAGTCAGAGGTGTCTGATGCGAAGCTTGTCGATTTGAGCGATTTGTCGGGTGTGGAGAAAGGTACGAGGGTGAAAAAGAAGCGGATGAAGCCCGATTCGCCGAAGTTGAAACGGATGAATGATGAGAGGAATGTTTCGGTAGAAGGTGAAATGTTTCATTACTAGATGTTTACACATCTCCTCTGTGATCGGACTCACATTATTTTTTATCACAATTTTTTCAAGTGTTTGAAGTGTTATATACGTTCTTCTTTAAACGGACACACATACTGCTTAAGCCTATTTCGGCTTTTCTGCAAAAACACCCAGGGTCTTGGCAGGAATCGAACCTGCGACTCCCGGCTAATAGTCTAACACACTATCCACTACACTACGGTGGTACCCTTCTTCCTATAACTAGCTATTGGTACAAGTGCTAGCGGCCCTAATTTCCCAAAACTCTTTTCAACTGCTAAGGAAACTATTTCACTGTTTGTAATCGAAAATATGGAAGATATTGTGTAAATATTACATACTTTTAAAATAAAATTTATTTCATATAACAATTGAAAACATTAGTACAAATCGCGTTTGGTGCGGAACATTTTTGAACCAAAATCACATAAAAAAATTAATATTCTTTACTTGTACAATATTTTCCACCACGTAGTAGTATGCCAAATTTTTTTTAAAAATTAGTTACATATATGCCTAATGCACATCTTGCAATATACGAATTATCTTTTGAAACTAGGTATTGTACCTAGAATCAAATAAATTTGAACAATTTATAAAAAAAAAGTAAAGAAATGCTATAGAAATCATTTAAACAATTATCATTTGAACTTACCTTTGTTACACTCTTTCGAAATATCTGTATATCACTAACGGTGGTTTTTATATTCTGATTAAAGCCCAACAGATTACACTCTATATTTTTAGCTATTGTACCTCGTTTTACAGTGCCTACTATAACAGTTCCGCGTCCAGGTAAGGTGAAAGCATTATCAATAGGCAATACAAAAGGTGAATCAAAATCACGTTTTGGTGTCGGTACATATGTGTCGATACTATCGATTAGCTTTTCAATTGATGGCACCCCAAATAGTGACTTATCATCTCGCAAAGCTAACAAAGCAGATCCACATATGACGGGACTATTTATTCCATCAAAACCAAAATCTGTTAACATTTCTCGCATTTCAATTTCTACCAGCTCCAAAACTTCTTGGTCCACCAAATCGGCTTTATTAATGAAGACTATAATTTTGTTTATACCTACTTGTTTAGCTAGCAAAAGATGTTCCCTTGTTTGAGGCATTTGTCCGTCTGTTGCTGCAACTACTAGTATTGCTCCATCCATTTGAGATGCTCCAGAGATCATGTTCTTTTAGTTATAAATATTACTAGTTTTGAATCATATAAGAAACTTGAAATATGTACCTTTATATAATCAGCATGTCCGGGACAGTCAGTGTGAGCATAAGTTCTTTTAGATGTAGCATAACCGACGTGAGAAGCATTTATAGTAATTCCTCTCGCTTTTTCTTCAGGTGCTTTATCAATCTGGTCATACGACACGAAGTCCGCTAAACCTTTATTTGATAATACTTTCGTTATCGCAGCCGTTAATGATGTTTTACCATGGTCAACATGGCCAATGGTACCAATGTTACAATGCGGTTTGTCAGTAGGTGACCTTCCAGCTATCGGAGAACAATATGATCTTGTAAACCCTCCGGATACGCAGTTACATTTCAAAGCCAGTGGATTTGTCAGAAAATTATTGCTATAAAGGTGTATGACATTATTGCAGCAAGCCGGGTATAAGAATCTTTGCCAACTGCTCCGTTCATAATATCGTAAGAATGTGCTTAACCTAATTAGAAAAGCTGTCATGCTGCAGTGTGGATGTACTCCTTGCTCTGCTCTTTACACCTAAGGAAAACGAAGGAGTTTTCATTTAACATTTCTTTCAACAAATAAATTTCAAAATGATCACCTGTTCACAAATATTTTTCAACAGATGGCAAGCAGGGTTGTCAGATGTAGAGATTTTTCGCCAAACGTGGCGATTTCTCGCCAAACGTGGCGATTTTAAAACTTGTATGGTGTCTTTTATACCAAGTTCATACGGGAATATGAACCACTTGGTTCGCTCTCTGAATCGCGATTGCGAACCTTGGTGTTCAAACGATTGTACTTGTTTCATCTTGGATGCAAATCCTTCTACACTTTAAAATACGTTTTACTATTTCTTTTTTTTTCATTTTTGTTTAAATATGTATGTATGCTCTTTTTATTTGTTCAATGTTTTTATTTAGTTTTTTCACACATTAATTTTTTCTTTTACATTTTTTTCACAGCTAGTTCAGATAAACTAGCGATAATTTGTTATCAAAATTGGAGATGATAGTAAATTTTCGAGATTCGCAGGTAGATTCAAAATGAACCAAGATGGTTCGCTCTTAAAATTTTGTTTTGCGAAACACGTAGATTCAATAATGATTGGGACGCGAATTATGAATGAGAGAGCGAACCTCGAATATTTCTGTTCGTATAAATATGGTATTAATATTTGATTTGGCGACATGGCGATATACTTACATATAAAGTAGTTGGCGATTTTGTTGGCTATTTTTGATGTGCCACGATTTTTATTGGGAAACTTTTGAAGCCAGTATGAAAAAATAACATTGGTGGAGTTCACAGAACATTTTGTAACTGTTTATTAGCTAAATTGGTAACATTTCCCATACATTTTCTTGTTAAAAAACATAAATTTTGCAGCAACAAAATATATGGCCAATTTTAACAATTTAATGAGTAATCAGTAGGGTATTCATTCGGTTAACCGTTAATCGGCTAACCGGTTAATTAAAAATTGAATATTTTCGATTAACGGTTAATTTCAGTCGATTAACCGATGCAACAAATTTTTTCAGAAGTTGTAGTATTATAAGTTATTCTTTGTGTGTTTAATTATTTGTTTCGTTTCATACACAAAAGGTATGTGTTTATAAATTATTTTTCATACAAGCAAAGAAGTGTGTTCAGTGATCTTAACTTAAGTAAAACTTTAAACTCTTTGGACGTGACTATAAAAGAGTTTAGTAAAGATTATTTTGTTTAATAATTTAATAAAAGCCAATAATACTGTTGCCAACGATTTAATTAAAAATCTAAGGATTATATATAATGAGAGAAATAATGGAATTAGTTTATACCTCCACTCAGGAATATGTACTTCTAGCAACAGTGTTTTAAAATACAGTACAAAAAATAAAACTAAGGAATTCGGAAATAAAGTTTTTTGAAGAATATTCGTCGCTGAGCTCTGCTAGTAGGAGTCAGATGATGACCTGACAACAGAAGAAACTATCGATAGTAATACAAGAAATGTTTTAACAGATTAACCGAAACAATTACAAGTGTTAAGAGTCTAAAAAAATTAAAACAGGGCTCTAATGACATAATGGAAGATTTTATATGTTTAGAGAAATCCGGGAAAAGGACTGAGAAACTAGGTATTCTGTATTATGGACTGCTTTCGATTTCTTCAACATTTACGATAAGTGAAAGGATTTTCCAAGTCAAGTTTTATCAAAACTAAAGACGAGATCTCTTGAATCTTAAACATTTAAACCAAATTATTTTTCTGAAAGATTGTTTTAAACTTAATAATGTCGAAATAACTGAAACAACTTGTTAATTTTTTAATGAATACATTTTTAGGTTTTTTGCTTAGTTTAGTTCAGGAATTGTTATGTTTGTTATATTATTACTTTTTTTTACTAATAAACTCAAAGATATAAATAATTTATACATTTTTATTTGTTATAATTACTTGATTTATAACAAAAAAACTTTATTAATCGGTTAATACCGAAATTAACCGATTAAGCCTAAACCTCTATTAAATAATCGAGCGATTAACCGATTAAAGTAAAAGCCCAATTAAATAAATACCCTAGTAAACAGTTACCGAATGTTGCGTGAACTCCACTATTATATTTACTCTGGCAGTATTATGTATGAATTTTTATACATTCATATGTATGTTTGCGAAGAAAATGTATTGAAAGAATATTTTCAACACATCAAAACTCAAATGCGAAACAGGATGCAATTTGAAGTTCTGGAAGCGTTATTACTAGTTATAAAATATATGAATGTAAATAACACTTTGTTGCACTTCTTCTGTGCCTTCTCAAGAAATTCTGGACCAATTTAAGTACCCTTGAGGATGAAGTGTATTTTGTTCTTGATATATAATAAAGTTGTAATTATATACTTTTTTTTGAGTTTAGTCCTTAAGAATCGATTTTATATTAGGAGTAAAATCATGAATCATAAAACTAAAATTGTAGTCAAAATTCTAAGGTACTTCATAAGGCCCTAGAAAGCTTAAATTTAATATATAAGTAAGTAATTGCATATAAAGCACGGACAAACTAAGAAAGCGGAAACTTTCCACCTAACAGACTGAAATTTGGTTTACATACTACAAATTGCATATTAGACAGATAAAAAAGATGAATACCTGTAAAACTTTTATATAAAAAGTGTACTTCCTAAAGTCGTAGATAACTGCAATTCAGTATGTAGGATAGGGATTGCAGACTAAATACGTAAATATTAAGAAATGGGACCGCTCCAACAATACTCCTATAAGATGGTGCAAATTATCGCTAGTTTCTCCCCTTAAATATCTGCTCATCTGATATCGGAATTTCCCACACCAAGCCTCGAGAGGGGGTGTATGTCTAATTGTACATTCTTTTAGTATTACAGTGTGCGTCGGAGCTGACACGCGCAATTTTTTATTGATTTAAGTAAACTATAAGCTAGTTTATGGTCAAAATTATACATTTTTTGTGTTCCGTAATCATATTTGCATAAAAATTGAGCACAATATACATTTTGGCGACTTTTTTTCTATATCTGCCGAATTTTTGCGATTCGGACTGAATTTATTTTTTTATTATTTATAAAAAATAATTAAAAAGTTTTATATATTATTCGCATAAACTAAGGAAAACCAATTCAGCGATTTTGGCGATTTTTTTACATTGAATTTGACGAAAAAGGCCAAAATAAATCTGACAGCCCTGATGGCAAGCAGTACACCAAGTCGAATACACTTTGATCAGTGGCGGCGGCACAGCCAAAAATTATACCAGGGTGTCGGCGCGTATAAGCATGAAGTGGCGGCCATAAACAAAGCTTGTCGCTGTTTACTAAAAACGTATCGTTGCTTTTGTCACGTAGAAAATCTACAGAATTAGATTTTAACGTAGCAAATGTCAAACTAATGCGAAAGGCATTACAATCCAATACTAATAGCTGACAAAATTGCTTGGTGTGATACGTTTCTATAACTAAGCAGAGCATATACTACTCTAGTATACTGGCACAAACAAGTGATGTTGAATCGTGCTCGAAACACATACCATACAAGCATACTGGTGCAATATTAATTTCTTTAAAAACTCTGTACGGATGAGTTGTACCTAGTGCGCACCGCATTTATTTTTAAAACAAATATTAAGGAAAACGCGGGTTTTTTATTGAAAAATTATTAGGAATGATATGTTTTATTTCAGAAATACTTTACAATACATATTTTGTTCCTTTTTTTCTTAATTTGTGAGTAATTAATTCAAGTAAATGTGTGTTACCCCGATGTTTACTCTTTGACAACTTTTCTCAACTGAGCTTAATTCACCATACACAATACCACAAACTGGTACCATCAGCAAAATATCAAACTCTGTTTGACATCGCTACACAAATCGTACAATCGCACCACACGCCCCAACTACTGGCGCCAACACGTGATTGCGCATGCATACTGGTGTAGTGTATGGGGCCCTTAACACCTAAAGTTGAGCGTCACTGAAAGTTCTAACGTTACGCGATACGTTTTTACTAAATATACATTTATTTCGCTGTCTTTAGACCCCATCCCCCAAACAAAACGGGTTTTAAAAATTGTCAAGTATAAATTCTCTACTCTGTAACAAATTCCCAATTTATGTAACTGCACCTCTCCACGCGCAATATTTATTTCCGAACATAAGAAATAACGTCGGCAGAATAACAGCACAAATATGTTCATGTATAGGCTTATGTTCTGAGCTATAGAACACGTATTGTGGTATTGGACATAAATTAAAAAAATTCACTGTGAATGGATCGATGTTTTTTGTCTTTATTTTAATTTTGTTTAAAACTATTTTATTTGAATTTGCTTTATTTTATTTAAAAAACTTTGTATTTTTACCACAGCTACAAGTTTCTTTTGTTTAATTCAAGCAAACAACAAATGCCGATCAAATTTGACAGCTTATGTTCAACATTATTTCTTGAACATAATTTTGAACAATTATGTCGCAATTTATTTGCAAATAAATGTTTTTGCGGTCCACACGTAAACATATGATGTTGGAAATAGAATTTGACAGATGAGAACATAATTATTTCCAAGTTTATTGGTCGTGGAGACCCCCAGTAATTGAATATACATTTTTCGCAGAAGGTTGAGCTTCAACAGGACAGCTAAACCATAGTACTCTGTTCATCATTTCGTGCGAAGTGCTGTCAAAAGTCTGTTTAAAAAAATTACACGAATTGCTTACGAAAAATTGCTGCAGAAGTAGTACTTTGTTTATTTTGTGAAAAACATATGAAATGTATCTAAAACATTTTGAGTCTTCATGCCATGATACAATTAACAGGTATACGCAGTAGATCAGCTGATCTTGCTCGCCTAAACGGCAAATTAAGTTGAGTGATGTAATTATCATAATATCACCACCGCCATCAAACTTTGTATAGAGATCCCTTTCTCTACGGCATTTGACATTTCTATATATGTAGATCTGGTTGCGCTGATAGTTTCACCCGTGTTTCAAACGTTTTTTGACATCTAGTAAAGTAGTTTCTGCAACAAATTTTCTACTGCGTGCACTTATTAATTGTGTCATGCGAAATAATATGAGTACCACTTTTTTCGTGTGGAGTTTACAATAATCAAATTGTGTATTTTTTAAAAACGTACACAATTGCAGTATACTTTCAAGCCAAGATAGATTTAATTACCAGGTAGTCGCAGTTCCTTGAAAATGTCGAATTATTAAAACACATACACAACATAACTTGTGGATTTTGATACAAAATTGACAGCCACGAATAAAAAAAAGAGTAAACAGCTGTGGAATGAAGAGTACCTGGTAAATAAATCTACCTTGCTTTCAAGCGCTAGATATACGTAAGATTACGTTGTTAAAGGTTTATTTAGTAAAAACGTATCGTGTAACGTTAGAACTTTCAGTACCGCTCAACTTTAGGTGTTAGTTAAAGAAAACGTATCACCCAAGCCATTTTGTCAGCTGTTAGTATTGGATTGTAAAGCGGCCCATCCATTATACAATATAATTGCATATGTTATTGTACATATTATTGCCGTTTTGACCTCTACTATGCAATAAATAGCAAATATTTCCAAAGAAAATATTGCCCAATTTTCCTGACAGTGAACATTCTGACATTACACAATTCGGGAACGCAAAAAACCAAATTTCTATCCCGAAAAATTACATGAAAGTGTTGTGAAAATAAACAAAAATAATATATAACAATAAAAAATAATAATACCATTTTTCTTTCTTACTTATTTTGATATATATGGACATACATATGTATTTTGCTTCGAATTTTGCTAAACTAGCAATTATTTCTTTAGTATTTTTGTTGCATAAAATTATAATTTTTCATTTGTTTATTTTTCAAACAGCTGACTGTTTTGCACTTTACACGATCTCCCCGAAGAAAAAAGTACTATATACATATGTATGTACTTATATCACAGCTTTATTTCTTTGCGAGAGTGGAGAAAATATGTTTATTCACGAACATTTTTAAGTCCACCCGCTCAAGCAAATGCTAAAGCAATAAAATTAGCACTATTTCTACAAATGCGTCACCAGAACAGCATGCGGCGCAAATTTTTGCGTTGTTCGTCAGAAACCAACAAGCCATGGTTCCTGTGCGTTGAATGTGACGAACTTTCTTGTGTCGTTTCTGTACGCCGCACACGTCCACACTAACTAAAATGCGCCGAATTTTACAGCTGTGGACCCACCTTACAGCATTTGAGTTTTCATGCGAAATAATATGAGCCCCACCTTTTTCGTGTGGAATTTACAACAAACACATTGGGTTTTATTAAAAACGTACATAATTGTAACATACTTTCAGGGCTAGTTATAATTGGTTACTTGTCATATTTTTCGTATGAAAAAAACCAATGTTGATCAACAGTTTTCGCCAATTTGAACAGAGTACTAAGCTTAAGAGAAGGAAACAAGTCTATTGTGCTCTTTCCACAATGTAAATTCAGTAAGTGCCTTTTCACACTGTCTTTTTCTTACAAATTTCTTTTAAAGCCCCTCCGAAAAGTAACGCACATTTACATTATAGACTTTTTCTCCATGTCTTTTTTTGACGTTTATACACAAGCTTAATGCTGAAAGTTGCTGTCAAAAATGAGTATTCTGTTACATATTCTGTGGTTCTGCGTTCGAAGACTATTTCTTGGCAATACGTTTCTTCGTCAAAAATTTCTTTAAGTAAACATTTGATAGTAGTGCCACAGATTGCTGCAACTACGGCAGCATTTTTATTACTGTTGCAATAGTTGGCAGACCGGTTGCACAAATTTACTGCATTTACGAATGCACCCTATGACTTACAAATTTAACAGAAGCAGATGTTGATATCGGCAGTTCTTACTTGGAAGCACTAAAATTTTAAGAAATAAATTTGTTACCGATCTGGTTCTCTTAGCAATACAGCTGCTTCTTTGTAAGCAAAAGGTAATGAATGAATTAACTTTCGATAAACTTAAATACATATCTTTTAATGGTTACTTTTAATTATTAGTTTCCTTTTTTAAAACGTTATGAATACGTTTCATATGTCCATTTAGTCCCACAACTTGATGAAATTTTGCGTCGCATAGTTTGCAGACAAACTTTTTAATTTCCGAATGTATCTTCCGATGACGGCATAAGTAGGAGCAATTAGTAAAACCTTTGCCACAAGTTTCACATATTTTGTCGCGTATATTTAAATGTGTTTTTATATGATCCTTTAGATGAGAATTTTTGAGAAAAGCTTTTGGACACATGGTGCATTTAAACGCTCGTATCTTGGTGTGCACACGTTTTACATGATTACCCAAGTTATATCGTAATCTGAAGCCTTTGCCACATAATTCACAGACATGCGGTTTCTCAGCCGTGTGCACAAATGTGTGTATCCTCAGTTCCCAAGGTATAGCAAATAATTTTCCACAAAACTCGCATGGATATTTCTTTTCACTGTGAACCCTTTGACCATGACATAGTAAAACAGATTTAGACACAAATTTTTTCCCACATTTGTCACATTGAAACAAGTGATCGTCAACTTGATGCATTTTCGATAAATGATATTTATAATTATGATCGGTATAAAATTTTCTGTTGCAAATGCTGCACACAACTTTCAATTTTACTTGCTTCTCCGGCAAAAACTTGCACAATTTTAAGTAGTTATTGCGGCACTTACTAAGTTTAGAACTAGACTTATTTGCAAGACGTTTGGCGGAATAATACCAAGAATGCAATTGATCAATAGCTTCGGATATCAAGTCTTCATTAAATTCTATATTGTGTTGATTTAATAGGATGCTCTGCATGTCTGATAAGGCCTCTTGCTTATCCTCATATTTGCCGTATAACGGATGCTCTCCGTTATAAAGTAACGGAAATTTTTCATAGATCTCGATTAACTTGCACGTAGCGTCGTCCCACTGGTCAAGTTTAAGTGGTTTCTGTTTTATTAACTTAAAAAAACGGTTACATAAAAATATACGATTAATGTTATATTTAAATAAAAGTTCTTACTGTGCTATTATATTGTTAACTAAAACGCAATATCTAGGCCTTAACATACATACATATGTATCTACATATCGTCACCTGAAAAAAAAAACTTCATAACTTATACTTTAATCATTTTATACACAGCTGCTATAACTAAAAATAGCAGTTAAAAATTAAACGAGTACCGAAGCATGATCGGTGATTTTGACATTGGCCTGTAACTTGGGAACCGTAACAGGAGGACACTTGAAATTTTCATAGGGTGCGTATTACTTATGGCTGCCATGACATAATTAAATAAAGTTAAAATTAAAAATGTAGGCGTTTTTACACGACTGCGCGGCGCAAAGAAGCCCTGCCCGAAAATCCCTAGTCGACTACAAAAATAATCAACTTATAGTTAGTTAACTTTTCTTAGACTAACTAAAAGCTAACTACAATGCAATCCAGGACTGACTCAAAATCAATTCATAAGTTGAGTACATAATCGGATTTGGTGAGAGCCAACAACTTTACTCTCAGCTACTTTGAAACTCATTTCAGGTTTATATTAACTTTTTGCTGTTATTATTTTAAATGGTATGTTAGTTGGGTGGTCAGCGCGTTGACTTTAAAACGTGTGATGCATAGTTCGAACCCCAGCAACATCTTTTTGCAAATGTACTAACTACCAGGTGTCTTAAATAAAGTCAACTTTAAGTTAGTTGAAAAGTAGTGCAGGGTGGGACAATTTACTGCTGCCTAGGACATCGCAATGCTAAAACAGTTAGCTGTTTCCATTGGAAAGTAATGCAAGTGTCAGCACTAGTTGCGAAGTAATTAGCTTAAAGTTAATTTAAAGTTGACTTAGTTTCCGACAGGGAGGGTATGGCGTTTATCAGCCTATGTATGTATGTTTTTATTTTTTTTTTTTTTTTATTATTTGTGGGATGAAAATCATCGAAAGACTCTGGCAGTGGTGGTGTTTGCCAGAAGTGCGAGACTTTAACACGCTAAAAACACCCCTTCACACTGACCCAAATGCTCCCCGTGGTACTACCGCAAGGCTATACGTCTCGAGGTGGGAAAGGTCCTAGACCCTAAATCTAAACTACATGGATTCTTCTGCGAATCTCTTCTAACCTACGAAGTTCCAACAGAACCAATTTTATAAAAAACATACATACGTCCAGTTATACAAAGATTCCAACATGATTGGAACGATGTTGTCCGGCCTAATACTACGCCCTAAGACTACTTCTAAATACGCTCTACCACTATCAAATCGTGGACAGATGAAGAACACATGTTCGGCATCTTCCACGACATTGCCACCACAACTCGGACAAAACGGAACACTGTCATGTCCGAAACGGTACAAGTACGACCTAAAACAACCATGTCCAGTCAAAAACTGTGTAATGTAGAAGTTCAAGTCGCCGTGTCTTCTTGATAACCATACCCTAATGTCAGGTATCAGTAAGTAAGTCCATCTTCCCTTGTCAGTCGCTGTCCATCGTTCTTGCCACTTCCGTAGACACATATCAGTCACACCATTCGTACTGTCCGAAACGGCTTCTAGCTCGATGGGTATCATGCCGGCAATGACAAAGGCGGCCTCGTCCGATACAGTTCGGAATGCGCTACATACTCGCAGGGCGGCCAGCCTATACACAGGGGATATCAGATTCACATATGTAGAGTATTTCAGTGAGCCTGACCATATAGGGGATGCATATAAGATAATGCTTCTTACTACACTGGTTAGCAATCTCCTCTGCAGATATTTTGGACCTCTTGTATTCGGCATGATCCGGCATAGCGCTGAGCAGGTTTTTGATGCCTTAGAACCTATATACTTCAAGTGCTCATGAAAAGACAGACGAGTGTCAATCATGACTCCAAGGTATTTTAAACATTCCTTGGATTCTATGCTACACGTGCCAATATTTAGCCTAATGGTTTCCCTATTTTTCCGACTACTAATCAGAATCGCTTCTGTTTTATGGTCAGCTAGAGCTAGACCCATTGATCTCAACCAAGACCTTACGATCTGAATACTGGCGTTTGCAATGGTTTCCGCCTCTAGTAACTCTTTTGCTTCACATACTAACGCTATGTCGTCTGCGAATCCAACTATCTTTACCTTCTCCGGCAGGTTTAACCTTAATACTCCATCGTACATGACGTTCCACAGTAGTGGACCAAGTACTGATCCTTGAGGCACCCCACCAATGATCTTTCGTCTTCTAGTACCCTTATCAGTATCATAAACTAGCTCTCTATTTCGGAAATAGTCCTGTATAATTGCCAGTAGATATCCTGGGATGTCTAAACTGGCTAAGGCATCAACAATATGCTCCCAGTTTGCCGTGTTGAAGGCATTCTTTACGTCTAGCGTTACAACTACACAATACTCTTTTGCTCCATTTCTCCACCTCTTCCCTTGGATAGCCTGAGCAGCAGTTTCTACTACAACTTTGATAGCATCTACTGTTGACCTTGCTTTCCTGAAGCCAAATTGGTTATCTGATAAACCGCGGTTAGCTTCAACACAACTTTCCAATCTTCTACAGATTATACTTTCTAGCAATTTCCCACTTGTATCTATCATACACAGCGGCCTATAAGAGGAAGGGTCGTCTGGTGGCTTATTATCCTTAGGTAACAATACTAACTTTTGTCTCTTCCACATTGTTGGAAAAATGCCCTGGCTCAAGCATGCGCTTATTACTTTCAAAAAATAGTCAGGATGGAGTTTAACAGCTTCTTTTAGTATCATATTCGGAATGCAGTCTAAACCTGGTGCCTTCTTGTCTTTAAATTTTGAGACAGCACCTTCTATCTCGGCAATCGTAACCGGAGGAATGTCGAAAAATTCAGCCGGGTAGCTGTGTTGCCATGTCGGAGTTTCCTGTTGGGGAAAGAGATGATCTACAATTCCCTTGAGGAGAGGCTCCTCTCTTGGCGGCGATGGACCAAGACATTTAAGTTTCTTGGTTACCAATTTATATGCAAAGCCCCAAGGATTACTATCTACTTCATCACAAACATTAAGAAAACACCTACGCTTGCTCCTACGAATTGCAATCTTCAACGCTTTCCTTTTATCCTTATATATTTGATGGTGTACACTATTCTCTAACCTACCTCTCGTTCGTGTATACTGCCTTCGGGCACTTATACACTCCGATCGCAAGCTAGCAATTTCATCATTCCACCAGTACACCGGGGGCTTATTTGGTGACCTTTTACGCTTTATCATAGCTACGTTACAGGCATTAGTGATATGACTTACTAATTGCACTGCCATATCTTCAGCTGAACCACTCAGTTCCATGTTCTCCATACAAGCTGCGAAGATATCCTTATCAAAGGTATTTACCTTCCATCCTGTCAAACCTTGTGCAATCACACGGGGCTGTTCATCTTGTACATCTATGATTATAGCGCTATGATCGCTATGAGTATAGATGTCGGATATTCTCCAGTTAACTTGGCTTGTGATGCTGCTACTGACAAATGTAATGTCAATTACCGATCCAGCATCACCCCTTCTGAAAGTTTGTTCAACTCCATTATTAATGAGTACAACACCCAATACAGAAAAGGCTTCCAAGAGTACTCTACCTCTTGTGTTTGTCAAGGGGCAGCCCCATTCAACAGCCCACGCATTGAAGTCACCCGCTATTATGACAGGATTTCTTGTAACTGCATCTGTTACTATATTGTCAACTATTACTCGAAAGTCCTCTATAGAATACCTAGGGGGAATATAGCAACTGTATAGTGTGATGCCAGAGACAGTGGCTCGGGCATATCCACATTCTGATGTTATTTTATCTCGTATTGTTAGCGTGCTGGTGTTCCATATCGCCGATGTGTCCGTATTATCGGAAACCCAATTTACAGATCCCATGTTCCGATATGGCTCACTCAGCACAGCGACATCTACATTTAAATCTCGAACGCTTTGCTTAAGAAGCTCTTGAGCTGCCTGGCAATGGTTGAGATTTAACTGTAATATACGCATTTTGATGCCTTAAGTTTTGCTTTAAACCCTAAGTTTCTGTAGAGCTCTTCTGTAGTATGGACAAACTGCACATCCGGTGACATGGTCACTAGCGGTGTTTGTTCCATTCCTACAAAGCAAGCACGACGGTTTATTGGAACAAGTTCCAATTTTGTGGCCAGTTTTGCCACACCGTAAGCAGTTTTTAGAAAGGTCCTGCCCCCTACAGTTTGCTGCTCTATGTCCATAATCAAGACATTTATAGCACCTTCTTGGTGTTACCTTTTCGCGTATTCTGCAAACAACCCAACCAATACGTATCTTCGCCATCTCTATAAGACGGCAAGCTAAGACAGCACTTACGCCAATGGTGGCAGTTTGCGTTCCTCCGTACGCTCTCCTTAACGATTTAACTGCAGCAGGCTGCAGGGATTTAAAATCGGATTCTCTAATGAGGGCTTCATAGACGTCCTCCTTTGTGGTTACCTCATCTATATCTCTAATCTCGATCCTAATCTCATGGGATAGTGCTCTAACTTCTGCGACCTCACCTAATACCTCTTCTACCGTCGACCTGAACTCACTTGTATTCTGATGCGAGGGTTTACTCAACTCTAACAATAATTCACCTTTCTCAGTCTTCCTGATATTTTTTACGTTTTGGCCCAGATTATCCAGCTTAGGGTCTTTCTTCACTTGTCTGAGAATATCAGCATAGGAAGCATCCCCACAAGTTTTAATAATCAAAGCATCTGGTCGTATTGTCTTTTTTCTATTTCTAGCTCTTGGACCAACTTTAACCCAGTCAGGATCTTTAACATTCGGATCTTGTTTACCAGCCGTGTTTATACCTGTCTCCCTGGGTACAGCATTTTCACTTTTCTTCAATGCCCTATTGGGGGTTGTGCCCTTCTTCCTCTTAGATTTGTTACCCTTTGGGCTAAGAATGTTATCATCTCTTCTGCGCTTTGGGGTTCCACCTATCACAAGGTTTACCCTTGCCGGTTCGTCTGTCTGCGTTTCTCTGCTAGTCCGCGATTTCTCGTCACTACTAACACCTTTGCTACTCAATTCATCTGAAACCTGCATATACAACGCCTGTATCTCACGGGACATTGTCACTATGTCCCTGTGCACGTTTGAGCGTGTCTTCAGAAAATCTAACAACTCTCCTATTTTCACTCCTAATCTCTTCACACTGTTACTGTGGCCCTCATTACTATTGCCTATGTATGTATGTATGTATGTATGTATGTATGTATGTATGTATGTATGTATGTATGTATGTATGTATGTATGTATGTATGTATGTATGTATGTATGTATGTATGTATGTGTGTTCCTTTGCGGCACGCGTGGACCGATTTTGATGATTCTTACGTCAATCGATTTTTCTTAATGCTGCGAGTGTCTAAAGATAGGACAGTAGTCAAACCCCCTATTATGAAAGGCGACGTCGACGTCACATCAACACGACAGTAAACAATTGTCACATGTCTACTTATTGTCGACAACAATTGACTGCTGTTGACAGTCTCTTACTATTTTCTGAAGCTTATGAAATTAGTCCAGCATGCTAATATTAATCAATTGTTGTCGAAAACGAGTAGACGAGTGACAATTTTTGATGTCGTGTTGATGTGACGACGACGTCGCCTTTCACAATAGGGGGGAAAATTCAACAGACTCCACTTTGTGAAAACGAAAAAAATAAAAAGTCGGCGAACTACTATATTAAAATGGGTATCATTGAACAGGTATTTGAAAATAATGTTTAGGTTTATCTTATAATTTTTCGTTTCGAGTGACCATTTAGGATGTTTAAGGGTTTAAAGTTGGTTAACAATCAAAAAACCCAATTGGGTAAAAAGTGAACTTTTAACAAAAATGAAAAACGCGACTGCGAAAGAAAAAATCAAGTACAGTGTGCGGAACATAGCGACTTTTATAGTCGAGAAGCATTAAAGACCAAATCTTCAAATCTTCGCAATCACCGTTGAAAATTTTCAAAAAGTGGAACAAAAAGAGGATTTTGAGGAAAAATGTGGCACCAAAAAGTGGATTCTTCGAAAAAAGGGGCAACTTTTTTAAAAAGGAAATAATTAAACTAAATTTTTGTTGTATTTAATGAATTTCTAGGGCATATAATGCTTTTGGAATAAAATGAATTAATTGTGATATTGCTTCTTTCTAAAATAGAATGAAGCCAGGGGCCAAGTGTCTCCAAGTCACCACTTTTATCGACAAGTTTGGTGACTTTTTGCGGCTGTACGCAAAACTAAACATTTTCATACAAAATCTAATTTAATTGCCTTACCTAGTAAAAAGTTTCATATGTGTTGACTAGAATCATTAAAATGCACTAGTGAATTTCTGGTACCTATGTATATCTCAATGTGGTCCCATAAGAACCACCTAGTCTATAGTAAGTCAATAGTTCCGAGGTCACTAGTGGAATCTCAATGACAAGCACATGCTAAACGTTTATAGAACAGAACATTGCCTTGGATACAATTAGTCGTTAGTACTGGGGACAAAGTCAATAGCGAATCAGTACATTTTTACTATCGACATTTCCTTAAGAGAAATTATTTAAACACAACATATATGTATAAATACGTGGTTATACCTGACTCGAAAACAAGGAGACATTCGGGCAGATAATAAAGTTCAATATAAATACATAGTTTCAAATAGTGGACTAAAATGGCCTATAAATGGTGGAGTTCTGCGGAAACAAACATAAAAATACTAACAAATTCATAGCATTCTCATATTCTCCCTTTATTGATATTGGTAAAAAATAATTTTTGCTTTTATAAGAAATGGCTATGTTGCAATGTCACACACTTTTAGTGCTTTTTTTAGTTTTAGCACTAAAATTTGTGTGATTGTAAAAACTTACCATCGCACAGAATGTTTCTTGACTCTCCTACAAAGAATAAATTTTGTAACATAGGCGGTTATTTGTGAAAACTAAACTGCTTATTAGTTTTATTAAAAATATTCGTCAAACTAATTTTTCAAATCACGAACATATTTCCAAACGCTGAATTTGCATGAAAATCACTTTAAAATATATATTTAAAGGCTGCATTTTGTGCAGAAGTCGAATAGCATGTATAATAGTGTAAAAACAGCGTTAATAAAGCTGTTTTTAGACTATTATACAAGCTGTTCGACTTCTGCACAAAATGCTACCCTGATATGTGTTGTTATTGCTTTTTTAAAACTTTCCATAAACTCATTAGATCAGGGTTGCATTTTCTACAGAAGTCGAACGGCTTGTATAATAGTCTAAAAACAGCTTTAATAATGATAAATTATCAAATTTTGTATAAAATAATTTCATTTTTATTAATATGATTATTTCGAACGTATTTGCTTAGTGAATCCAAATTTATTATTAGGCTAAGGTTCGTAACGTTATATTCAGAAAGAATTGGGCATGATTAATATTCCAAGGAACAAGGGAAAATAATCAATTTGGATTCACAAAGCAAATACGTTCGAAATAGTCATATTAATAAAAATTAGCTACTGGCTTGAGCTTTTCACATGTTTACATGTTCACATATACTTAAGTATAAAATCAAACCAAAAGAATTTGTCTTCAGTAGAACAAAAATAAGAAAAATGGGAATGAAGAAAAATAAACCGATGGCAACACTGGGAAAGTGCACTTTAATATCAGCTTGAGAGTGATTTAATTCTCGTATTCAATTTTCACGAAAAAGTTGTATATACATATAAGAATTAAAATCACATTCAACAGAGCCACCTCACAAGTGGTGATAAGCTTAAAAATGATAATTATTTGATAAAACTTGCTAAAAGCAATAAAAAATACGTTTTTAAATAAATATAACAATAAACAATACTGTGTACTTTTCTTCTTAACCTTTAACAACCAATGTACTTTATTTGGCAAAAAAAAAACGTGGAGCCCTAACTACAACTGATCAAAACAAAAGAACTTCGCGCACAAAACGCGTTGCTTGTAACTTAAATTTACAAACGCGTCGAAAGTATGAAACGTGCAACGTACGAAACGCGTGGTATGGACTTTCAGCTTAAAAATAACAGATGAAAAAATAAAATAAAAGTTGAAAATCAAACGGGTCCCGAAACATGTTCCGTAATTTTGATATTGGAAATGTATCTTGGGAGCCGTAACAGGGTGTATATTACTCATGGCTGCCATGACCAAATAAAATAAAGTTAAAAATTAAATGATGTACACAAAAATAATGTAGATCTTTTTTTCTTTTTAATTTTCTTATCGCTATTTTTGTTTGGAAACGTCTAACTCTTGTGGTGATTTACATATTTTGATGAACTAGATCGGAGTTTATTTAAAAACTCGATTTCGATTTTTTTACTATTTAAAGTGGGTCGAAACGCAAACGTTTTTAAGTGGCCCCCTAAAAATGAACTTGGACTTTTTTACGAGGATTTTCAAAATATTTTATTTTTTGCAATAACCGTTAGTTAGCTGCCCCATTTTGAAAAAAGTATATGTACATATATTTTTTTTCAAAGATCTTTCATTTGTATACAGTTTCTTGGAACAGAAAAAAATATCTTGACAAAACTAAAAAGTAAACATTTTTTAAAAATGTTCCAACTCACTAACGGTTATCGCAAAGCACGAAATATTTCAGGAGTATTCTTAGAAAATCCTGAAGTTTATTTTCAGGAGCCATAAAAATTAGCCACTAAATAAAGTTTCGGTAAGCTTAAATATCTTTTAATGATTATTTTTAATTATTAGTGTCTTTTTTCAAAACGTTATGAATACGTTTCATATGTCCATTTAGTCCCACAAATTGATGAAATTTTGCATCGCATACTTTGCAGGCAAACTTTTTAATTTCCGAATGTATCTGCCGATGACGTATTAAGGAGTGGCAATTAGTAAAACCTTTGCCACAAGTTTCACATATTTTGTCGCGTATATTTAAATGTGTTTTTATATGATCCTTTAGATCACAATTTTTGAGAAAATCTTTTGGACACATGGTGCATTTGAACGCTCGAATCTTAGTGTGCATACGTGTTACATGAACACCCAAGTTATTTCGTAATCTGAAGCCTTTGCCACATAATTCACAGACATGCGGTTTCTCAGCCGTGTGCACAAATGTGTGTATCCTCAGTTCCGAAGGTATAGCAAATAATTTTCCACAAAACTCGCAAGGATATTTCTTTTCACAGTGAACCCTTTGAGCATGACATAGTAAAGCAGTTTTAGACACAAGTGTTTTTCCACATTTATCACATTTAAACAAGTGATCTCCAATTTGATGCGTTTTCGATAAATGATATTTAAAATTCTGATCTGTATAAAATTTTTTGTTGCAAATGCTGCACACAACCTTCAATTTTACTTGCTTCTCCGGCAAAAAATTGCACAATTTTAAGTAGTTATTGTGGCACTCGCTAAGTTTAGAACCAGGCTTATTTGCAAGACGTTTGGTGGAATAATACCAAGAATGTAATTGATCAATAGCTTCGGATAGCAAGTCTTCATTAAATTCTATATTGTGTTGGGTTAATAGGATGTTCTGCATGTCTGATAAGCCCTTTTGCTTATCCTCATATTTTCCGTATAATGGATGCTCTCCGTCATAAAGTACCGGAAATTTTTCATAAATCTCGATTAACTTGCACGTAGCGTCGTCCCACTGGTCAAGTTTAAGTGGTTTTTGTGTTATTAACTTAAAATAAACGGTTACATAAAAATATACGATTAATATTATATTTAAATAAAACTTCTTACTATGCTAATATATCGTCAACTAAAACGCAAAATGCCCTAACTAGTAAAAAATTTAAAATCGAGTTATTTAATAAACTCTGATCTGTTTCATCGAAATATGTAAATCACCACAAGAGTTAGACGTTGCCAAATAAAAATAACGATTTTAATAAAAAAGATTAAAACGCAAAAAAATATATGTACATACCTACATACATTTGGGCAATTCAAAGCGAGCTTGCATATTGTTCTATCTCGTATTTTGTATTTAAATAGTACTTGATACTTTGAACGGCTGTAAATTTTTTTTCCCGAAAAGTTCATTTTAAAATCGACCCGTATTAAACTGCGATGTCCTTAACACTTTTATTTTTCACAAAAACTTTTCTTTCTTTATTTTATACATTTTATTTTAGTTTATTTTATTTTAAACATAAAAATTTTAAAGAAAATTATTGGATATGAAATAAATTTTTTTTTCAAACACTGCCATTCATGTATAAAATTTTATGAATTTTTTGTTTGAAATTTTTAAATAAAATTGTATGTATGAATAAAATAATATGAAATATGAAAAATAGGACTGATATGACACTGCTTTGAATTGCCCAATTATTTTTATGTTGACCATTTAATTTCTAACTTTATTTTATTATGGCAGCCATAGTAATACACACAAAATTTCAAGTGTCCACCTGTTACGGCTCCCAAGATACAGGCCAATGTCAAAACTATGGGACCCGTTGAATTTTAACTTTTATTTATTTTTCCATCTTTTATTTTTAGTTATAGCAACCACAGTAATTCATACCCTGTGCAAAATTATTAAAATATTAGTTAAGACGTTTTGCGTTTCAGGTGACGATATGAAGATATGTATGCATGTATGTACTATGTAAGTATGTGCGTAAATATTATTTTATATCCAAAACTCAAGTAAGAAAAATAGTACATAATAATCGACCTGATTGTGTAAGGCGTTGGCGTAAACGCCTGTCGTTTTTTGTAATAGGTTAAAGTAACACACAACCCGTGTTCTTTAATCTACTACAAAAACGACTTAGGCGTTTACGCCAACGCCTTTCACAATCAGGCTCAATATATTTGCCCAATTGACAAGCCACTTGTATCGCTGTATCGGGCGTATTATTGCATTGTCCTACAGTAGTGTATACTTATTGTTGATATTTTTCACATAAAAATGAAATACACTTTTATTCCATATGTTTGGAAAAAATCGTATTTAGAGAGAGAGAGAGAGAGAGACGGTCTGAGAGTATTTCTATGGATTTTGTTCTTCTTTTGTCCATCAATACAAGATACAGATGACACAATAAACTTGACTGTTCACAAGGTGTATTTAAGTACACAATAAACGGTACAATGAGGGCTTATGAATTGGGCAATTAAAATTTTTTGTATCGTCCGTTGGCTTACTAGTATGCTGACTGGTAAGCCAACGGACGACTCAATTGTCCCTATTGTAGATGTAAATAATTTTATTAAAGTTCATAGAAGAACTATTCAACCGTCATAAAAAATCTATTTAAAAAACTTAGGGCCTGTCCCACGATGTCGACAAGTCGATGTCGTTCTCTTATTTATATTGAAAACAATAATAACAAATTTAAATTTGTTTTTGTTTTCAATATAAATAAGAGAACAACATCGTCTTGTCGACATCGTGGGACAGACCCTTAATGATATATACATATGTATTAGCTTTCCTATACTGAAATCAAAAAAACAACGGTGAAACACAAAAACAAAATTCCTTCAAATAAGCTAATTCAATATATTCGGCCATGTCACAGAGTTCAATTCCGTTCGGAAACGGAATTCAATCCACCCCAAGATATTAAGCCGTAGCTGGAGCATACCCCAGAATAACAACGCCGCCAACAGTCTGGACACAGCTGACAACTTTGCGTATTTTATGGCGTTTTCTTTTCTAGAAAAAAGTGTTGCAATATAATCATTTTTCGAGGAAGTGAATTTATTAGAAATTATTGTATTATCCCTAACGAAGGTAAATGTTTGCTTTAAAGTACACAGAAAAATCTAAATTTTATTTTCAGTAAAGAAATTCAATGAATTAGTAAATTATTTCGCTAATGCTAAATTGCGATTTTTTTTTATAAAAAGCAAAAAAAAATTTTTTAGAAAAAAAAACGCCATTGCTACAAAAATGTTTTGCATTGAATTGCGTTTCCGAACAGAATTGAGCTGTGTGACATGGCCGATTGAATTCTATTCTCGTATATGCAGGTTTAACGAAAAATTGAGGGTGCGTTTGACTACAAACCCTGAGGTCTTGAGTTCAAGACTACTTTCAGGCAAACCAACAACATCATGCATTTTTCTCATGTGCATTGGTGTGTTATTGTGTTCGTTGTTGTTGGACTGTTAAAGTGATGAAGGCATAGCACTGATCACTTTGCCAGTACCGGCAGCGATTAATACTAGCATATCCTAATGCAATTCAGAGCACCCTCCTTTGTCAGCTACGCAGCTTAAAAACATATCTATCTATGCCTCTACTTGACACCAGAGAGGCTTGCAACACTGCTCTACAAAAAACGCGCAATAGCAGGGTTGTAAATGAATTAAGCTTTCTATCTCTCTCCCACTTCACCACCTGTTCTCTCTACTCTATCCCACACATTAATTAATTAACTGGTAGGCATTAATTGCCTGATTGTGTTACTTCTCTTTTTTATAGCTAAAGTAAAGTTTGAAGCTATTGTGGCTGCAGTGATTAACACGCGGACTATCATGAAAGTGGCACGGGGAAGTGGCTGGGGCAGCCAACTACAACACAAAGTTTTCTGATGCGTATGCTAATAACCATCACGTAAGTAAAATAATTAATAAAATAGCTAAATTAAAGTCATGTTGTTTCAGCCTGATATAACTATACTTCAACATGATTCTTAGTGTTGTTTCAATATCAAATTAACGTTGTTTCAACTTGAAATAACTTTGATTCAACATGATTCTTCTTGTTGTTCCAATATCAAATTCACGTTGTTTCGACTACAAATAACTTTCATTCAACATGATTTTTCGTATTATTTTAGTATCAACTTCATTTTGATTTAACTGTACTGCAATATTAAATCAACATTGATATATAGTTAATTCAAAACGATAAGTCTTGCTTCAAGATTATAGTAAATCATGTTGAATTAATATGACACGCCTAAGAAGCAAAATCACTACCGAAAAATGTTAAATTAACCTGGTTTTCGACGATTTTACATTGAAATTTTTCTGTGTGTAAGGCGATTGGTCGTTCCTTAATAACAGTCAATGGCGAATTGCAAACGTCACAAAACAATGCACTCCGAATCGCAAGGAAGTGTGTAAAAATGACTAACATTGTCCACCTTCATTAGGAGATATTAACGCTACCCGTAAAGCAGCAAATGTATTGTTAAAAAGGCAGTTCCTGATGGCATGTCACCTACCAAACGACCCCAATCCTCAAATTCTGATGCAGGACCCTCTCATAAGACAATCCGATTAGACTTTCGGCAATACCGCAAACGTCACTCCGATGTCTGTAGCGAACACCATGATAGTGTTGCATCAACAATCGGTCAATGAAACTATAAATAGCTATAGATGCAACAAAGTTCTCATCTCAATATCGTGAGCGCCAACTATCTAGACAGTCTCGCCCAATCGTGGTACACTTAAGGAGCGGATGGAGGAGTATCTTGAACTGTTACCAGTAACGAGTGCTTTTTGGTGTTTCAAGCAGGTGACTAGATTGCTTCCAAAGCCCTCTTTAATTGTCCTAATAGGTGCACATTTCTTCGCTCTACACACTTTCTTAAGATTAATATTAAATCTTTAATACTTTCAGGAAAGAACAACTCCCGACAATAGAAGAGCTAGTAAAGCAACAGCAACTAAAAAATCGGTAGCTCTGGGAGAGGTGGTAAAGGTTAAGTCTTATTTCGAAGAGGTTACAAAGTCAACTAGCAAAGCTACTTTTTTTATTTGAAAAAGTACGTCGAATGCCGCAAATTTGATATAAATCGGTTAAATGGCTCGAGATATTGATGTCGAAATTAAAAAAAAAGCGTTTTTGATCGCTTTAGTATTGAGCTTAGCGGGAAGTTCCAGGAATGGCCTGCAATGCAAAGTCAACCGTATTCTATATTTTTTTAATATATAAATTGGATATTAAGGAACACTTTTTCTTCAGTAACTTATATTTTTTTTAGATATGACAATGTTGCAATAAAAGAACGATATGATTCCAATAGGACGACTGCACGAGTTTTGGAAATGCCTTCACTTCTTGGTATTGGATGTCATAAGTACTTTCGTCTGTCCGGTACATTTCTTTACATAAAGTCATTTTAATATCATGCCTTTATCGCGAAGAAGTTTTCTCAATGACCCAAATGTGTTTTGTTACATTTGTGGTGATTACTCAGTGAAAAAGTTTAAAATCCCTATAATAGATTTTTTTAAATGTGCTTATTTTTCTTATGTATTAAGCTTATTTTTTCACGTAGGAAATCAAATTTTTTGTTATTTTTGTAATCAGTACAAGGTCCTCAGTTAAAATAATTCTTGGAAAAAAACCGACTACAAAATAGAAGTGGCACTGCCCATAATTTTTTTTCTAATGATGTACTTTCACGAGAACTAATTGTGTGCGAAGTTTCATAAGAATCGATTAAGTAGAAGTAGTTTAAATGAATATTTACATTTCATGGGCGTGTCAGTGCCCACTTTTCTAGCCATAATGTTGTATTGTAACAATACCTACATGTGTATGCAATGTTTCATACGAATCGGTTTAGTAGAAATTGTTGAGAAAGAATGTTTTCTTTTCATAGGCGTGGCACTGTCCACTTTTTTAATCATGATTTAGTATTCGAACAGAAAAGCTTAATGTGTGTACAAAATTTCATAGGAAGTAGATGAAAAGGTATGTGTATTAACTTCGTATGGGCGTAACCCCGCCCACTTTTCAACGGTACCAATCTGGAACTGCATCCTTTTAAATAAATAAAAAAAGTCTGAAATCGGTTTATAAATGGCGGAGTTTTGAGAGAACATCCTTAAAAATCTATACAATTTCTTGGCACCAAAACCAGTGTTGAGTAGTGTAGTCTATAGAAAATTGCAAAAAACTCAATTTGAAGAAAAACAAATGCGATAGGATAGGTAACGATATAATGGGAAGTATGAATAAAAAAAGTATGTATTTGCTTTTTACTTAAAAAAAATTTTTAAACACAAAATTCCGGATATTATTCAATATAAAATTAGGATTTTTTTTTGTTTTACAACAAATTTTAAGTAAAAAGCAAATACTTTTTTTTTATTCATACACCCATGATACAATAAAAACAGGTAGAACTGTCCCTACAACAATAAAAATAACAGGCATTTTGTTAGTGTAAAATGTTTCCTGAATGTCAAAAACAGAAAAATTTTTCATAGACTTTTTTCTCTGATAAAGCGAATTTGACATTCGTGAAATATAAACCCACAACTACAGCTGCGCTGACAGTTTTACCTTGTATTATTCTATCATGCATACACCCAATGTCTCAGAGATATTCTGTTACGACTTTCGGAGTTAGCTTACGTCAAAGGTTCAAGCCGATAAGCATCAAAGGACATCTGCTATCCAAGTACATATACTTCATGCCATCGCTTCAATTGAGTCTGATATATTCGGCGGTCATCGAAAAATGTCCTGAAAGCTAATGGAATCCAAAACATGTTTATCCGTTTCACTCAATTGGTGGAATTTGGCAATTGTAAAGGGTGGGCATATTTTAGGTTATGAAATAAATTCAATGTCAAATGTCAAAAATGCATCCGCCATCCTCCGAACACGAATTTTAATGGTTAAAATTTCGCTATGAAAATGGTATCACTTCGCAAAAGTCGAGCCTCCGTTGAACCCTGATGCAAGATAAGTTAAGCGTCGGACTAGAGATGGTTATTTGTCCGACATCACATTTCATTATTAATTCCGATATTTCGATTTTACATTGGTGTCAATAAAACTAAATTTGTCACAAGAAATGTATTGACTTCATAACCTCAAATTCGCCCACTTTTTATTCACATGACTAAATATCTCTCATATGATTTTTAGCCCCCGACCAAAAAATAGGGGTGTTATATGATAAAAACTAGACAAATTTTATTCATTTTATTAACATAAATTTTATTAAATGTACTTATATATATATGTATGTATTTGTATGTAAGCATTTAGTATCTATGTATGTACATATCCTAAAAAACTTGTCTTAAATGTTTATGTAAATACGTTAGGATGCAATGAGCTGACTCATGCACTCAATTTCATATGGTAAAAAATTGAGAGAAATCTCAAAAACTCTACAATGTATCGCCTTGAAGTTAAAATTTTTTAAAATTTGCACAAATTTAAACCTTCTTTATTTCGATGTGAATGTTGGGATTAAATAATTTTTAAATCATTATTTTATGAAATTTATTCAAATGAGAAACCGATTTAGGCAAATGGGACATTTTAAACTCTCTAACATAAGAATAAATACAAAGAAAGTTATTATTATTTTTGTATTTGATGAGTTTCACAAGTGCAAAATTTGACCTTAACGGAGCTCGCAAATTTGACTCCAATTTTCATCAAGTGAATTTCAGAACAAGTGACTAAATAATCGTTACTGGGTTTTAGAACAAAAATCCAAAATCGATTTCTTTTATTGTCACCCTAATGTATATACCTAAATATCATTGGCGTAGCCAGAAATCGCAAAAAATTTTGGGGCGGCTAAAGCCAACATTAGTCCCTTCTTATATTATCAAAATTACTTTAAACTTTTGAAATTCTTGGGAGCGTAGAACGAGTCTAGGGAGGAGTTAAACACTCATGAAGGGCATACAAACATATGTACAAATCGATAGCTTCATATAGGAAAGTTGTATCGAAATTTTTACCAAATCACGTTTTTAACGTTTTCTGGTAGTAAACTTTTAAATACATCCTCCTAAAAGAACTATGTAAGATACGGTTGAAAATAACGGATTTATGGTCATTTAAAAAAAGTTTTTCGTATGCAAGTGTTTTAGTTTTTATTAAATTTTTTTAATTTTTCCTGTAAAATAACAAAAGGGTAAAAACGAAACTTTTCGACACGGTTTGGATTTTTATCCTCTCCGATTTTATTTAAATTCGGCATATATGCTGAAAAACTGTTTCGATGCCTCTTATGGTTTCTCTAAGCTTGGGCATCTCGGCCATTTTTGAGAAACTGTCAAATTCGATTGCCGACAGAAGATATTTGCGTGTGGACCATATGAATATGTGTTCAAATACAAACTCAGCAACAAATGTTAAAATACATTGCTGAACAATAATCTTTTAGCAGAAGCTGTCAAATTCAATTGCCACTTGAGTTTTTTTTTTTTGTGAAAAGTGAAAAAAAAATTAACAACAAAGGTAATTTACACGTTATTGCTTGTATCAAGAAACGAAATGTTGCTCGTGTGGTCGCAGTTATTTTTTTACACAATGCGGCCAATTGAGATGTTTTTATTGTGTAAAATTTTCAAGATGAGATGAAAACAGATTTAAACCTTACAGTTGTTTCTTTATGATAACTCGATCATTTCTATGAACATTGTATAAGCAATAACAATAAAAACAACCGTAGCAGTAGTATTTCTTAAAACCTCGATTTGTATTTTTTACACAATGGCGATAGATTAGTTTGCTAAAGTTATTCAATCTTCAATATGACGAACTTTTATCAAAAATTGCCAAGATGCCTAAGTTTAGAGGCCTATAAAATAGAAACGATAAGAGGTATCAAAATAATTTTTCGCCATGTTACGCGCACACAAAAGTAGAAGATATGTGTCGATTTTCATTTAAATCGGAGAGGTGAAAAATCCAAACACTTGTTTTAATGTTGAAAATTTTCAATTTTACCCGATAAAGCATCATCGTAAAGTGTGTTTGCTGGGTAAGCATGTACGTACATCCATACATACTTATGTATGTAGTATGTATATATGTAAGTATGTATGTATGTATGTTAATTCTAAGAATCTTTCTTTACTATATTATGAGTACGTTTCATATGACCATTAAGTCCTACAAATTGATGGAATTTCGCGTCACATAGTTTACAGGCAAATTTTTTTACCTCCGAATGTATCTGACGATGACGTATCAAAGAGTGACAATTTGTAAAACCTTTGCCACAAGTTTCACATATTTTGTCACGTATATTTAAATGTGTTTTCATATGATCCCTTAGATCTGTGTTTTTGAGAAAATCTTTGGGACACATTGTGCATTTGAAGGCACGTATCTTGGTGTGCATTCGTGTGACATGAAGACCCAAAAGATTTCTTAGTCTAAAGCATTTGCCACATAATTCACAAACGTGAGGCTTCTCTGCCGTGTGAACGCGTACATGTACCTTCAGTTCAGCTGGTATAGCATATAATTTTCCACAAAATTCGCATGGGTATTTCTTTTCAGCATGAACTCTTAGATTATGGTATTGTAAAGCTGTCTTCGAAACAAGTTTTTTTCCACATAGATCGCATTGAAACGAAAAATCTCCGATTTTGTGGTCTTTTGTTAAATGGTATTTTAAATTGTGCTCCGTATAAAATACCTTTTCGCAAATGCTACACAGAATCTTCTCTTTAATTCTCTTTCCAGGGATAAATTTGCACATTTTTAAATATTTATCCTGGCATTTGGTAGGTTTGCTTTTTCGACGTTTTGTTCGATAATACCAAGATTTTAATTGATCTACGGCTTTGGATGTCATATCTTTGTCAAAATTAATATTATGTTCGCTTAGTAGAGTGCTATGAATGTTCGATATTGCATTTTGCTTATCCTCTAATTTTCCATATGACGCATGCTTCCTGTCATACAGTAATGGAAATTTTGCAAAAATTTCTATAAACTTGCACGTAGTGTCGTCCCATTGGTCAAGAGTGAGTGGTTTCTGTTTTATTGCAACGAAATAAAGAAAACAATTATTAAAACGAGTTTTTAAACTAAGCAATGAAATTATAAAACCGACTAAAAACTAATGAAAACAAAAATAAAATCGATTATTACAAAAAAAATTGCTGACATTTTTAAAACTATACATAAGGTTCGGAAACCTATCGGTGGTAAGTGCTAATTTTGGTTACTTCCCTAATGTACATACATATTTACGAGTGAATAATAACACTGAGCTTTAATTTGAAAGAAATTTGTTCAACATGGAGTGGTACGTGCTACTGGTTTTTTGAAGTTAGCGCTCTCGTATCTACGATATTCGAAGTTTACAATTTTAATCCTCCAGTTACATAAAAACGTTATTGAAATTATCTGTTTTTAGTCGAACTATATGGGGTTTATCAAAAGAAAAACAAAAGTATTGTTTGTCTAAGACAAGAACCAAGTATAGTAAATTTCTAAACCACCAAAAAAGCTTAAGTATGATGCAAATTGGTTTAAAGATGGATATTTATCTGATTGACTATCAGGGCTATAGTTAGCCTAGAGTATAAGGAGCTCTGACGATCGGGTAGTGGTTGATGCGGAAAACATCGATGTTCAGTTCGACCCTTAGAAAAGTCAACAAAAGTCGTCTTTGTCCCTTTTAGGGTTCCGTACAGCAAAAATGTAAAGGTACCCTATTGTTTTCGTTACGCTGTCCGTCTGTGTCTGTCAGAGGCCGCTACAACAACAAATATATGATAGTTAAAAATTAAAGAGTGTTCTAAAGCGATCAACGAAACATGTTAAAATAATGTAGTATGCAGACATATATAGAAACCTGAAATTTTCAAAGTTAGCGTATTATTTGAATATACTCGGCGTTAGATGAGGATGTAAGTGACAGATCGGTTAAATTACCGATTGGCTAATCGTTCCTGGGGAAGTAGAAAGGATAGTAGAGTCTCGAGGGCTATGTGACCAAAACTTGACTTAGGAAGATCTGAACTACTGCTGGGTATGAATAGGGTGCCTCTGTGGTTAAGTGGTAGCGATGCTAGCCTGTCAGACCAGAGGTCGTGGGTTCTTTTCCCGCCATAGACCCTGGGTGTTTATAAAAAAAAACGGTTCTAGGGAGTCTTAATAAGAGCATCGGCTGGTCACTGCTCGATCAGAGCAAGGCACAGCATTTGTGAAACTGGTATTCCCGATTTCTGCCAGAAACCATTGAGCATATTATGTCATTGCCCAAGGCTGCAATAAAAAATTTGTTTTAGGCGCATAAAAAATATGCACTAAAAACTTAAAAATATGCTCCCAAAATGTAAAAAATATGCTCTTAAAACTTCATCATTTCTTTTATAATTTATATAATATTCATTTCTGACTCCATGAATTATCTACATATGTATGTATGTATGTATGTATGTATATTGATGTCATACAATCGAGTCGATTTAACAATTACGGCCTGGCCTATCATCTGTCCATATATAAAATGTTGGGCACCACGACATATTTTGTGGTAGGAACTAATCAGTAAAATCGCATAAATAGCTTAAATATTCGCAAAATGCGACTATTCTCGTCTTGCTTTTTTTATGAAATTCAAATAAGCCAACAATCTCGACAAAATTTGAAAAATTCTCAAAAGTACATACTTGAACATTTTTAAAGCTGTGGAAATAAACTGGGAATAAATCAATGGGATGAGGAATTTTTTTTAATAAATTGGGGGACATTTTTTTATATATGGAAAAATTTCAACATTTTCGATGACAAAACAGACTTTTTTGGTTTTTTTGTAAATATGCATATTAAAATTTAAAAAAGCATAAATATGCAGGAAACAGCCAGATATGCCACAAAAAAAAACGGACAAAATGGCCTACATATGCGACTAAGTGTAAAATAGGCAAAAACATGATGTAAACGGTAAAATATGCAAAAATATACACTAACAAATCGATGCCAAAATTTGTAAAAAGTTCTGAAACGTATAAATATCTTATTTGTGCCTACATACATCGCATATGCAAAAAAAACATGCAATTGCATATTTGCGGTTTCCCTGGTGATATGTAGTGTCCGATCGAAGCTAATATTCGGCCGCACATAAGCCGAAGTTCACTTTTTAAACTCACAACTAGAAACAACTTTATTAGTTTTGACATCAATTTATTAAACAGAGAAAACATGTAATTCATTTAAGCCGTAAAGGAGCGAAATGCACATTAGAGTCGTCCTTATTTAAAAAACAAAAATTAATTTCTCCCAGTTTTAATACTTGTATTATAGTTTGAAATGGCCTTAAGTAGTTTCAGAGATATCATGACAACTTATGGAAAAAAACTATATTTTTATCAAAATTTTTGTTTTTAAAACATTAGGACATTAGCAAATATTAGAAAAATTGTTTCCAAGGACATCTTTTAAATTTTTGTTCAGATGATCTTTTGGCTTAAATTATTTGATATGTTCAGCAATCTGCAATTTTTAAAAGATTTTTGATGGAAGCTTTCAAGGACATTAAGGATGTTTTAGAAGACATTTTTTAGAAGGACTTTTTTTTGTTCAGAGCATTTTATTATTACTATTGCTAAAAAATATTACATATTAATATGAACGAGTAGATAAGATTTAATTAAAATTTAAGTTATGTACCTCCGTAGTGTAGTGGATAGTGTGCTAGACTATTAGCGGGGGTCGCAGGTTCGATTCCTGCCAAGACCCTGGGCGTTTCTGCCAAAAAAAGGCTTAAGCAGTATGTGTGTTCGTTCTATGAGTAATTAATCTTATTGTTATAATTTCAACTTTTATTAACAAAATATGTAATTCACTTATACTAAAAAAATCGTGGGGCGCTTGATATTAAATGTTGCAATATAACTATATAGAAAATTGCACTCCACGCTTTTTTACTATAAGTGAATTATTTTGTTAATACATAACTTAAGTTTTATTTCAATCTTATTCAAAAATAATTAGTCATAATTGATTCTTGGGGATTGCTGTAAGACAAACTCTTCATACTTAAAAACTATTTTCTAATTTTTAGTTCCGTTTGCTATTAAAGCGTGTTTTTTTATTTTTATTTTTTACAATATTATTGCATATTTTATTGTATAAATTATTATCGTTTTGACCTATACTATGCTATAAAGGGCACAATATTCTCAAAGAAAGTATTGCCCAATTTTCCTGAGAGTGAAAAAGTAAATATAAAACTGGACAATGTTGCCACTACATTACAAAATTTTCTCTATTGTACAATTAAAATCAAAGGTCTTTTGATTTTTGCCAATATATTGTGCAACCTTCGAATATGACATAAACATTAGCGAAAATTTGCACAATTATATTGCAAGTGAGTGGGCCGCTTAATTTATTGTATACTACGTTTTTTAAAACAGACTGTCAGGAAAACTAATGTGTGTGCAAAATTGAAATAATTCAAAACGCATATCGTTACATTAATATAGAAACGCCCTAACTCATTAACTTTTTCAAATCGATTTTTATGCCTATTTCGATGTATTAGAGGTTATGGCGCTGCCTATTGTCACAAGAACTCAATGCTTGTACAAAATTTGAAGTCCCTAACTTATCAGGAAGTTACTTTAAAATTAATTACAAGTTCCACCCGAACAGACATGCACCAAATCGAGTTAATAAAAACGTAGTAAAATGCCAAAAAAATCTTAGCAGTCCAAAACATAGTGACTATCTCCAACGGATGGATACTGGTGTCTTTGTTTTAATTAGTAGCTTTTGACGATGTATGATAAAAACATATTTGGAACTTCTATGTTCAATGAATGACACAAGCATTCATCAAACGCAACCAGATGGCATTGTCAGACACGTTCATAAAAAAGTGGAGATTGTGATGCCTTTACTTCTATACGCTCTCACAACGCCCCTAACATGTCCAACTATCGAATACGGAAATCTGTACTTTTCAGAAGAGCGCAAATACTCCTCTATTTTGTACTCAAAATCAGCGCATTCCTAAAAGTGCAAGTTTTAAAATATGTAAATATTTCTTATTATTGTGTTTTCAATCCTCTATGAGAAATTCAACATTTTGCAAAGAAGCGTGTCATACAAATTGGAGCACCAAGGTAACGAATCTAAAAAAAAACTAATTTTTCACATTCGATACTTGGACATGGTAGGGACGATATCGTGTAATGTCCTAACCAAGGTAGATTAAACAGGTACCACTACAAGAACAGCTGTTTTAGTAAATTTGAGAATGTGTGCGTTACACAGACAATAGATTTTGACACATGGCTGGGAGTTTTCTATCAACAACGGGCATGTGCTAGTAAATTTGAGAGAGCTTATGAATGTGTGCGACTCACAGTTAATGGATTTGACATATTTCTGGGGTATTTCTACCAACAAAATACATGTGTTTTTTGGTGTTGTATTTGTTTTAGTTATGGTGGTACCTGTAACGAATATGCCTTGGTCCTAACTAAATAAAGTTTAAAGGGCAATATACACGGTCAATCAGCTTGATGTCAGATTCGTGTACGTGTACTGGACGAAAAATCAAAACCAAGTATATTTTCCATCAAGCGTCGTCGGTGTCACTAATACTAACGAAATTTCACACATACTACTACCATGCTTGTCAAGCATGTTGACCGTGTATATTGCCCTTAAATGCAGATCCAAACTGACTATGGTTGTCAAAATCAACAGTACAGTACAGTATTGCCAGCATTAAATTAGTTCATTAGCAACCTGATATACGGATGGAAATAGTACTTTCAGGAAAATCGCACAAACAGTGAAAAGCTTACAAGATTGTTCGAAAAGACTGAATGACAAGTGTAGATAGCAAGTGTAAACTGCAAATTGGTTGCACATTGTTGTGGTAGAACTGAACTTTAAGCGCACGAAGGGCGGTCAGGGCACATCTAGTTAAAAATAAGAAATTTTCATCGCCAAAAACTTTTTCTGCATGTCTGCTATTCAAGACAAGAATTTTTAGCTAATTATCCCACCCTTATGTGCAAAAGGTCAATAAAAACATAGTATTAATTATTGTTTTTATGCTTTTATTTTCGCCTTAATAATTTTTTTCTTCTTCAAGTGATAGACTTATAATTTAATTATACATACATACATACTATAGTGAAATTGAATTATGAATCTTTTTTTACAATATTATGTGTACGTTTCATGTGACCGTTTAGACCAACAAATTGATGAAATTTAGCATCGCACAATTTACAAGCATATCGCTTTACTTCAGCATGTATCTGTCGATGCCTTATTAACGAATGACTGTTTGAAAATCCCTTTCCACATGTTTCACATATCTTGTCTCGTATATTCAAGTGCGTTTTAATGTGATCAGTCAAATCACGCTTTTTAAGAAAATCCTTGGGACACATGGTGCATTTGTAGGCTCGAATTTTTGTGTGTATTGCTGTTTTATGGTATCGTAATTGAGTTTTAATTCGAAACGCTTTACCACACAACTCACAGACATGTGGTTTTTCAGCTGTATGCACCATATTGTGAACTTTGAGTTCCGATTTTATCGCAAAAAGTTTCCCGCAGAAGCCACAGGGGAATTTCCTACTGACATGCATTCTTTGAATATGAGTTTGAAGTGTGGATTTTAGTTCAAATTTTTTTCCACATTGGTCACATTGGAAGGGTAACTCTCCTATGTTATGGAATCTAAAGAGGTGACCTTTTAAATTGTGTTCCATATTAAAATTTTTCTTGCATACATGACAATAAAATTTCGCTTTGAGACGTTTTTCTGGCAAAAAGTTACACTTTTTTAAGTATTCCTCTTCATCCTTGTTCAATTTATTGAATTGTTTTCCTTTGCGCTGTTTGGCATCATAATACCAACAATGCAATTGATCTATTGCTGCCGGTAAATTTTCTTTAATATCTATATTATGATGATTTAATAGAACATTTATGAAATCTCGATGAGCTTTTTGTATTTCCTCGAAATTACCATATAATGGATGCTCTCCATCGTATAAAAGGGGGAATTTTGAATAAGCTTCGATGAATTTAGAAGTATTGTCATCCCATTGTTTGAGCGTTAATGGTTTCTGTTTTGTTTAAACGAGAAATAAAGACAACAAAAATAAAACAATTATTTATAATATTAAGCAATGAACGGCGTGTTTTGATTAAATGAAATGCTTGCTATTCGCTTTAAATAAACATCAGCAAAGTTCCGATATTTTACTTTTTCTTCTTTTCAATTTACAACACGTTAAAATCTTTTAGGGATACAATACAAATTAAATACTCAAAAACGTCATCAAAACAATGGGATGAATAGAAAATAGAATTGATAAATAAATTAGGAAAATACGTTGTTGCTTGCTTGCATTTTATTTTGGCTTATAGTAAGTATGTATGTATATTTCTGTTGGTGATGCATTTATTTAACTAAAGAAAATAATATTAATTTAATTTTAATTTTAATTACAACTAAAAACTATGGATCTTTTTTGACAATATTGTGAGTACGTTTCATGTGGCCATTGAGACCAACAAATTGATGAAATTTGGCATCGCATAATTTGCATTCGAATTTCTTCACCTCCGAATGTATTTGACGATGGCGTATCAATGAATGACAATTGGAAAATCCTTTTCCACATGTCTCACAGATTTTGTCTCGTATATTCAAATGCGCTTTAATATGATCAGTAAGGTCGCGTTTTTTAAGAAAGTCCTTGGGGCACATGGTACATTTAAAAGCACGAATTTTTGTGTGAATCGCAGTAACATGATAGCCCAATTGAGTTTTCAGTCGGAATGATTTGCCACATTGCTCACAAACGTGAGTCTTTTCAGCTGTATGTATCTTGACATGAGTTTTTAATTCTGGCATAATTGCAAATTTTCTGCCACAATATTCACAAGGGAACTGCTTGCCAACATGTACGCGTTGTGTGTGAACCCTTAAATATAATTTTGAGTCAAACTTTTTGCCACATTGGTCACACTCAAATGGAAGATCTCCTATTTGATGAGCTTTATATAGATGAAGTTTTAAATTATGTTCCGTATAAAAAAGTGTGTTACATATTTCACACATCATCCTTTGCCTAAGTTTTAATTGTTTCTTTGGCAAGAATTTGCACATTTTCAAATATTTGTCTTCACAACTGTTTGTAAGTTTATATCGGTGTCCTTTGCGCCGTCTTGTATTATAATACCATGAATGCAATTGTTCAATGGCATTGGCCAAATCTTCTTGGCTAAATTCTATTTTGTGTTGACTAAATAATGTCTGGCTTAAATCGGTTAAAGCATTGCTCCTCGCTTCAATACTATTAAATGATGGATTTTTTGTATCGTGGAGGACGGTAAATCTTGCATATGTATCGATGAACTTAGATGTATTATCATCCCATTGCTTGAATGTTAATGGATTCTTTTTTGTTTTAAGAAAATAAAGAAAACAAAAAATAAAACAATTATTTTTCACTATTGAAATTGTTTGTTGCCGCAAACAACTATAAGCATAATGGAGCGGTAAAATTATTTTTTTAATTGACTTAATTCATTTCATTATTCCAGCGCAATTTCGCGATTTTCTCAAACGAATCACTTGTCACTAGGATCATTGAAAAAACCGTAAGAGTGCATGGTGTTGCATTGATAATTTTATGATCTTCTTAAGTAGACGAAATTAAATTAAGATACTTCTAACGGATTTTAATAGTATTTTGCCAAACTTTAACAAATTGCTCAAACATTATACTTTTAAGCTATAAATTCGGTTACTTTTTAATTGTAAAACACAAGAAGATGAGTGAATGTACAGTAGAATCGCCATAATTCGGCATCGCAAGATACCAGTACTTTTTTTAACGTATTATACGGGTTTTCGATTTAACGAGCTTTCGATATTAACGGGGTTTAATTGGTTAAAGCAAATGCACAAATTCATTCATACACGGTAATTTTTGCTTTTGGTCGAATGTAGCACTTGGTTAGTTTGTCAATAAAAAACGAATAAATGTTTTTAAGCAATGTCGATCGTTTATACGAAAAGGCATACATTTTTTTGTAGTTCTCGATTTGAATTGCTTTGCATTTCAAATGGATTTAAATTATCGTGATTCTACTGTATCTTATGATTTGGTAAAAATAAATGCAATTAGATTTTTCCCACGATATTTCTATTTTTTGTACGCTAGAAAGAAAAATGCCAATGGAAAAAAACTGTTTGCTTTTCATTTCGATTTCATTTTAAGTTTATCGTAAACTTCTGCGGATGTAATCGTTTCTAGTGCTGGCATGTATTAAAGGCCCTTTCACATTTTATTAAAAGCTTTGAGATTTGTATTAGATTTTGTAAGACGAAAATCAAATCAAAATCAGTCTGTCTTAAAGAAAATTTTCTCATTACATATTGTTTCTACAATATATCAATCCAAATAAAACGTAGCATAAATAATTTGCAATTAAGCACATTTTTTCGTTCTTCTTTTTCTTTATTTATGCCGACAAGCAAATACAAAACTGTTTTTGTTATTCCTATCGTTGTTTGTGTAATAGACAACCCTGATAAAATTAAAAATGTGATTGTTTAAAAAATTTCATACAAATGACGAATGCCATAATACTGTCAAGTTTCTTTGCGTATTATTTGACACTTTCGCATTCCTGGTGTGTATCGAGCAATTTCTCTTCTTTAGGGTACTCTATTTTAGTAACCATAAAAAGTTACAAAATACAGCGAAACTTCATTTTTAAATGCAGTAAATATTTTTATAAATTATAAAAAAAAACTCGAAAAAGGCTTATGTGTTGCTTCTAGAACCAGCAATCGGCATGAGTAGAAAATTTGTATTGAAACTCAATTCGATTGTTTGGGTTCTATAAACAGCACATTATTGCTAAAAGCTCATACCTAATTCAAAATTTCAAATAGAAATTTGTTACAGTTTCTAATACGTGTTGATTTTGGGCACTTCTTGAGCAAATAAAAATCTTCTGCGAACCTAGTTAATTTGTTTAATATGTGCCTGTTGGCGATTGCAATTTGATATTTTCTATACATCGGACCTACGCCGCTAAGTCGCTCATTTAAAGCAACAACGTCATAACTCAAAAAAATTTTTTTTGAGTTATTAATGGATATTAATTGTCATATTATGTTTTACATTTCATTTTCATTTCTTACAAATATCTTGTATACTCGGCTTTTTATAGGAGAATAATATTTTATTTTCCCAATGAAGTTGTCAGTAAATTGAAAGCTTTAAACTTGTTTTCAGTAAAAGTATTGTTTGGAGTTATAATGCCCTTGCAGCAAATGAGCGATATATCAGTGATGGCAAATAATATATGTATGTATCTAAACATATAATAAAATTGTAAGAGGTGCATGTCTGTACATGAAATATATATATATTTTTTTTAATTTTTATGGTGGCGCAAATTGTAATCGATGGACAATACAAAACACCAACTTTAGGAATTTTTGTCTGTCTGTCCACTAGTTGGATTTTGCTAGTATTTGGTATGGAGGTACCTCGGTAAAATGCGAAAATATTCAATTTTACAGATAGATATAAATGATGCTGGAAATTAGGAAGAACTTTTTCTTCTTTTTTTTAACGTTGGTAGCACTGTTTGTTTTTTTTTTTATAACGGCAACTTTAAACAATATGTACATAAATTTATATTATTATATTTTGCATACACTTTATAGTCATAAATAAACTGGACTAAAATATAGTTCAACTATAAAATTTAATATTTGGGTGGGGGTCACGTTTTTCTTGCGGTTAAGGCTGCAACTTAAAATATATAAACTTTGATTTTTATATAATAACCACTTAAAAACACCTCTGCATGACGCTTATAAGGCAATCATATTTTTCATTTCTTACTCCATATTAATAATTTCATTCCAACTAATTTATAAATCATAGTTCTGGTGAAACAGAATAACGTTAATCACAATTTTTCTTTCTCAAACTTCCTAACTTTCATAAATATGTACATACATGCATACATAAGTACATATGTAATTCTGAATTAATTATATTAATATTTTGTTAAATTTTGGCAAAATATTAATATTTTAATAAATAATTAGATTACTTAATTAAATTTCTATCACTAAGAAATGTATTCTATCAAATCTTTTGCTTACATTTTGTTTGTCTTCTTCTGGTTTTTCTTTTACAGCCAGCAGTTCTTTAAGGAATTCACATTTCTCATAATAGCCCTTTGCAATTGATGTAATCTTTTTGCTATCGCCATTATCCATGTCAGATTTTATAATGGAGCAATATTTGTGTATCCGATTTATTGCTGATTTCAATGATGTTGGTTTCAAGAAAATATTAAATTTCTGCATTCCATTTATGATGGCATCATGAGCTTCTTTCTGTGCTTTAGCATTTTCAAATAAGGGATCATTTATATTCCACAAAACCGGCTGACCTTTATACAGTTCTATAAATTCATTAACAAATCGCTTTTTCCGGTAGAATGTAGGAGTGAACTGAAAATAAATAATTTTCAAATATTATACATTACAAAAACATAATGATGAATATATGTATATGTATATAGATAGACATACTTTGTCTGTAGAAATGGGAAGTTCGTTTGCTTCAAAGTCCGAATCAGCATCATCGTTGTCATCTTCGTCACGATAATCCTCATCTTCAGAGTCGTCGTTATCGGGTTCATCGCCAATATAGTCTTCATCTTTTACATCCGAATCTTGTACTTCAAATAAATCGGCAGCATCTCTACTATCTTTTTCCTCCTCCTCATCCAAAGCCAGTATAGGATCAATAAAAGGCTAAAGAAAAAAAAAAACAAAAAAAAATAAATAATTAATTTCTCTCTATAAAACAAATCTGGTTTCTCGAAATTTTGCAAATGTATTTATATGTATGTATGGATATGTATGTACATTAGGGCGCACCTCGAAATAAGTATTCCAATTCGGTAGCTTTTAAATGAAAAAATAGTCTACTCAACTAGACATACAACCCTCACTAAGTCGTTTTTCACGAGTAAAAACACATGCTATTTTGTAACAGTGTGTTATCAAAATTGCTTTACTATTTTGAATTTCTAGGATTTCATTAAAAAGGAAATAAACGTTTTAGAAACCATTTGGTTTGTTTTGTTTGTATTACTTTAATCTGCTTGTGTTGTGAAAGTGCTAAATACTTGACTACTTAGTACTGCACTTGTTTTTAAGGTAATCAATAGCAAACACAAACGATTATGTACTTCTGAATAAATTTAACTAGGCACAAATTAGAAAAATCAAATAAAGTATAAAAAAACAAATGGAAAAGATTACATAAAATGAATTATTTATATTTTCTTAAAATGTTCGTGCTATAAAAAGTGTTGTATCGATTACCAATAAAAAAAAGAGTTGGGTAGTCAAAAGTGTAAATGGTTTTCAGCACTAGATTTATTTGCCATCAGCAGTTTCCTTAATCACGAATTTTTACTATTTTTCCGTTCGCGTACTTTTTGGGACAATAGCATTTTTTGAGAGTAAATTTTTCAGTTTACTCAGTAATTACTTATTTACTGCAAAAGTAAACGAACGGACCTTTTGTATGATTTTATTCCACGCACACATTCTACGGGTAATATACAATAAAATAGTATTTTGCAAAGGATAAGAAATTTACATGATTTTTGTTTTAAGATATCTGTTGTACCACAGATATTTTAAAATAATTGTTAGTACAACCGACAATGTGTGTGCGTGTGTTTCATACATATAAAACACATTCACATACACTTCATGTGCAAATTCATTGTTAGCTTACAATAAGAGTTAATGCTTGTTGATAGGCACCAGAGAATGACATAATTATCGTTTTAAGTACTCTTTGAGTATTGGCTGTCAAACAACTATAAATGCGTACAAATAAAACAAAAATCATCCGCATACGCGAAAATACTCTTCAAGTTTAAGCCGAATACGTATAAATACAAACAACCAGCGATTATGTGCAGACAGATTATTGAAATTACGCAGCACAAACTACTATAAGTAAAATTATACTCTGTATCAGCTACAATCATACACACAAGTATAAAAATACTCTCAAGTATTTATCCGGATACACATAAGTATTTACAGGAGTATTTTATTTGCTGTTCAACAGATTGCATGACAGGGATGGCAAGTGCGATTTAATAATGCTTGACTGCTAAAAAATTTGTAACTACATATACATACATACATATATTCGAAATATTTTATCACTTTACAAATTACAAAATATTAGTTATCTAGTAACTATAATTACACAAATTAATATTGGTGGAGTTCACACAACATTCGGTAACTCTTTACTCGTTAAATTGGTAACATTTTCGATATATTTTATTGCTATAAAATTTATTTGAAAAAATGTTTGACAGCAAAATATATGGAAATTTTACCAATTTAACGAGTAAACAATTACCGAACGTTGCGTGAATTAAATATTCTAGCAAAAGTAGTTTTAAGGGTTCTTGTTAAGTCACACTGAAACTGATCTATTTAGCACCAAAGCTTGAAATACATTGATCACAACATTCATAAATGTGAGCTAATATTTTTTCTTTTAATTCAAACACACTAATTGCGGGAAAACCCATCGCGTCATATTCATTAATCCTTTTGTCCAGCGAGTGTGCATGTTTTATTTGGTTTTTGTAAATGGAATTTATTTTTTCCCATTTTTTGTACAAAGCAGGTCAAAACAAAGTCACAAACACTGCATAGAAATAATAAAGTGATGGTCTTATTCAATTCACAACAACAAAAGCATTTAATGCTGGTCTCCTACCTGCTGAAAAGGGTGATTTTCAGTAAAGTACGCACAAAAATTTTAAGAGTGTTATTATTGCTTGGGTATATTTTTGAGTTTCGCTATTACCAGGATGTATGCATTTGTTGTTTAATTTTTATAGTAACCATTTTTTGGGAATGTTTGTTTTGAAATGAAAACCAAATCGTATAAGAAGTGCAAATGCAAACAGTGTTCCTTTATGTATTTTGTTGGAAGTTTATCATTGGCAAGAGCAGTTTTATTGTGGTTTTATTTTTGTTTATACCTATTTTTGTATATACAAATCAAGTCATTGAGCATTTTTTACAAGAACAAACGGGTCAAAACTTAATTGTTTTATTGCCGTTTTGTGTATGTATGAATTTAATATTATTACTCTTAGAAGTGGGGCGAAAATAGCGTTACTTAATATGTGAATAGGCCCTAAACAGATGTATCTGTGCACGTGACTAATTTCAAATCTCATTTCAAATGTTATGTATACTCTACTTTTCCAGAACATCGAAAATTAAAAGTTTACTTTTCAAATTTCAATTTCACTACTTTTCTAGAACATGCCTGACTAACTCAGAGCTGATCGAATTAAACATCTTTATTTCATATAAATGTACAAATCTAAATACAATTATGTAAATAAAAAAACTAATTTTAAGTTCATAATACATAAAAATTAAATTAAATATTTAATTCCTGGGATAAATAATGTAGTTTTAAATCATTTTAAAAATCTAGCCATTTCTAGCCATTTTTTTCAAATCTAGCCTTTTTTGAGCTGTCGAGTTGGCAACGGTGCTTTTGTTATGTTTTTAACCGACTTCAAAGAAAAAATTTTTTCATGTATGTTCCCTCAAAGTCCGCCATTTATGAAGCGATTTCAGGTTTTTTAACCAACTTCAAAAAAGAAGGAGGTTATCAATTCGTGTGTATATTTTTTTTTATTTAAAAGGATATGCTTTCAGATTGGTCCCGTTGAAAATGGGCAGGGTAACTCCCATGCAAATTTTAATAAGAATCGGTTTAGTAGAAGTTGTTGATAAAGAATATTTACTTTTTCATGGGCATGGCACAGCCCACTTTTGTGATCCTGATGTAGTATTTAAACAGAAGCTTAATGTGTGTGTTAAGCAAGGATGCCCAAAAATACTTTGCAGCTGTATTGCTAAGAGTACAGTAACACTATAAAGTAAACGCAAAGATTTTCATTAAAATTTTATCACAAGAAATTATGTTGGTCGTAAAAATGTATAATAATGCGGTTCACACTGAATTTACTATTTCTTTACTTGGTAAAATACAGAAATTTTCAATACATTTTGCCACAATCCCCTTTGTTTTCCCAAAAATATCTCTTTAGTTCTAATAAAAAGCACGTTCTTTTCCATCATCATTTATTTTACACGCTGTGTATGGCAAAATACCAACACAGCTCTCCCATTAACGACTAAATAGAGAGTATAAAAAGAAATGAAATAAAGAGTATAAACAATTGTTTGGTGAAATGAAAAAATTTGGTGTAAAGTAGCATAAGTTTGTTTTGTGGGTTTTTTTGTTTTGTTTTGCGCTTTTTTCGTTTTGGTGCTTTTTTTACCATTTTTGGCAATTTATTTCGTTTTTGACGATATTTCTAGTTTTAGCGATTTTTTTAAGTTTTGGAGCTGTTTTTTCTTTTTGGCGCTTTTTTCAGTTTAGGTTTTTTTTTCGGTTTTTGGGGATTTTTTGCGTTGTAGCGATTTTTTTTTGTTTTGTCACTTTTTTCGTTTTGGCGATTTTTTCGGTTTTTGGAGATTTTTTTAGTTTTGGTGTTTTTTTTTTGTTTTTGCGCTTTTTTTATGTGAAATCGGTTTAGAGAATACTAACATTTTTAATTCGTTTTGAAAACGAGAAATTTATTCGGATTCGGTTTACAGAACTGAGATGTAAATTTTTCCCATGTTCTTTTGAATATTAATCATGCTCAATTCTTTCTGAATATAACGTTACGAACCTTAGCCCAATAATCAATTTGGATTCACAAAGCAAATACCATCGAAATAATCATATTAATAAACAATTAGCTACTGACTTGAACTTTTCACATGTTTACATGTTCATATATACTTAAGTATAAAATCAAACCAAAAAAGTTTGTCTTGAGTAGAACAAAAACCATAAAAATGGGAATGAAGAAAAATAAACCGATGGCAACGCTGCGAAAAGTTGTATATAAGAATTAAAATCACATTCAACAGAGCCACCTGACAAGTGGTGATTAGCAAATACACGTGAGCACTGACGATGCTGTGTACGTTGAAAAATTAAATTGATGTTAATTTTTCCCATGTTCCTTGGAATATTAATCATGCCCAATTCTTTCTGAATATAACGTTACGAACCTTAGCCTAATAATCATTTTGGATTCACAAAAAATTATGTTATTTGACAAAAATATGAACTATATATAACAAAGTTTAAAAAGGTTGTAAACAGAACAATGAAAGCTATATCTATATAAAATAAATCACATGGACTTGTATGGAAATATAAATGTTGAATATTGAAAGTGTTAATTATTTCAAGTATATTTCCAACAATAATAAAATAAAATAAAAATTTATTTTAAAAGTCGAATTATTTCAAACAATGTATTTTACGTTTGCTGGGTATAAACTGGAAAAAGAAATTAAAAATAATTTGACAATTCAGTAGAAATCAGCTAATATTAACCAGGCGAAGTGAGCGTACTTGTCTAAATATACTTTGGGTAGAATGCAATAATGTTTATGGAAATAACGTCTACCGGACAAATTGAAATTATGCACAATAGACCCTTGTCATCTAAATACATTCTATAAAAAAATAAAGAAAGCTAAAATACCATATTTCAGGATGCTTAAGGATATAGGATACTTTGGCAATTTAGATGCACTTATAGCAGGAAGCTATGCCCTTTTTAATCACTACTTATTATAAAGCTGTGTTCTCACTATGTGTATTTGCCATATGGAATGTCACATTTTCACATGGTAAATTTGTACATATAGTCTGAACCCCTTCAAACAATAGTCTGTGTTATTTCTCTGTGTACAGTACACATGATTTAGAACGAGTTTTATTTTGATGTGACAAAGCATCTGACATCAGCTGGTTTTTCATAAAACAATTGTTCGCGGACGGAAAAATGAAATAATATAATCATTAAATTAATAAAGTATTAAATTAAATAAAATAAGTGTAAAATTAAATAAAAGAAGTATATATAACAATAAAATATGTATAACCACTCGGCTGTTTTATGATTGTTTTGCTTTATATGTATGTTATGTCAAATGTACGTAACATACCAACAGGTGAACACAAAAATTATAAGCCTTATGTAAACCGCAAATTTTGACATACATATGAAATCACATGTGTATAAAAAAGTGACATTCCATAAGACAAATACACATAGTGAGAACACAGCTTAAGAGGATACTAAACCCCTTCGTATGGCCGAGATGCACAATAGAGCAGATCAATTTGTATGGAGGGAAAAAAACTAAAAAAAATTTTATATCAGACAGAAACCATAGGTCGGAAATGAGAGAGAAAATCAATATGAATCTTGTTGGAAAATACGGTTTGCTGGCAACTCTGTTCATTTGTACTTTACAATGTGAACATCGTTATTTGCTTTTCCTTTTTCTATTTTCTATTGCATTGTCTGTTTAAACTCGCTACAGTAAAGAACTACAACCTTATAACATTTTTAACTTTTATATTTAAAACAATCTGAACTTAATAAAAACATTTAATATAAAACAGGTTATGGGCCCAGGACAAAGTTCTGGTAATTGTGAAAATTAGTTAAGAGAAAATTAAAGAAAAATTCAAAGAATTACTTAAACTGTGAAGTTTGAAAAGATGGCGTCTTTTTACCAAATCGAGAAACTCGACGATACAAACTATGATAGCTGGTGCATACACATGCGTAGTGTCTTGGTTCATAGTGGGTGGTGGAAACACGTCAGTGGTAGTGCTAAGCGAGAAGATGCTAAAACTGAAGAAGACAGAAATTCATGGGATGCAGACGATGAAAAAGCCCTTGCTACAATCACACTTTGTGTGAAACCATCGCATTTAAACATCATAAAAAACTGCTTAAAATCTCGTGATGCTTGGGTACGTTTGGAAGAAACCTACAAGCCTAGAGGTCCACTCCAAAAGGTGTCTCTATATAAAAGGTTGATGAACCTTACGATGGCTGAAGGTGTTAACATTAGTCAACATATTAGTAGTTTCACAGAGTTGTCTGAAAAGCTGGCGGAGACGGGAATTGTCATCCAAGATGAGCTGCTAGTTATAATGCTTCTTTCTAGTTTGTCGACTGAATACGAAAATTTTGTAGTTGCCATCGAAACACGCGATGTCTTGCCCCATTTGTCGACCGTTAAGCAAAAAATTCTAGAAGAAGGAGACAGAATAAAACAGAAAAGTGATAGAGAAGAAACCACAAATGTACAGCAGGCGTTTACAATGAAAACTTCTGTTAGAAACAACAAAGCAAAAGGAGAAAACAAATACAAACGTAACAAAATAAAAGGCAAGTGTTTTGGTTGCGGTGAATTCGGGCACTATGCTAACAAGTGTCAAAAGCAACGAAACAACAACAACAACATCTTCTACATGCCATGCAAACAAAAGAAACGCAAAACTTTAAAAGTACAAACTGGTGCGTCGACAGCGGCGCAACTGCACACATGTGCAGTGAACGGGAAATGTTTTGAAATTTTGTTGAGCACGCAGAAGAAATTCGCTTTGAAGCTGACAAGTATATAATGGCAAAAGGAAAAGGTGACGTAAATATTGAAGTCAATGGTGAACAAATTAAATTACAAAATGTTTTGTATTCTCCGGAATTAAATATGAATTTTGTATCTGTTGGCCGTGTCGTTGACAAAGGATTAACTGTAGTATTCAGTGCGACGTCTGCGGTTATAAAAAGTGCCAAAGGTACGGTTATAATAAGGGCCTTTAAGCAAAACAATTTATTTGTATTTGAAAATAAAGTCGAAAAAATATTTGCGGCTACGAATATGGGCCAACTGTGGCATAACAGACTAGGCCATTTAAATTATAGTGCAATGTGTGATATGGCCAAGAAAGAAATGGTGAAAGGCATAAATTTGAAAAGTTTCGATCGATCTGCAAAATGTAAGACATGCATGTGCAGTAAAATCAGTGTAAGCCCATTTCCACAAGAGTCAACTACAAGGACAACTGACTTGTTGCAAGTTGTGCACAGTGATGTATGTGGTCCGTTTAATGTGAATTCCTTCGGTGGCGGTGACGGTACTTTGTCACATTCATTGACGATTTTTCGTTTATTTCCTGAAGGCTAAAAGCGAAGTTTTTAAAACCTTTAAATTATATAAGATACATGTTGAAAAACAGACGGGTCGAAAAATAAAGGCTTTACGCAGCGATAATGGTCGTGAATACATCAACAAAGATTTTGACAACTTTTTAGAAAGTGAAGGTATAGCTAGGCAGCTCACAGTGCCACACACACCACAACAGAACGGCATAGCCGAGAGGGCCAACCGCACACTGGTTGAAATGGCTCGATCCATGATGGTGCACAGTGGTGTGCAGCAGAACTTGTGGGCAGAGGCCGTCAATACTGCTGTGTATTTACGGAACAGATGTCCAACAAAGATACTTGAAGATAAGACACCGTACGAGGTCTGGTTCAAAAGGAAGCCTAACCTGCACCATTTAAGAACGTTTGGATCCTATGCAGTAGCATTGAATAAAAATAGAAGTGGTGGTAAATTCGAGCCTAAAGGCGAAAAATATGTAATGGTTGGTTACTCACAAGTAGCAAAGGCATATAGACTTTATTGTAAACGTAATCAAAGCGTGGTTGAACGCCCTGACGTATTGTTCGAAGAAAATGATTTTGACAATAACCGAACAAATGATGCAACAACAACAAAGGCATTAGACTATTTAACAATTTTTATTGACAACAACAAAAACAACACGCAGAATGGTGTGACTGAATGTGTCATTAACAACGAATCAATTAGTGAAGAAAAATCAGATGACGATGCTGACGATTTTATGGGATTCGAAACTGCTGAAGATGATAATGAAGCTATAGAAACTAACAATCAGAAGGAGAAAGTTGGAACTTCTTGTCGTGGTAGAAAGAAAATTATCCGAACAGGCAAACGTGGTAGGCCACGTAAAGAACAATTAAATAACATGGTAAGTGAATGTATTCCAAATACTGTTGAACAAGCTATGAGTGGCGCTAACAAAGAACAATGGTATGATGCAATGAAAGCGGAAATTACATCATTAGAAAACAACAAAACCTGGTCACTAGTAGATCTCCCTATTGGCGCTAAAGTCATCGATTCTAAGTGGGTCTTTGCTTTAAAAAGGGATGAAAATGGAAACATAGAGCGCTTTAAAGCGCGCCTGGTAGCCAAAGGCTGTAGCCAAAGGTTTGGCATCGACTACAACGAAACATTTTCTCCGGTTGCCCGATACTCTACAATACGCTTGGTGATGGCTCTAGCAGTGCAATGGAAAATGCATTTGCATCAGGTTGATGTTAGCTCAGCATATTTAAATAGTGACATTCAACACGAGATTTATATTAGACAACCAGCAGAATTCGTTGATTCTAAAAATTCAAGTAAAGTTTTGAAGCTGCATAAAGCAATTTACGGCTTAAAACAGTCCGGCAAGGAATGGAACGAGAGGTTGGATCTCGTGCTGAAGAAAATTGGGTTTGAGCAATGCGCAAATGAACCTTGTCTATACAAAGCCATAGTGAAAAACGAGCTATTATTGGTGACTGTTTATGTGGACGATCTCTTAATAGCAGCAACAAATAAGCAACAGGTTTTATCAGTAAAAAGTTTTTTGGCAAAGGAGTTTCCCATTACTGACAAGGGACAACTACATCACTATCTCGGTTTTGAAGTTGAACGTGAAGGTGAAACTGGAGCAATCTCTATTTGTCAATCTCAATATATTAAAAGCCTGCTTAGAGAATATGGTATGCAAGAGTGTAAAGCCGTAGGAACGCCTTTGGAAGCCAATTACCAGGTAATATGTAATAAAAATGACTGTAAAGAAATACCTCAACGTGACTACCAGTCCATAATTGGAGCCTTAATGTATCTGGCCATTACAACGAGACCAGATATTCTCCACTCAATTTCTAAGCTGGCACAGCGAAATGTTAATCCACACTCTGAGCACATGCAAGCCGTGAAAAGAATTTTACGCTACCTTCGTGGAACAGAAAATATTAGAATCGTATACAAAGCTGGTGAAAAATCTGTTGAAGGTTTTGTGGATGCAGACTGGGGCGGTAACACCCTTGATCGGAAATCTTACACAGGATTCATATTTTTCGTGGGAAATTGTCCAGTATCATGGCAATCAGCAAAACAATCGTGTGTGGCTCTCAGCAGTACTGAGGCCGAATATATGGCCATGTCAGAAGCGGCAAAAGAAGCTATATTTCTAAAGCGACTTTTGGAAGAAATCGGTTACACATCAGGTGAAGCAGTTATACTCAACGTTGACAACCAAGGTGCAGAGAAATTGGCATCCAATCCGGTTTACCACAAAAGGACTAAACATATAGACATCAGGTTTCATCATGTTCGAGAGGTTGTAAAGAATAAAGATATCCTACTGAAGTATTGTCCATCCCATGAAATGATTGCTGATATCCTGACTAAAAACCTGGCCAAGCCAAAACACAATTATTTTTCAAAATTAATGAAGTTTAGTTGAATAATAATATTATGAATGTAAAACGATATTCACATTGAGGAGTGTTGGAAAATACGGTTTGCTGGGAACTCTGTTCATTTGTACTTTACAATGTGAACATCGTTATTTGCTTTTCCTTTTTCTATTTTCTATTGCATTGTCTGTTTAAACTCGCTACAGTAAAGAACTACAACCTTATAACATTTTTAACTTTTATATTTAAAACAATCTGAACTTAATAAAAACATTTAATATAAAACAAATCTTTATATACAGGTGAAATCAAAATTTGTTCTAGATGAGTTACAAAACTCGTTCGTTACATAAATTAAAAAATCGAGATATCAATTGATTCTGACAGATTTTTTAGCGCTTTATGAAAATAAATATACAGATTAGGTCCGTTTGTTTACTTTTCCAGTAAAATCCAGTAGTTGAGTAAATTCTGGGTAATTTGAGAATTTTACTCACAAGAATGGCTCTTGCACAAAGTACGCGAACGGAAAATTGCAAAAATTTGCATGTTTAACAAAACAGCTGATCACTAAAATGGATAGGGTTGTAAAATATGTGTTGTTTCGACTATCCAGCACACATATATTTTTGGTACTTGGTACAATGCATTTCTATAATTATAAGTTCGTAGCGAAATGTATTTATTAAATAGAACTTTAAAGAAGCTTTTACACTTGTTTATTTTGTATAACTTCTAAGTTTGTTTCTGCTTAAATGACATACGAAAATACATCATTACTTGATTTTTGATATTCGGTACCCCAAGTAACATGCATTAATAAGTACTCAAATATATATTAGCTTTACATCTCTAAAGCATTAATGTAAATAAACCAATTAGAGGAAAATTTTTGCCATGGGTGCCAAGAAAAGAAAACTTGGCGTTGTATGCTCTTCTGGAACGTACAAGTTGAGAAGAAACTTGCTTAGGATGTATGTACAATAATTATTTTCAGTTTTTGTTGGACTTTTAATTCAACTTTTCTTCTCTACATTTTGGTTGTTTACTTTTCTTTGTTTATTTTATTGAATCATATGTTTTTTTCTTCTACTGGATTTTACTGGCACAAATTTGTTCCAAGGTGGATTTATACAGGTTATATTATAAGCACAGCTTTTCTACTTTTTTCCGCAAATTAGATGCTCGTATGTCAAAATTTGTATACGTTGACATAGGGGCTGAGATGTCAAATGTTATTGTAGTGTTGTATTTGTTTTAGAATCAACACCACCCGATAAAATTAATTCACCTTGATTTGTTCATTAAAAATTTGCAGACTCTCAGTCAAACAACTGTCACTTTACTCTCTCAATTGATGCTCTCTTTTGCAAATTTATGTGTAAACGAACGCATTTCAGTAAAATCCAGTACAAATTTGTACAAATTTTTGCAAATTTTGGGGTAAACTAACACACTTATTGTATCGAATCATGTCCCTTTCTATGTTTTTATGTGACTTAAAATTGCAGTTAGTAACAAAACTGGCTCGTTCCACCCACCAGACATTTTCAAAACTATGTCCTTGCAAGTTCTGTAGCAAAATTCGCTGGTTCGCTGTTTTAGCCTTTTTGTTCTACGATGGCTGCCCAGGGCAAAATAAAAATACTACTGCTTTAGGAATGCTGTGCAAGTTTTCGTCTCAATAACGAAGTTGCGAAATATTACTAAAAATTATCCTGTACTTGGACACACATTCATTCCTCTCGATATTATTATATTATATATTATATTTTAAGATACGATAATAAATCCAAGCAAATACTGGGATTTCTTTACTAAATTCTGTTCTGTACGGGAAGTTTGGAAAGGTTTACCTATATATGATTGGAAAACTGTTGTAGCCCCTGTGGTGAAAGTACCAGGTCAACTAAATTTTAAATTCAAACCTTCAAAGCGAATGATTATAGAATGTTGGCTGTGTAAGGAGAGATTAACTATCGGATCAATTCTTGAAACGTTAAAAACAAATTCATGACATTATTCCAGGATTACCTCCCAACAGTGTGGAGGTTAAACCTGAAAAGCAAAAGGATGTTGGAATCCTTTCACACAAATTGGGGAAAATTGGAGAGATAAAAGACTTGCAAGTTTATGTTTCGGTCTTGGACAATGATAATAATATCGGTCAATGCACGGAAGAAAACAATGACGAGTGCACTTTCATTTTATCTGTTAAAAAATTCATAATTTTTCTAAAACTTTTTAAAATAAATTCAGTAAAGTGCGACTTTTTTTTAAGAGAAGTAACACAATCAGGCAATTAATGCCTATCAGTTAATTAACTAATAGGTCTGTTCAATAACTGAAAGTTGTTACTAATTGTTACTGGAAAGTGTTCACGTACTCGAAAAACTAGCAACGAGAGAGTCAAAAAAGAGCATAAAAATTTGAGAGAAAAAAAAATTGTTGCAAGTTTTTGCTAATAAAATTTATACTAGCAGGAATTAGCCAAACAGCTGTTTACAAAATAAATGTTTGAAAAATTCATGAAAAAGTCAACTTTTTCTAATTTTAATGAATTATTAAGAAATTAATACTTTTTAAGAAGTCCAAAATATTAAATACGGTAAGATGGGATATTTTTCTTTAATTTGACTGCAGTAGTGGGCGTTAAAAGAGTTTAAAACGCTTGAATTGGGTGGCAGAAAATGTTCCACCTTAAGGCTAAATCATAAAGGTTACACTCGAAATATTATGTGAGTCAAATATAAGAAAAAAATCTGGCAAGTTCCTGCAAAGAACAAATCCAACTAAATTAATAAAAAAAATTCCACAATTAATTGAAATTAACTTTATTTCTACCGTTTACAGATATTTTAACTAAAAAATCCTTAAGTATAAGCAGTTGAATTTTTATTTCTGCTATTTAAATACTTTACACACAAAGCTTTATTTACGGACAGTTAAAAGGGTAACACTTTTTATCCTAAGTTGTGTTCATGTACCTTAAAATTATAAAATTTTCATATATTTTTTACGATATGTCTAACTTCTCATACAAAGTACTAACAGTTAATGTAAAGTTTTTTTGGGTGTACAAACTGTTTATTGTGTACTTACAAATTTTTGCTAGTAAAGCGTTCATTTACTTTTTCATATCTGGGAGAGTAATTTTACAAATTTCTGCTTTACTCTCTCGTTGCTAGTTTCTGCTAGGAAAGTAAATGAACAGACCTAATGTGTTACCTTCTTTTGGAAATGGATAGTGTAGAGAGAACAGGTGGTGAAATGGGAGAGAGATAGAAAGCTTAATTCATTTACAACCCTACGATTGCGTTTTTTTGTAGAGCAGTGTTGCAAGCCCCTCTGGTGTCAATTAGAGAGCCATTTTTATTAGTTCTTTTACTTCGCCGACGGTTCTAGAATACGAATACACATACATATATCCCTTTTCGTTTTTGCCTTTTTTTCATTTTTGCAATTTTTTCTTTTTGCTTTCGTTTAATTTCAGGTTTTTTTTCCCCCCCGATTTTTTAGTACTGGCGATTTTTTTGGTTTGGCGTTTTTTAAGTTTTTTTTTTTGTTTTTTTTTTTAACGATATTTTTTGTTTTAGCTATTTATCTTACTTTTGGCGCTTTTTTCAGTTTTGACACTTTTTTCGGTTTTGGAAACTTGTTCAAATGCCAAAAACTTGGAAAAAATCGCGAAAATAACGCAAATTTGCAAAAACTTGCCAAGATCAAAAACATATCAAAGTCCGATATTGATTAAAAATCCTCAAAACTCTAAAGAAGCCAAAAAAAACTAGCAAAAAATCACTTGCATCGAGAAAATAGATAAAATTCGCGAAAAATTGCAGATTTGCAAGCAACCAATAAATTTGCTTGAACATGTCTTAAATTGGGAGGTATGCCAAAAACTCGGAAAGAATCGCAATAATGACAAAAATTTGCGAAAAATTGCCAACATCAAAAAGATATCAGAGTCAGATATTGATTAAAAATCGGTAAAACTGTAAGAAATCCAAAAACTGGCAAAAAATAACTTGTAACGCGACAATAATGAAAATTCGCTAAAAATTGCAAAATTGCAAACTAGAGCTCTAAAATTGAATAAGCATCGTTTTTTTGCAATTTTGCAATTTTTCGCGCAATTTCGATATGTTTCGTAATGTTTCACGATTTTTGGCTTCTAATGTTACTCATACGTATAGTATGTGTAGATAGATAAGAAGACCGAAAAACACAAAAATCTTATATAAAAGTCCCGAGAAGATCTAAAAAATAAAAATCTTCCATAACTGTTATTTAAAGACTTAAAAAATAAAAATCATCTATAAAGGACTCAAGAACCCCTAAAACATAAAAAGCTTTTACAACTGTTACTTAAAGAACTAAAAAATAAAAAGCTTTTATAAGTCTCAAGAAGACCTAAAAATAAAAATCTTTCATAATTATTTAACGACCTAAAAAGTAAAAATCTTTCATAACTGTTATAAGAAGACTAAAAATGTTGTGCTCATTTTTAATTGTTATTCAGGGATCACTTTTTTAAAATATAGGTTATAACTGTTACGTCCTCGATTAAAAGAGTTTGAGATATTCTCAGAAACTAATTCTTTGAAAAAATTTTATTTATGTGGGCAGCGGTGCCAACTCTACCACTTTTATGGTAAATCTATCTACCTCCTTTGGGTATCTGAGTCAACTCTACCACTTTCCGAGGAAAATCGACCACTTTTTTAGTTTTTCAAAAATAATGCTAAATTATGTTACCCGCATTTTTTTAAACTAATCCAAGCTAGAAGTTTAACTGAAATATATTTTTAACAATTTATTATTTAAAGCCTGCTTCTAGCACAAATTTCTCCTTTACTGGGCCAGTTTGTGAGAAAATGGCTCATTCTTCTACGTACATACATACTAGTGCGATTGTTGAAAGTTAATTTGTGAGAAACTGTTTGTAGAATCAAACTATACTGATACTCTGCAAGGATTATCAGCGCTAGCAATTTATGAAATTGTCGATCATATTCGAGTCTTTATTGATTCCTTAGCACGATTAAAATAATCATTTATGCGCTCATTTTCTGATCTTTGTCGGTAGAAAATGGTGCCCTACGTACGACTCCTCTTGAAGAGTCTTTTAATACCCGCTTTTAAATCAGTTTTGACTAATTTTTTAGTCATTTTTAAACAGTATTTTGATCATTTCTGAGTCAATTACGACCCATTTTCGAGAAAGTAAAATAAAAAAAATTTATTTTTAACTGAGAATCGAGCCAAGCTTCTTCGGATTTGTAACGTACCAACCACTCAGCTAAGTTACTGCCTACAATATCGACAGCACAAAGCGAACATAAACTTACTTCTCTAACAATACCCAAAACAGTCACATTTCGGACATATACTTGATCAATTTATGATTGCGCACAAGTCTTTTTCTAAGCATATACGGGATTCATTTTCGAGTCGTTTTTT